>JALIZF010001752.1:87500-527500 GCA_029948255.1 Telmatactis stephensoni | reverse complement strand
TAATTGGGGGACACTGTACTCTCACACACACTACCTCTACATTGACTGTTTTAAGCATACAACTCTCAGCTCACATGTTGATTTTTTACGGAGGGAGGAAAACCGGAGAACCCGGAGAAAAAACCCTCGTGGCATGGTAGAGAACAACACATCAAACAAACTCAATTCACATATGATCCAGGCGCTCGAGCTGGGACTCGAACCCGGACCACAGCGGTGAAAGGCCAGCACTCTAACGTAACCGCTCGGCCAACCATGCCACCATGCTTTGCCGCTCATATGATCAACACTCCTTTGTGATATAATGTCCAGGTAACTCAGGTAACTTACAGTAAACTAAAGTAATATAATTTTCCCAGTAATTGATCAATTATTCCTTTCTCAAATTTACACCTCACGAGGCCGAAGCAAATAAGTTGGCAAAAGTGTATGATTTCCATCACAGTTTCCCATCCTCAACGTTTGCTTCCGAGCTTTTTGTGCTTTGAATATTTCTGTGTACCGGGGTTCCTGTGTAGCCGATTTCTTCGTTTGAAAGGAATGTTAGAAGAATTTAAAAATCGTCTCTGAGAAAATCCCTTTTCATCAGACCTAAAAAAATAAACGTTCAGAAATAAAAAATGTAGATAGCTAATGAAGCTTTATGAGTGGTTTTGGGGACAATTTGGAGTGTTTTAGAACGGTTTTGAATGAGACCGATTGGAATATTGTTTGCCGTTAGGAGAATCCACACAAAAAGCTTCATTAACTATCTATTTTTTATTTCTGATCATATATTTTTTAGGTCTAATTCACGAAAAGAGATTTTCTCAGAGACGATTTTAAAACTTTTTCAATATTCCTTTGAAACGGAGAGTTCGGCTACACAGGAATCCCGGTACACAGAAATAAACAAAGCACAAAAAGCCCAGAAACAAACGTCAAGGATGGAAAACCTGTGATTTTCGTTCATGCCTACAGCTTCATTCTCATTTGCTGGTTATTTTTGTCCTCCCGGCTGTTAAATGGCTTGCGTGCCGTTCGCTTTGAACAAAATTATAAAAAAAGTTATTATAATCATCTATTTTTCACTTCCGCTATACGATTCAAGGTAAATTCATTGGCTCGACTCGTGAATTCTACGTTGAATTCACGAGCAAAGGCGATCGCGACTCGTGTGATATTGCCCTTTTCTCGTGAATTCAACGTGGAATTCCCTCGTCAGTATTTTCAAGTTCGGTAATCAATTTGATTTATGAGGACACTTAAGCTTCGTTACGTGACCCAGGAAGAAGGCTTCTAAGCTAATCTCCAAATATAACATTTTAAGAAGTTTGTTTAGCTAATAGTTATATTGCATGATAAGTTGCCAATATAGTTGTCTATGCCTAAGTGGACTTAATTCAGATTCTGTCTCGATAAAATGTTGCCTCCTTTATTCATGATATTATATTTTTAGCAGTTTTTAACCCTTGTTTTTGCGTTCATGTGTTTTGTATAATTATAAGCTTTGAAATAGTAACGAGAATATCAAATTTAAGTCCTGGAACTTGTATTTGGAGACTGCAGAATCAGGCGAAGGAAAACCACAGAGAAAAAAAAGAAGCCACAACAATAATAATAACAAAAAACAAACAAACAAACAAACAAAAAACAAACAAACAGAGCGAAACCAAACTGATATGACAGCCATTTACCAAATTAATAAGGTATCCACACCAGAATCGAGCGATATTCCTTCAATGGATGTCATGATCACTTTATAAGAAAAACAATTTCTTCTTTTTTACTATACTTGACATTTTATACGATTAAACAAAAGGTAAAAGAACGATCTTTCAGATCAGTTTCAGCTCTAGACCAAATAAATGTGCGCGCTCTATGAGAGATGAACAAACAACTAGACTAGCCAATCTCAATCGAATTGTATTATCAGATTATTATAAAAGACTTCTAAAGCGATTATTTGTTTTGCAGCTTCTTATCAAATTTCGTTTTATAAAATGACAGCTATTTATTTAAAAAGATCAAGGAAGAGAGATAACTCAAGCCTGGGGGGCGAACAGACACTGGAAACGTTTTCATACACGTACAATAATGAAGTGTGGGAAGCCAAATTTGCACATACATATAGAACAATAGGATATTCTTAATTTGTGCAATTGGTTGTAAAAGGGAGAGGCAGGGAAGGTAGGGGGGGTCATCTATCTCCTAGCGCCAGCGGATGGGGGAGGGGAGGGGGTGCTCTCATATATATTTAATCGGGATGACCGTCGTATATTTTAGAGGTCAGAATCAAGGAACTTGGTCCCTTTATGGATCAGGAAACTTTGTACCTTTGTGTTATTCGCATTACGGAAATCTGAACTATTTTGAAACGTTATTGTTTTGGAATTCTTTGTTCATTTACGTTTTTAGTGGGCGGGGATGAGGGGGGGGGGGAGGGGAGGGAGGGAGATACTTACTAGCTTTAGCAACGTAGATTTTAGTACCTTTAAGTGATCAAAAAATGTTTCCGAAAATCAAGGAAATTTCCGAAAGAAAGAAAATTTCCGACTATCATCCCCGATCCTAATCTCTCATGAATTAAGCTGCATCCAACTCCCACCTCCCGCACCTAAGTTTCGTAAGAAGCAGAGCGTCAACCACTACGATAATGCGAGGAAATTGCATTCGTACCCCGCTGGTATATACGTGAGGGATTTTACCTTTAGGTGATTCCTGTAGCTTAAATTATTTAAAAACTATGTATTTATACCGACGTATGGAAGGAATACTGGATTTATTGCGTGAAATCGTGAAGGGAGTTATTCATTAGCGGGGAGACAAGTCAAGGTTAGATATATTAATTGTGGGTTTGAAGGAACGATTTTTTTTCCAAGCTGTTATTTATTTCAATTTATTGCATTATTTTTGCCTTCACTTCATTTGATTTGATTTGATCATTTCATTATATTATATATATTATTATTATATTACTTTGATTCACTGAGGGCAAAGCCTTTCAGGCCCTATATATAATATATACGCCTCGGAAGCTTTTGCTCAGTTGAACAGAAAAATTCCTTTTGAGTTTCAATTGATTTGTTTTTTTATTTTCCAGCCACTGTTTTTCGTTTCCAGAGAGATTTTATGTAGGTCAACTTAAGTCTCTATATGGGCAATATACTTTTTTTCAATGACAAAGTATTTCATATATTTTTTATTGGCAAAAAAATTCTATCATTTTGACCACAAATATGGTTGACGTGAAACCCCTCTATTAAGTGTATCTATCTACCTACCTAGCATCAATCTTACGTCTATCCATCCGTCCAATCTATCTATTTATTCATCCAGATTATCCATTTATTCTTAATGTGTCATTTTTTTAAATTGATGCCTCCTTCAATCCATCCATAAATGTCATTCTTAGCGCAACATGAACTCTGTTCATTAATTATAGTTGTTATTTTATATCACCATTCTTTTTCACCTTTCTTCGATCTTTGCATGCGGTTTGGTTCACTTTAAATCACAACAGTGAGTGTCCAATTTTTATGACCTTTTGTTTTAAGAGGATATTTTTTTCCATATTCAAGGCTTGAGCAACAAAATATACTCCACTCAGTCACTTCACTCCACTCACCATTCTTTTTCACCTTTCCTCGATCTTTGTATGCGGTTTGGTTCACTTTAAATCACAACAGTGAGTGCCCAATTTTTATGAGCTTTTGTTTCAAGAGGATATATTTTTTCATATCCAAGGCTCGAGCAACAAAATATATATACTCCACTCAGTCAAAGAATAGGTGTTATACAAAGCTAAAGTAATTTCTTACAGAGTTGAGGTGGTTTGTAGTTGCTTTGGTTGATGAAAGTCGAATAGAAAATGTTATCCCAAAGTGAAAATTTGAATCCAAAGTCAGCCTTTAAAGCCTTCAGTCGCTCATTTGTCATATGCAGAGTGATTTCAAAAAAACCCGTGAAACAAAAACTAATAGCTGTAGTGTGTAATAGTTTAATAAAAACAAAAGAAAACAATGGTAATAAGGTCTAACAGTGTCTATTAGTCCAATAACTAGTCTAGTTCATGATTTTTTGAAAACGCTCTATTGTTTACATTTAGCTTGAAAGTTGCTAAATTCGAATATTAAATGCAAAATAACAACTTTGTACATTTCCAAAAACAGTTTTAAAACAGATATTTGAACTTATTAGACCAGTTTCTAACGTATACTGATATAGATGGAATTTGAGTGTTAATACAAAGTGAAAATTGGAATTAAAACTTGTAAGAAGGACGGGTTTTTGGCACCGGCTTTAAGCCATTTCACTCGAGAAACACTCCTCAATAGCTGTTTCAATTTGTGCAAATAGGTTGACAAATCGAAATTAACAGACCTTTCCTTAATTTGCATGACCGACCACATAACAACTCAATTCATGTTTTCCAAGTTACAAAAGTTTCAAATCTCAAAATGGAAATGAGATGACGTCATTACAAACAAGGCATTTATCGATATAAACGAGCCAATCCAAAATACTGGAATTTTTCCATTTTTTAATCATTTTCATAGATAAAGCCTTCAGTTTGTCGAAAAATTTAGTTATATCTAATCGAATAAATAGGACTTCTTGTAAAGAAATCCCTTGTTTGACGTCATATTTTCCAAGATATAAAAGTTTCAAATGTCAAAATCCAAATGAGATGATGTGCTAACTTCCTGTGGCTTTTCCGTACTGCCCGTTCTCTTCCATTTGATAAGTAAGTTTTTCGCTAAACCGAAGCTTTTATCTATGAAAATGATTTAAAAATGGGGAAATTCCAGTTATTTGCATTGGATCATTGGATTGGCTCGTTTATGGTATAATACAGGTAAATGAAGTCTTGTTTGACGTCATCTCATTTCTATTTTGAGATTTGAAACTTTAATTTATATCTTGAAAAATATTTCATCAAATTAGAAAATATGAAACGGTTTTCACTATGCTCTCTAAAAAGAATTGATTTCCAATCTTTCATAGGGACTTCATATTTATCACATTTTGAAAACCCCAGCCTCGCCTTGATTCCATTGTTGTGTGGTCACTCAAGCAAATCGGGAAAGGTCTATTTAACTGATAAAAACCAATTACACTAAAGCTATTCGAACTTCACTAGTATTTCTCATAGATAATAGGAGATATCAAATTAAGTGAGCCACAAAAACATCAACAAATTGCGATTCTTAATTTCAATCTACAAATTTAAAGATCTGTTCACATGAAGGCGAGTTGTCCCTGGTAGCAGGGAGGACTCTTTTGTTTTCTTTTCCCTGGGGGACACAGAACGAAAGAGTTATCCCTGCTACCAGGGACAAAACAGCCCCTAAAGGTATTGAACTAGAAATAGATGCTAGCTTTTTGATGTACGGATTACCGGAGTAGTTGTTATAGTCGTAGCCGTAAAAAAATATTCCATTGTGTAAATATAAATGAGCAGGTGTCAAGAAACTTTTTTTCTTACATTAAATAAGAGAAAATGTCTTACAAACTGAGACGAAAAATAGTACGAAGAACGAGAATGGAAAATAGTATTGTACCAATGTTAAGAAAGATGGCAATGTATAAAAACATTTTAAGACATATTCATAAAATCGTGAACTAGAATCTTGGTTGTACGTAGAAAACATGCGCGCGAAGAATAATATCAATATAACAGAAAGGCGACAATTCGGTAATATCATGGCGCATCAAAGCAAACACTTCTATTTATCTGATTTTGTAAAGCAAGCTGTTTGTCTGAAAAGACTAAGATATTAGAGAGGGGATAAGAGGATGGGTGGGTTGATGTGTATGTATGTATGGATGGATGGATGGGGGAATCGATAAACGGATGAAGCTGGAGATGAATATAAATGAACTGAATTTATGGAAGTGCACCAATCGTTACAGAAACTGATACTGTAGAGTCGATCTCCTTTCTTGGCTGTCGAAATGTTATCGAACCAGTATACTAACTACATATACAGTTTGCTTCCTTAAGGCTAGAAGTTAATTCACCAAAATACCATCTCCTGTCATCTACTTTTAGGAAGCTTAAATGTTGAAAACGAGATACAAGTGTGTGTATGTGTTTTATTTCAACCTTTAATGCCCCCAGGGAACGGAATTTAAGTAAACGTAAAGTCTTGTAAATCTTCATGAAGTTGCGTGCCTAAATTCACGAAGCTAAGAAACGTAACAGCATGGGTTCATAGAGAATAAGCGATTGTGAATCCATCCAGGAGAAGATCCGAACTTTTAGAACTCAGAACTCAGCAGCTGCGTGTCAGACTACTCAAGATTCAAAAATAGCAGCATCATTCAATTCATTCATACATTCATTCATTCAACCGTTCGACGGCGTTCGTTTATCGGCAGTAAATCCGTTTATCAACCAATCCACCCATCCATCCATTCATTCATTTACCCATTTAGTGTTTAATTCTAAAAAAATGATTAAATTTGAAAAGAAAATTTCTCTAAATTGAAACAAGGTAAACTGTACTTCGAAAATGCATACAGACGGAAAATAGTGTAAAATAGAGTAAAAGCGATTGAAGTACGAAGTGAATTTGAGAGAATCCATCCATTAAATTGACTTGCATCATTTTTTACTTTTAATGACACGCTAAAAATGAGCTTAGTTTTTATGTATAACCAAGATTATGAAACTTACCATTTATTATAGTTCCCATAGCAACTGTAACCAAGGTAATAGCTTTAATTCGTCTTATTCTGTTTGCTAATAAAGACTGGCAATTGCAACCAGATCTGAAATCAAAATTAATAGAATTTTACATAAGAACAAAACCTAATGCCTGACTATTCAGCATCTTTTATAAAACTATTTGACTTTTCTATAGCATAGTCCTCACAGGACCGCCGCGTGAATTTAAATCCGATTAATTAGTGATTTAGTTCTTGTACATATGAAAGCGAGTCATCGACCCTGGGGACTTAACTTCGCAGCTGATTTCTACTACCGTTCACTCAAAACAGCATAGCATGCTTACCATTTATCCAATGATTATTACAACAGTATACATTTTCTTGAAGCAGAATAACTGTATAAAGAGGAATTGAGGCCTTACACTACTGTGAATTTAGATCTTGATCTTTATTACTTTAGCTTTCGTAATAAAGATCAAGATCTAAATTCACAGTAGTGTAAGGCCTCAATTCCTCTTTATACATTTATCATCATGCAACTGAAGGACAACTTCCTCATTTAGAATAACTGTAGCTTTCAATTATACTTTAGATTTTATTATTCCATAATGTCTTTCATTCTCTTTTATAGCCCGGCTTTTCCATGCAGTTGTCGAGCTAACAGCATTTTATGCCTTTTAGAAAGTTGCTTTGCAATAATTTCATATTCGAATGCCTTGAAAATTATTTTAATGAACAGGGCAATATTTGATCTTAAAAACCGTGTCTCAGTTTTTTGATATCTTGCTTTGTTCTCAAATTATATTTGGTGAAAATTGATATTGATATTTAGTGCCTGGAACGTGCCAAAAAAAACACACCATTCAAACTTTTAGGTCAAATATTTTCGGAACAAAAGCATCCTGAGACAAAATTGTCTCAACCAATCTTTTATTTTACGTACAGTGACATCGATTATTTTGCAATTGAATAAAATCCGGTCGTTTTTGTAAAAAAAACGTAAAATTCTTGTAATAAAAATCGATCGTTTTTAATTTACAAGCTTTATTTAGCTTTGAAAAATGTATACTTTTGTATATATCAGAGAAATAGCCAAGCGCTTTGTGCATTTTAGGGAGCATCGGTCACTAAGGTTCTCTGATTTAATTAAGTGTTTTTTGTTCCCTGGGGACAATAAAAAAGGAGTTATTCCAGTTACCAGGGACAACTCGCCTTTATATAAACAAGCCCTTAGGGTGCGTTTCGGGTGAGACGAATGGAGACCTTGACAAAAACTTGTTTATTCCGTAAATCTTTTCTACCCGCGACGACATGAGGGTATTTTTGTCTTTAATTTAGCTCGGAAAACTCGTGCCTTGGACCAAGCCCGCGAGGAAATCGCCGATGTGAACGTACTCGTAGAATTCAGGCCCAATACTCTTTCTAGCACTGTATTTTTAAATAGATCCGAGACCGAAACTTCAAGATGTTTTGTGCAGATTTCCAGACCTGAGATAAATTCAATTGACTGGACTGATTTTGAGAATCGCATCGCTTGTTTTAGACCAAGGGAGTATCTGGGCTGCATCGCGCAAGAATTCAAGATGGCTTAACTTAAAAACGATTCACAATATAATACTTTAATTCCAGCCTGGATGAATATAAACACCCTAGCTTAAAAGCCAGTACATCTTCTGTGCAATACCTGATATATATTTTTGCAATCTTCGTTGTTCGTGGGAGGGGAGACACTTTTTCTATAGCCGTGTAGCCTTAGGGTCTCAATAGCTTCTCATATATATAGCGACTTGCTTAGACTATCAGTTGAGAAGATACAGTCCATGTAAGAATCTGTAAAAGTGAAACAAATTTTAATAAGATAGGCTATTGGTCTGTTGTTGAGTCTATAATGGCATCGACTTAACTGAATGGTATGTCAATGGTCCTTTCTTGAATACTTCAATCTGATTGGCTAAAGTTTCCATATAAGTTTGTTAACTATACTCCTCAGTTATTCTAATGAGTATCCGAGTTTGTCGAGGACGTCTGTGGTTTACTTGCTTGGTTTACAGCGTTATACAAGCTCAGGTAAATAGAATTTATGGCTTTCTTGCTCCATAGTATCCCTACCAGATTAGAAATATTGAGGCGTTTTTGATACGAATATCATTACAACATATTGTTGACAAGTTGCCTCAATTTCTTTTAATGCTCTGGGAGTGGGGAATATTGAAATAATGTCATTGGGGTGCTTAATACATGAATAAATGCTTAGCCTAAAGTAAATTTCATTCACTAATAAATCAGTGTTTATTGCTGATAAACTGCTCATGTACTGTAGATATCTAAAAATAATCCTCGTCTTAACCCTTAGAATTCATAAAAGAGACTTTTAGCACGTTTCGTTAATGCATAAACTACGGAATTTTGGTTTTTCATGTTCGTCGTCAGTACGTGTCGATCAGTAGCAGTTTTAGATGTGTTTCCTTATTTATTTATCTATTTCTTTCTTTCTTTATTTGTTTATTTGTTTATTTCTTTATAGATTTGTTTATTTCTTTATTCATTTATTTCTTTATTTATTTACGTTTTTTTAAATTTAGTTAGTTAGTTAGTTAGTTAGTTAGTTAGTTAGTTAGTTAGTTAGTTAGTTAGTTAGTTAGTTAGTTAGTTAGTTAGTTAGTTAGTTAGTTAGTTAGCTAGTTAGTTAGTTAGTTAGTTATTGCTAGAAATGTGGCTATTTTCTTCTTGCTGTCCGAAGGAAAAATCTCCCAGAGAGATTTTCGATTCTGCTGCGTGATGTCAAGACATCAATGAGCTAATATTTATTTTTCATTGTATTAGACGAATGACGTCAGTCGTCCAATATTTCTTTTGATTACTAGGCGATTGACGTGAACCTTCCAAATTGGCCAATGTTAGCTGGTTATGCCAACTGAATTATCCGGGAGACCAAAGGCAATCAAATACGGATAAATAATATTTCAAATGAATGAAGATAAGGAGTCAGAAAAACCGCGCGTTTTTATATCCAAAATTGCTCAGTGATAATTAATTAACAAAAGACAAGAAAAGGAGTCAAAGATATTTTTTCGTGATAAAGACTGTGTGAGTCCTCGTTGCTATAGAGACAAAGACACATAAGAAAACATAATTGGCAAGGATAAGTTGTTCAATTTACCGAATCTAAAATGATGCAATTGCAATGATCATTAAAAAGTATTTCGGAGCTATATCATTATATACTTTTTTACTACAATGAATCTGTTTAATTCTAGCTCTGATTGGTTGAGAGCCGTGTAAACAACGGAAAATGCGGCTCACGTTCTAACAAATCAATTTTTTTACTATAACAAGTACGTTCAGTTCTAACTCTGTTTGGTTGAGAGCCGTGGTAAATAGGAGTTAGTTTAGTTTTGTACAACGGAAAATGCGGCTCACGTTCTGACAAATCAATATGTTTTGTACTATAACGAATCTGTTTAGTTCTAGCTCTGATTGGCCTGGAGCCGTGGTAAATATTAATTAAGAATTTAGTTCCGTACAACTGCAAATGCAGACCACGTCTTAATTAACGTTTCTTCTCACGTTTTCTTATCCTTTTTGGCTTATTACAGTGAAATCAATTTAAACCGGACGCCAAGTAAAGGGCCGAGGAAAAATGTATGCAATTTTGAATTCTCCGTTTTGTGGAGTTTATATTTAGAGCAAAAATAAGGATGTTTCAGCTGTTAGGAAATAGAAACCTGCCGTTTTTGAAAGGTGCCAGTATATTTATGGAGGCCCTAGGAGTCCATAATTAGGGACGCCTCCATTCATATACCGGCACCTTTAAGGAGCCTTTCCATTTTTTTTCCCTTTTGATGATTGTCGTAAAAGCAACAATTTGAACTATACGATGTTTCCTTGTAGTTCTTTTCTATATCACGGTTTTTGTAACTCTATTCGTCTTCGTGTCTAGCTGGAATGCACCGCAACAATGAGCTTTTGTCAGGTATTTTTAAATTCGTAAAACAGAAAAAGAATTAACATAGTGGAAAGAGCATATTAAAATTAGCAAGACAGTGAAGTTTGAAGGAATTAAATCCAAACCTCGCGAGAATATGTATTTTTGAAAAGTGTGAATTTGTAAGAAAACCTTTGCTGGTAGGCACCTCTTGCCTAGTAGCGAATGTTTTCATACAAAATTTCGAATTCGGAAAATTCATATCTTCTTGAGTTTGAAAGTTACTTCATTCAAACTTCACAGTTTTACTAATTTTGACGTGCTTTTTCCAGCTATGGTAATTATATTTCTGTACTGTGACTTTTGGAATTACATGAAAAAAAGCTCATTGAGTGTGACGATAAATTTCTTAAACCGAAACATGCTCATGTGAAAATCAATGTATTGATTACCAAAATAAGAGGTTTATGTAAATTTATAAAAAACGGGGGTAGATCTGCTCAAGTCTGAAAAACTAACGAAAACAACTTTAGAGACTTTAAAGACTATAAAATGACTCTAATCTGAGAACAAAAAAAGCTGCCCTTCGTTCAGATCAGTTTAGTTTGAAAAAGAGAGAACACGGTTATTCTTCGCGCGCGGTTATTGAAAAAAGAAAGGGGAAAAAAGCTAGAGTGCAGAAAATAATATAGATGTCGCCGTCTAAAAGAAAAACAAAGATTCACCAACAAACAATAGACAAATCTGTTCTTAAAAATATCATTATCCGAGAATCCGCACTTTAAAAAAGGCTCAATCCGCCGATCCGCAAACCCCCTCCCCCTCGAGTCGTAAAGAAAAGGGAATCACGTGATATATATAAGAATATTTTCCCTTTTATATGAACTTGAAGAAATAACTAGCTTAAAAGGGCACTAAAGGCTTTTCTTGTAAACAACGGGAGATACAAATTACATAAGAGGAGATGCTAAAAAGAAATCAGTTATTTATTACCTGAGGCGATGGAGGAACTTATATTTTGATATTTTCCAAAGTTTTGGAAAGGGTCAAGTTTTGTAGCAATTAATTTATAGTTTAGTTTCAATTTGTTCCATTCTAATGAGTGAAATACGGGTACACTTATTTGCTAAAGTGCAAATACAGGAAACTTCTGTTGAAAGTGAAATGAAACAATTGCAATACTAGAGGAAGCCATTTAACACCTAGACAAACTACTTTGTGACAAACACTTGGAAGTAAACACCTCAAGAAGCCTTTTTCAGTTAGTAACCAGAAAGCGACGATTCCGTTGTCAGAAATTGAAACCATATTAAGCTGAGTAAACAACACTTAAAACTATTTTGAATTTTATTACGGAAAATACAGTTTGTACAATTATATTCCCGCCGGTCACGTTTAAAACAACTGAGTTCATACCAAGGAAACCATTTCGCAGTTAAAACCATTACAGTGCTAGTACACTTCGTCTTAATTACTTCTTTATAAAACCAAATATTTAGTTATAGATAAGGAATTTTGGTTTTTCATGTTCGTCGTCAGTACGTGTCGATCAGTAGCAGTTTTAGATGTGTTTCCTTATTTATTTATCTATTTCTTTCTTTCTTTATTTGTTTATTTGTTTATTTCTTTATAGATTTGTTTATTTATTTATTCATTTATTTATTTATTTATTTACGTTTTTTTAAATTTAGTTAGTTAGTTAGTTAGTTAGTTAGTTAGTTAGTTAGTTAGTTAGTTAGTTAGTTAGTTAGTTAGTTAGTTAGTTAGTTAGTTAGTTAGTTAGTTAGTTAGTTAGTTAGTTAGCTAGGTAGTTAGTTAGTTAGTTATTGCTAGAAATGTGGCTATTTTCTTCTTGCTGTCCGAAGGAAAAATCTCCCAGAGAGATTTTCGATTCTGCTGCGTGATGTCAAGACATCAATGAGCTAATATTTATTTTTCATTGTATTAGACGAATGACGTCAGTCGTCCAATATTTCTTTTGATTGCTAGGCGATTGACGTGAACCTTCCAAATTGGCCAATGTTAGCTGGTTATGCCAACTGAATTATCCGGGAGACCAAAGGCAATCAAATACGGATAAATAATATTTCAAATGAATGAAGATAAGGAGTCAGAAAAACCGCGCGTTTTTATATCCAAAATTGCTCAGTGATAATTAATTAACAAAAGACAAGAAAAGGAGTCAAAGATATTTTTTCGTGATAAAGACTGTGTGAGTCCTCGTTGCTATAGAGACAAAGACACATAAGAAAACATAATTGGCAAGGATAAGTTGTTCAATTTACCGAATCTAAAATGATGCAATTGCAATGATCATTAAAAAGTATTTCGGAGCTATATCATTATATACTTTTTTACTACAATGAATCTGTTTAATTCTAGCTCTGATTGGTTGAGAGCCGTGTAAACAACGGAAAATGCGGCTCACGTTCTAACAAATCAATTTTTTTACTATAACAAGTACGTTCAGTTCTAACTCTGTTTGGTTGAGAGCCGTGGTAAATAGGAGTTAGTTTAGTTTTGTACAACGGAAAATGCGGCTCACGTTCTGACAAATCAATATGTTTTGTACTATAACGAATCTGTTTAGTTCTAGCTCTGATTGGCCTGGAGCCGTGGTAAATATTAATTAAGAATTTAGTTCCGTACAACTGCAAATGCAGACCACGTCTTAATTAACGTTTCTTCTCACGTTTTCTTATCCTTTTTGGCTTATTACAGTGAAATCAATTTAAACCGGACGCCAAGTAAAGGGCCGAGGAAAAATGTATGCAATTTTGAATTCTCCGTTTTGTGGAGTTTATATTTAGAGCAAAAATAAGGATGTTTCAGCTGTTAGGAAATAGAAACCTGCCGTTTTTGAAAGGTGCCAGTATATTTATGGAGGCCCTAGGAGTCCATAATTAGGGACGCCTCCATTCATATACCGGCACCTTTAAGGAGCCTTTCCATTTTTTTTCCCTTTTGATGATTGTCGTAAAAGCAACAATTTGAACTATACGATGTTTCCTTGTAGTTCTTTTCTATATCACGGTTTTTGTAACTCTATTCGTCTTCGTGTCTAGCTGGAATGCACCGCAACAATGAGCTTTTGTCAGGTATTTTTAAATTCGTAAAACAGAAAAAGAATTAACATAGTGGAAAGAGCATATTAAAATTAGCAAGACAGTGAAGTTTGAAGGAATTAAATCCAAACCTCGCGAGAATATGTATTTTTGAAAAGTGTGAATTTGTAAGAAAACCTTTGCTGGTAGGCACCTCTTGCCTAGTAGCGAATGTTTTCATACAAAATTTCGAATTCGGAAAATTCATATCTTCTTGAGTTTGAAAGTTACTTCATTCAAACTTCACAGTTTTACTAATTTTGACGTGCTTTTTCCAGCTATGGTAATTATATTTCTGTACTGTGACTTTTGGAATTACATGAAAAAAAGCTCATTGAGTGTGACGATAAATTTCTTAAACCGAAACATGCTCATGTGAAAATCAATGTATTGATTACCAAAATAAGAGGTTTATGTAAATTTATAAAAAACGGGGGTAGATCTGCTCAAGTCTGAAAAACTAACGAAAACAACTTTAGAGACTTTAAAGACTATAAAATGACTCTAATCTGAGAACAAAAAAAGCTGCCCTTCGTTCAGATCAGTTTAGTTTGAAAAAGAGAGAACACGGTTATTCTTCGCGCGCGGTTATTGAAAAAAGAAAGGGGAAAAAAGCTAGAGTGCAGAAAATAATATAGATGTCGCCGTCTAAAAGAAAAACAAAGATTCACCAACAAACAATAGACAAACAAGGAAATCCTGACAACCAACCAACTAATAAATAAATAAACTTTTTATGGCAGGATCGGAGCACATTTTTGGTAGTGACTCGAGAAACTATATAAGCTGGACATGCACGAAATTAAAGTAGTAAAGGAGAGGGGCATTGCATTGGGGTTTGCCAAAATCCGCAAGAAAAATCGTTTGAAACCGCAAATCAGCTTGGAAAATTAATTAAAATCTGCATGTGTAATTCCGGTGATAAACGCACTTATTCTAGTCGAATGTTACAACAAATGCTAATTTATACATTTACCGCATGCGATGCTTTGATCTAAAGTTTGTTCCGTAATTGAATATTGTTAAAGAAAGCGATTTCCCTGACGCAAAGTGCGTCACACATGTCCGCAAGTAGTATGGCCATATAAATTTTCATTTTCATTGGATCATTCCTTCAAATCCGCGATTTTGACCCGTTGTGGATGAATCCGCAAATCTGTTCTTAAAAATATCATTATCCGAGAATCCGCACTTTAAAAAAGGCTCAATCCGCCGATCCGCAAACCCCCTCCCCCTCGAGTCGTAAAGAAAAGGGAATCACGTGATATATATAAGAATATTTTCCCTTTTATATGAACTTGAAGAAATAACTAGCTTAAAAGGGCACTAAAGGCTTTTCTTGTAAACAACGGGAGATACAAATTACATAAGAGGAGATGCTAAAAAGAAATCAGTTATTTATTACCTGAGGCGATGGAGGAACTTATATTTTGATATTTTCCAAAGTTTTGGAAAGGGTCAAGTTTTGTAGCAATTAATTTATAGTTTAGTTTCAATTTGTTCCATTCTAATGAGTGAAATACGGGTACACTTATTTGCTAAAGTGCAAATACAGGAAACTTCTGTTGAAAGTGAAATGAAACAATTGCAATACTAGAGGAAGCCATTTAACACCTAGACAAACTACTTTGTGACAAACACTTGGAAGTAAACACCTCAAGAAGCCTTTTTCAGTTAGTAACCAGAAAGCGACGATTCCGTTGTCAGAAATTGAAACCATATTAAGCTGAGTAAACAACACTTAAAACTATTTTGAATTTTATTACGGAAAATACAGTTTGTACAATTATATTCCCGCCGGTCACGTTTAAAACAACTGAGTTCATACCAAGGAAACCATTTCGCAGTTAAAACCATTACAGTGCTAGTACACTTCGTCTTAATTACTTCTTTATAAAACCAAATATTTAGTTATAGATAAGGAATTTTGGTTTTTCATGTTCGTCGTCAGTACGTGTCGATCAGTAGCAGTTTTAGATGTGTTTCCTTATTTATTTATCTATTTCTTTCTTTCTTTATTTGTTTATTTGTTTATTTCTTTATAGATTTGTTTATTTATTTATTCATTTATTTATTTATTTATTTACGTTTTTTTAAATTTAGTTAGTTAGTTAGTTAGTTAGTTAGTTAGTTAGTTAGTTAGTTAGTTAGTTAGTTAGTTAGTTAGTTAGTTAGTTAGTTAGTTAGTTAGTTAGTTAGTTAGCTAGTTAGTTAGTTAGTTAGTTATTGCTAGAAATGTGGCTATTTTCTTCTTGCTGTCCGAAGGAAAAATCTCCCAGAGAGATTTTCGATTCTGCTGCGTGATGTCAAGACATCAATGAGCTAATATTTATTTTTCATTGTATTAGACGAATGACGTCAGTCGTCCAATATTTCTTTTGATTGCTAGGCGATTGACGTGAACCTTCCAAATTGGCCAATGTTAGCTGGTTATGCCAACTGAATTATCCGGGAGACCAAAGGCAATCAAATACGGATAAATAATATTTCAAATGAATGAAGATAAGGAGTCAGAAAAACCGCGCGTTTTTATATCCAAAATTGCTCAGTGATAATTAATTAACAAAAGACAAGAAAAGGAGTCAAAGATATTTTTTCGTGATAAAGACTGTGTGAGTCCTCGTTGCTATAGAGACAAAGACACATAAGAAAACATAATTGGCAAGGATAAGTTGTTCAATTTACCGAATCTAAAATGATGCAATTGCAATGATCATTAAAAAGTATTTCGGAGCTATATCATTATATACTTTTTTACTACAATGAATCTGTTTAATTCTAGCTCTGATTGGTTGAGAGCCGTGTAAACAACGGAAAATGCGGCTCACGTTCTAACAAATCAATTTTTTTACTATAACAAGTACGTTCAGTTCTAACTCTGTTTGGTTGAGAGCCGTGGTAAATAGGAGTTAGTTTAGTTTTGTACAACGGAAAATGCGGCTCACGTTCTGACAAATCAATATGTTTTGTACTATAACGAATCTGTTTAGTTCTAGCTCTGATTGGCCTGGAGCCGTGGTAAATATTAATTAAGAATTTAGTTCCGTACAACTGCAAATGCAGACCACGTCTTAATTAACGTTTCTTCTCACGTTTTCTTATCCTTTTTGGCTTATTACAGTGAAATCAATTTAAACCGGACGCCAAGTAAAGGGCCGAGGAAAAATGTATGCAATTTTGAATTCTCCGTTTTGTGGAGTTTATATTTAGAGCAAAAATAAGGATGTTTCAGCTGTTAGGAAATAGAAACCTGCCGTTTTTGAAAGGTGCCAGTATATTTATGGAGGCCCTAGGAGTCCATAATTAGGGACGCCTCCATTCATATACCGGCACCTTTAAGGAGCCTTTCCATTTTTTTTCCCTTTTGATGATTGTCGTAAAAGCAACAATTTGAACTATACGATGTTTCCTTGTAGTTCTTTTCTATATCACGGTTTTTGTAACTCTATTCGTCTTCGTGTCTAGCTGGAATGCACCGCAACAATGAGCTTTTGTCAGGTATTTTTAAATTCGTAAAACAGAAAAAGAATTAACATAGTGGAAAGAGCATATTAAAATTAGCAAGACAGTGAAGTTTGAAGGAATTAAATCCAAACCTCGCGAGAATATGTATTTTTGAAAAGTGTGAATTTGTAAGAAAACCTTTGCTGGTAGGCACCTCTTGCCTAGTAGCGAATGTTTTCATACAAAATTTCGAATTCGGAAAATTCATATCTTCTTGAGTTTGAAAGTTACTTCATTCAAACTTCACAGTTTTACTAATTTTGACGTGCTTTTTCCAGCTATGGTAATTATATTTCTGTACTGTGACTTTTGGAATTACATGAAAAAAAGCTCATTGAGTGTGACGATAAATTTCTTAAACCGAAACATGCTCATGTGAAAATCAATGTATTGATTACCAAAATAAGAGGTTTATGTAAATTTATAAAAAACGGGGGTAGATCTGCTCAAGTCTGAAAAACTAACGAAAACAACTTTAGAGACTTTAAAGACTATAAAATGACTCTAATCTGAGAACAAAAAAAGCTGCCCTTCGTTCAGATCAGTTTAGTTTGAAAAAGAGAGAACACGGTTATTCTTCGCGCGCGGTTATTGAAAAAAGAAAGGGGAAAAAAGCTAGAGTGCAGAAAATAATATAGATGTCGCCGTCTAAAAGAAAAACAAAGATTCACCAACAAACAATAGACAAACAAGGAAATCCTGACAACCAACCAACTAATAAATAAATAAACTTTTTATGGCAGGATCGGAGCACATTTTTGGTAGTGACTCGAGAAACTATATAAGCTGGACATGCACGAAATTAAAGTAGTAAAGGAGAGGGGCATTGCATTGGGGTTTGCCAAAATCCGCAAGAAAAATCGTTTGAAACCGCAAATCAGCTTGGAAAATTAATTAAAATCTGCATGTGTAATTCCGGTGATAAACGCACTTATTCTAGTCGAATGTTACAACAAATGCTAATTTATACATTTACCGCATGCGATGCTTTGATCTAAAGTTTGTTCCGTAATTGAATATTGTTAAAGAAAGCGATTTCCCTGACGCAAAGTGCGTCACACATGTCCGCAAGTAGTATGGCCATATAAATTTTCATTTTCATTGGATCATTCCTTCAAATCCGCGATTTTGACCCGTTGTGGATGAATCCGCAAATCTGTTCTTAAAAATATCATTATCCGAGAATCCGCACTTTAAAAAAGGCTCAATCCGCCGATCCGCAAACCCCCTCCCCCTCGAGTCGTAAAGAAAAGGGAATCACGTGATATATATAAGAATATTTTCCCTTTTATATGAACTTGAAGAAATAACTAGCTTAAAAGGGCACTAAAGGCTTTTCTTGTAAACAACGGGAGATACAAATTACATAAGAGGAGATGCTAAAAAGAAATCAGTTATTTATTACCTGAGGCGATGGAGGAACTTATATTTTGATATTTTCCAAAGTTTTGGAAAGGGTCAAGTTTTGTAGCAATTAATTTATAGTTTAGTTTCAATTTGTTCCATTCTAATGAGTGAAATACGGGTACACTTATTTGCTAAAGTGCAAATACAGGAAACTTCTGTTGAAAGTGAAATGAAACAATTGCAATACTAGAGGAAGCCATTTAACACCTAGACAAACTACTTTGTGACAAACACTTGGAAGTAAACACCTCAAGAAGCCTTTTTCAGTTAGTAACCAGAAAGCGACGATTCCGTTGTCAGAAATTGAAACCATATTAAGCTGAGTAAACAACACTTAAAACTATTTTGAATTTTATTACGGAAAATACAGTTTGTACAATTATATTCCCGCCGGTCACGTTTAAAACAACTGAGTTCATACCAAGGAAACCATTTCGCAGTTAAAACCATTACAGTGCTAGTACACTTCGTCTTAATTACTTCTTTATAAAACCAAATATTTAGTTATAGATAAAGTAATATCTCAGTTACGTCTTTACAAAACTAAATATTTAGGCTCTTAATTCTTTGTCGGCTAGGACAAGCATTTTACATAAAGGAACCATTTCGTATCTTAACTAACGCGAGAACTTTTAAGGTAGGCAACGCTTTCCTATATTTCATGCCATTGTTTTATATTATTTTATGGACGGTAGGTAGGAAGAATTATCACTGAAATCATGTAGTAAGGTAGAGTTAATATATCTTTTAAACATGTCCAGATGTACTATTATTTTAATTTTTCTTCTAAATCACATATTTTATGTCTCTTAAGCCCCTTCAAAACGAGTAGATAATGACAAATTTAATTCTATGACAAATGGATTTCCCCTGTCCATATGAGAAAATTTCATATTGCATTTCTTATATGAAATTTGGTCAAACTGTCTCATCCACACACGAGCAAAATTATCAAGGAACTTTGAATTGTTTTTATATATATACTGCAAATTTTAACTATATGACCAAAAACTCATATGTGGATTGAAACGTGTATCACTGAATCCATTTTATGGAATATTCAAATTATGCTTGCGCGCAAATGAGCCACAGGGCTGGCACTTTTTATATCATATTTGGAAAATGAAAATGTGCTGTGAAAACAAAAATAGTTTCTGCTTTGAAAAAGTTTAATTCGTAGTCAGATAATTTTCATTGTGGCACTCAATCGGATCATATCCAATCGAATCAATCGGAAAAATAAGGGAAAGTTGAAGCTTAAGTTTTTAGTGCAATATCGTAATTTTGTGAAAATGAACTGGCATTTTGCTTATTTGTCTTTAATGTGAATGGATACAATATTGAAATGACATTAATAGCCTCTCGTTTATATATACAGCTGTACAAATAACAACGGAAGTCATATTAGTATTATTTTCTTTTGGCTCATTTTGAGACAGCGAGATTCCAGTACATTATTGCTATCCTCAAACTGAATAATATTAATGCCTTGAAAATGCGGGAAGATGAAAAGTGAAACAGAACGAACATCCAGCTTTCTAACTTCCATTTTCTTTTTCCTTTTCACACAGAACCAATTCAAAAATGAGCCTAAATAATTTCTCCACCATATCAAGCACTACTGGAAACGTCTCTATGGCATCAGTTGTCATGACAACCCCAAGTACCCTATATAGTACCCTCAATGCAACACTTGGTAGTAACACCACTCCTTCGGTGTTCATCCCAAGAGTTGGGTGTTCGTTTGAGGTACTTAGTCAGCCGTTTGTGGTGGTGCTGACCATTGCCTATTGTGTTGTGATTGTGACGTCATTGATAGCCAATACTATGGTAATACGCTATGCCGCCTCCAGGAACAAAATGTGTCGATCCTTTGATAGACTGATAGTTAACATGGCAGTTGCTGATATTCTTGATGCACTTCTGGGGATACCATTCAATATTGTGTACTTCTACGTCCAAGTCAAGTGGTTTCCAGGCCTCTTCGGTCAACTGGTTTGCAAGACAATAAATTTCGGGATGAATATTTCGATCACCGCATCGGGATTCACTTTCGCGGCGATCGCGGTGGATCGCTACTTTGCCATAGCACACAAAGCCAAACGTTCGCTATCGCAGCGAACTGTCAAGTTTTCTATTGTCATGATTTGGGTAATCGCTGGAATGGTCTTCTCGAGTGATTATCACAGGTTTCGAGTGTTGGAGACACCGAAAGGAGATTTCGTATGTCTACAAGATCGGACCAGGTGGGGGAACAAAGCTGGACAAATTGACACTATCGTCAAATTTGTACTCAACTATGGATTTCCGCTGACCGCAATGATCGTCATGTATGGCATCATCATACGGTATCTATGGCGACGGAAACCACCCGGTTACGCAAGTGATAGTATCGAGAAGAAAATCCACGAACAAAGAAGAAACTCTGTTAAAAAGCTGATGACAATTGTGGTGGTGTTTGCAATCTGCTGGTTCCCAATCCACGTCATGCAATTTATCGCCGCATTCAGACATGAGCTCTTTTTTTGTACATCAGTCTATGTACCGCTGACCTGCATATGGCTGGCTCATGCTAACTGTGCAATCAATCCTTGTTTGTATTTATACTTGAGTCGGCGAAACAGAGCTAGTGTGGCCAAACCAAGTAATACTTTTTGAATATAAGACTGTGCTTAATCACAGTGGCATGATATCCTAAGGCATAATACCGGAAGTAACACATTCTACAATGTGCCTTAAGTAACGCAATCTGAAATATACCGGACGTAACCTATGCCAACTGGATGTAAAGTTGTTCTTCATTGGATTTAACACATTCGAAAATATATGTGAACTTGTTGTATCACAAATACAGTCACGACCATCCTTGGATGCAAGCATTGCGCTGTTGTAAATTGGATAAAATACGAAGTGAGAGCAAGTAAAAAAAACATTCTTAACTTTGAATAAGGAATTCTACTTTATTGGAAATATGACCAGAGCCCATATAACTGATCACATGCGGTCAGCCTAAACAGCTGAATGATTTTTGACTTGCACACAAAAAACTCGATCAGCAATTTTCGTTTGCAATTATCAGTTGCGAAATATCTGTTCATGTACATAGATTGTAGAAGCTCTGAAGAATCAAGTGATAACGATCACGATAGAAGGCATGCACATGAAAAAAAGAAAGAAAGAAAGAAAAGAAATTGAATGTCTTCAAAATAAATTAAAAAAATTCATCCTAAATGAATTTCATTGCTCCTTCCATCCAAAACGACCACATTCGTGTGACCTTGCAAAGCCTTTACTGCTTCAAAAACAAAACAAAACATGCGACGTTGACGTCAACAGGCCGAGCAACTGCAAAACCTTTGCTTGTGCATCTCGGCTCCAAATTCTGTCCTAGCTGTGAACGAGGAGACCTCGTATTGGATAGATTTTGTTATAGCGTAGCTGAAATGTATAATGCGCCTTCTGACAATTGGTCAAGTGCACGAGCTCGTGCCGGGCTAAAACATATGACGTTAGACGTGATCAAGTGCGCACTGTTGTCATCAGACAATAATACTAATAATAATAATGTTGATGATGATGATGATGATAATAATAATAATAATAATCAATAAAATATGCTTCTTTAAATACATAATTCTTAATTCGTTTAAAACTATTAAAAATCAAGTATATTATTACATCTAGCCATACGCTTCTCTAATAAATAGGTACGTCTTGAGTTTAGTTTTGAAACTCTTAAAATCAGTAATGTTTTTATGTCATAAGGCAAGACAACTTGTTCCATAATTTAGGTGCGCAGATAGAAAAGGTTCTATCACCATATGTCTTAATGTTGGAAGGCGGCACTAAAAGTAAATCCTTAGCATGCAGAAGATCTTAATGGACGAGATGGAACATACCTACTTAATAAATTGGTAATATAAATTGGTCTAATTAAACCATCCAAAGCTTTATACGTAATAAGTAAGATCTTAAATACTATATGTTCTTGAACAGAAATCCGATCCAATTAAGCTCTTGTAGTACTGGAGTAATATGATCATACTTTCTTTTACACATCACATGCAAGGCGAGCTGCGCAATTTTGTACTAATAATTGAAGACGATGAATAAGATAACTAGGCAGCCCATATAGTAAAATGTACTATACTAGCTAATTTAAGAAAACGGAATATTGTTATCACCTACACCTTGTGAGACACTTATGATTCTCATGCGTGCATCTTTAGCTCTAGCTATAACTGTACGCTGACTGCTGACTATTTCTTGATAAGTATATCAATATTGATTAATTTGGCTCGTATTTTGTTTTAATCAGATCATATAGAACTCTAGATAGACTTGCTCCAAGTCTCTCTCGTTAACTTTTTTTTTCTTTTTTTCTTGCTTGGGCTTCCTGTGTTGTAACAGATTTCAAATCGGGCACTTCCGGTTACGAGAGAAATTAAAAACGAGCTCTCTCAAATAACAACACAGAAAGCCCAACCAACGGAAAATAAAGAAGTCACAGCAAACAAACAAACAAACAAAAAATTAACAAGCAAGACTTGGAGCAAGTCTAATAGAATTCAACATTCTTGTAAAGGGTACCTCTTGAGCTCTTCGAGTCATGGATAGTAGTACCGTGACATAATTTGATTACAAAGAATTTCAAAATTTTTCATGTATGTTATAAATAATAAATGGAAAAGTTTATAGTGTGGTTCTTCAATGTATTAATAAACATGACAAAAACTGACTCATTTGTAATCAACGAACTTGTTTAGACAGCACAGTCGTTTGAGTGGTAGCCTACGAAGCCAGGTTCTCGAAAGGAAGGGGGAAGGGAGAATGGAGGAGGTGTGGGGGAGGGGAGGGGGGGAGGGGGAAGAGCAGATCATGACAATAGAATACTTGACAGTTCGCTGGCTACCCTGACTATTTGAGTGGTACATTCGGTACTGACACGTTTACGGTACTAAAATACTGACCATCGCCGCGAGCTCACGCGGGTCAATCAAATTTCACGATTGGAGTTACGGGGGAACTGTACAGTTACGCTACACCGACAATCGTGCCATACGTTTCCTTACTCACATGAAACCACCTAGGGAATTAAAGTTGCATAAAACTTAACTCTGGACGTAAGTCCTACGTCGGACGTTCAGTCCAGTTAAACTTCTGGGGTCAGATTGGAACGATAAAAACGTAACGCCAGACGTAACTGCTAACGTCAGACTTTACTAGCAGTGGTTTAACTGGGCTTAAACGTCCGACGTTACGTTTTATGCAATTAATATTAGCCCTGTTAACAGTTACGTCCGACGTTACGTTTTATGTATTTTATAGATAGTTACATTGCCTCATGTAAGGGAATCTGGAATCCACGAAAAATTTGATTTGGGGATTCGGAATCCAGGCCTTGGAATCCAGAATCCAGGCCTTGGAATCCGGAATCCAGTCCTTGGAATCCAGAATCCAGGCCTTGGAATCCGAAATCCGTCCATTCGAATCCATAAGACAGCTCTAGGAATCCGGAATCTTGCATCATTCCGGATTCCCTTAGCTTACATGGAGTGAACATTATGTATAATCTATATGTATTTTACAGGATAGATTTAGTCTAACTTGATGGCATGACGATTTAATAAGTCAATATGGCTTTGTTTTCAAGAAACTCATTTAGTAGTTCTTCAGGTGAGGCCGGCGATTTTTGAAAGTCATACCTATGATTAATTGTCGTCAACTTAATAAAGGCAAGTAAAAAGTTAATCCATGCCAGCTTAAGGTTTTCACACCCGTCATTGTGACCTTGGCTCTAACGGCCAACACTACTGTTACGTTGTTTACTTTAAAGAGGATTTTTCATATGACGGCGAAAGCAGCAACTTCACGTTCACGGCAAGGTGACGGCACGGCACGGTAATGAAAGGCTTTTGGCAGATATTTCGAACGCTATGTAGACAAAATGGCACTGACACGGTCATAGCACGGCTGGTGAGAGGCGTTTCACACTCATACTAAAAAATCTGAATTCTCTAATTAATACAGTGTGATAAATGTCCATTGACTTTTTCCTGTTTCTAGTAATTACTAAGACACAAAGTCTGCGGCTGGAGCATGAATTTGTCTCAGTACACACAAGGACAATTAATAAATAGAAAGTAATGATTCTAAACACGACTTTTGTAAGCTTAGAGATGATTCTAAACACGACTTTTGTAAGCTTAGAGATGGTATTGATGTGACAAGCATCTGTCTCAGTTGTGAAAGTTCTCATCATAAATGCACAATTAATGGGAGCCTGAAAGTCTAAAATATACCATTAAAATCAGTATTCTCGTTAGGACCAAGAAGAAAATTTTAACGAGGTAAATTGGATCATTTTGGAATTAAATCCATCAGCAATCCATGCAACGTCTTTTAATTCTACAATTGCTAATAAGAAGTGTTTGGGATATCGGTGTATTTTCTGCTCGAGCTTCCAGCTCAAAGTTAGTGGACTGATACCTAGAATTGGTGTCTCAGTTGAGTATTTTCATGCGTAAATCACTAGTGAACTCCCGCTTTTCCAGTAATGGAAGAAGCTTTGATTGCGATATCTGTTCTTGTAACAGCAGCAAATGCTGCTGTCATCTGCATGGTGATTTTTATCAAGCAACTCAGGACATTTACCAATTATTTTGTGGTGTCTTTAGCTGTATCTGACTTATTAATTGGAGGAGTTTGGCTACCACTGAACCTCTCTTTTGACTTCAGACCCGAGATTTACATAGTTTCGGGATATTTTGTGTGCCTTACTTTGTTGTCTGGTGTTGGGAACCTTTGTGCAGTGACTTGGGATAGATACATTGCCATCACCGATCCATTTGGATATAAGCACAGATTAAGGAGTAAATACAAAATAATCCTCATCGTAGTGTGGCTGACATCTATTCTTTGGTCTTGCATGCCTTTTGCTTGGGGCAGAGATAATTTTAATTCCATACACCATAGAGTGTTCCTTGTGACAACGTCAGTTGGATTTATTATTGTTCCTTACGTTTTCATCACTGTTGCATACGTACGTATCTGGTTTTGTCTACGAACCCACGCAGAGGAATTGAGAAAACTGGATATAACAAACGAGATGAGAGAGGGAGCAAGGAAAGCATCAATCGAGGGGAAGACGGTGAAGTTGTTCGCGGTGGTAATGGCTTGCTTTCTCTTCAGCTGGCTTCCTGTGATGTATATGACTATAGCTCAGTCAGTCATTGATAGATCTGATCTCATTCCTGATGAACTTCCCATCATATCCCACTTTACAATAGCTGGTTCATCTTTGGTGAATCCGGTACTCTATGCTATCTTTAAAAGAGATTTCAAGGCACAATTGAAACGTTTAAAAATCTCTGTAAGTAACCGATAAACTGTTTGGAATATAATATTGCGTACTCTAACAAATAGTTCACCTAGAAGACGTAAATATGTCAAGTTGAGACAAACGCTTTTATTCTAAGCCTTTTGCGATCGAAAGAATTAGTTTCTTATGAACTGCGGTCGGTTATTTGAAAAAAAAAGGCTCAGTAAAATTAAACCTTTCAAATAAAGAGAAATTGAAAAGAAACTGAAATCTCAAACTTTGTAGAAATCTTGCTATTTTGTGGTCCTACCAAAAGCAACTTTACTACAAAGCTAGGAAAGACGTTTTTCACACTAGTATAAGAAATGCTATGCCAACATTAAGTAAGGTAGAAGATTGCAAGATTTCAAGCTCAAGTTGACATGCCAATTCAGTATTCTATAGATTATATGGACGGGGATTCGGTGATCCGTAGCTTTAATTGGTATCCCATCGAACATGCCAAATCACTGCTCACAAACGGCTTCCATTATTGATTGTCGACTTGAAAATACATATCGAGCCACAAACGTTCATTTAAATATGTCAAACCTAGAATATAATGTATCCATAATCAACTTTTTTCTTATCTCATTGCAAACTATAGTAATATATTGTACTGAAGGACGGATATAAAAGTTTGGGAAATGTGCCAAAGCTAGGGAAATGACACAAAAAAATCAGTAGACATGCTTATATATAAACAAAATAAATTGTAAACTTGTTTCAGCTGACCTTAACCATAAAGTGATTCATTTTCAAAATTAAGACCTGAATTTTTGGGAAAATTTACAGCAGAATCGAAGGTGTATCAGTGTTTTTCCAAAAATCAAAATTGCCATAAACTCAGTTTACTGACTTGCGAACGCAAAACGGAGCTTGACAATGAATAAATAAATCCTAGGTCTATTATTTTGGAATGGTAGAGTTGGTATATATATGGACGCTTTTTAACTCTGGAGCAATCACCTAGACACATATGTTAACTAAGTCATTAGTCCCGGGGGGACTCCACTGTAAAAGGAACGGGTATGCTGCTCGTATCTCTTAGGGGTAAAACTCAGCGATTATATTGGCATCTTTTTGGGTGTTATTTGAAGTTTAGAGTTTTAGCAATTCCTGGTTTCTTTATGATGTCAAAAGAGCCCATCACTTGTCGTATTTTATAACTGCGCATAAAATATACTCAGAATAATATTCAAAGAAACTTACAGTTTATGTATTTTTAGTATGGTATCTCGGATCTATGAGGTTAAAATCGTCAAGCCACGCCCTTCTTAAAGGCCTTCCCGTATATATCTTTATAGGGGTATTTTTGAAAATTTTTGACGAGCATACACGATCTTTTTACAATGGAGTCCCCCCAGGTCGTTAGTATCCTACGTGTCAATGAAATGCCATGATTAATTGCAATAAAGCTAAAAGCAGTTGATAAAGGCTCTTGAATTTGTCATGACATTGGTTTCACCTGCAAGATTTTCTGACCATACCTGGTAAAAGCCCCAACTGGAAACACACACTTTTGTTCTTTCGATAATTACAAGCTAAAGTACGTTTGGATTCTAGAAAACCACTGAATGAAGAAACTTGTCTTTTTTGTTCAAGTAAAAGGGGAATTGTCTTTTAGTTTCCCTACTGGAGAACTCCATTATGGAAGAAGTTTTAATCATACTTTCTGTCTTGGTGGTGGTAACAAACGCCGCTGTCATCTGCATGGTGATTTTTATCAAGCAACTAAGAACTTTTACCAATTTTTTTGTGGTGTCTTTAGCTGTCTCTGATGTGTTAAATGGAGGGGTTTTACTTCCTCTTAATTTGTGGGAAAAAAGCCCTGAAACCAACAAAGCATCGGGGTATTTTGTGTGTGTTATTATGATATCTGGAGTAGCCAATCTTTGTGGAGTTACATGGGATAGATACACTGCCATCATCAATCCTTTTACATATAAGAATAAAGTAAAAAAGTATTACAAGAAAATCTTGATGTTGATATGGATGACCGCTAGTATTTGGCCACTCACCACTCTGTCCTGGGACATGAATTTCGGATCCTTACCACACAAGGTGTTCCTTGTAATAACTTTAGTGTCATTACTAATCATCCCTTGCGTTTTTATTATTGTTTCGTACGTACGTATCTGGACACGTCTACGAGCGCACGCAACAGCGTTGAAGAAAAATGACATTACAAATGAGAGGCGAGAAGGTGCAAGAAAAGCATCGCTTGAGGGCAAGACGGTCAAGGTGTTCGTGGTGGTAATGGTTTGTTTTCTCTTCAGCTGGCTTCCTGTCGTGCACATGACACTAGCCGACCAGGTATTTGGAAGAGCTGACCTTGTTCCTCGTGAACTTGCACGTGCGTCTCTCTTCATAATTGCTGTTTCATCTCTGATAAATCCAATACTTTATGCCGTTTTTAAAAGGGATTTCAAAGCACAGCTGAAACGTTTGTTAATCTGTTTACCACATCATTCCGCTTCCGTTGATGTTGAAGAAATATGAATCGATTTCGTTAACAATGAAACAAATGTTGTCTACTTAGTTGACGTTTTTGTGACGAACTTATATTCTGGATTTCACGGTCTTTGGGCGCACTATTAAATAAATGTCTTCAATTAAATAAACTAGTTTTTCCCGTCGGCCTCCTTAGTATAGTGTTTATCCCCAGTGCGTCTTCAGCTGCCAAGCGCCATGGTTTTTTTTTTTTTCTTTTTTTTTTTTTTTTTTTTTTTTTTTTTTTTTTTCTTTTTTTTTTTTTTTTTTTTTTTGAAGAATCAAATTATATATTTTTGATTTATATCCGAACGGAAACCAATGTAATTTTCTTCAAAACCGTGAACGAAAAGTAATACAATAGAAAAGTTCTAAACAATTAGTATTTCGCGTTTTAGACGTATCAATCGGCACTGTCTACATGGGGAAACCTTGGATTGCTCACGTTTTCAAGATTGAAGTTAACAAGAAAACAAACAAACAAAAAACAAAACAACAGCAATTAACTGCAAACAAGTGAGGAATGAATGTAGCTACAGCACGTACTACTACTACTACTACTACTACTACTACTACTACTACTACTACTACTACTACTACTACTACTACTACTAAAAATTGGAAGATCTCGGGGAAACATTGAACACGTCACTTTAACAATGTTTGCTAGTGAAGCAAGAAAATGCCTGAATATTTAGTTCTTCAGCGATAGGCAGATGTTTCCCTCTATAAAATCATCCTGGGACCCAGGGCGTCTCGGACATTCATAAAACCTTTTCTCTCCCTCTCCCTCCACTTCTCCTCCCCCCTTCCCTTCTCCCTTCCCCTCCCTCTCTCCTCCCCCTCCCTCCGTCTGACGCCCTCGGTCCCGAGGATGCTTTAAATTCAGTTTCAGAGTTTCAAGAATTCGACAATAAAATATTTTCAGGCGGGAGATTATAATTAAATAAATTTTGTTACCTATTGATTTGTTTGTCAGGCATGAATTTCAATCGCGTCTTTTTACATCAAAATCTTGTCCGATTTCCGAGGAATTTGCAGCCTTGAAATTTGTACCGGTAATTATTTTCTGCGAATTTGATCAAATATTTCAAAATATCGGACAATTTTTAAAAATGGCTTTATGAGAAAAATTGGTCATAAATCCAGAAATCTAAGACCTAGCTAGTTCAAACGTCGCATCTCACATGTGCTGAATTCAATGGAAATGAAATGATAATGAGAAGAAACAAGAGATTTGGCTAATTTGCATTGAGTTTGGCACATGTGAGATGCGACGTTTGAACTAGGCCTAAGGTGAATTTTTTTCCTATTTCATTAATCCAGTATAAAGGTATAGAGGACTACATATACATATGCATGTATCACGCCAATTTATTTTAGTCCTTAGAAGTTGCGATACAAAATTTGCGCTGCCTGTTAGGAAGTTTAGGACGCAAAATTATGTAGTCAAAACTACCGCTAAAATCTCAACAAAATTTCAAAAACAGCGAGAACCATATCTGCTATAAAAAAGACAAATGCCTATGGTAACTTGTGAACAAAATGTGGAGACATGAGAAGCTAAACGTCAATGTTATACTTAAGCAAACTTGCGGAGTAATTTTTGCGACCACGAGATGAACGTTGCGAATTTGTATTACCTCGACTGCTACAAATTCTGTCGAATTGTTTCCTGAATTTTGTCTAGTATGGGATAGAACAAGATGTTCACATACCTGCTGCTAAGTGTCGTTGTCTTTGCTGCACTAGGTATAATTTAGTAAGCATTCAACTGGAAGCAACTACATCGAGTCGACGTTTGAGCTGCCAAAGTAAAACCCTCATGGTTTGTTAATTTATTCAAAACAACACCTTACTATCTGTTCCAAAATTCCACACGGGATTTACCGCTATTTTCGAAATTTGTGCGTGGAATGTGAATTTCTTTGTTTAAATTATCACGCGTACGTGTAGAGTGATTTTCGTTTAACCGTGAAAGAAAAATGACTACGTATCGATTTAGTTTGTAGTAGTTGATAAGAAACAAAAGCAAACAATGGCTTGAGAGTCTACTGCCAACTATTAGTTTGACTAATCTTTCACGGTCAAATGAAAATCACTCTATCATGTAAGTTTGTTTCTTTGTCTTCCAATCAAGAATAGATCGATACGGGTTTGAGTTTTGCAGCTTCAACAAAAGAAATTCATATTCCACACAAACTTTGTTGTCACTTCTTTTGTTTGAAATAAAACTTCCATTTGCCTTCCAATCAAGAACGCTAAAAATAAGGCTCCGAGCAATAGAACTTGGAGCCATATTAATGTCTTCTTGATTGAAAGACAAAGGGAAGTTTCATTTCAAACAAAAGAAGTTCACATTCCGCACATTATACGATGCAGGTCTTTGTTTCAATATGCACGGTTGGAAAATAGTGTTACGGCATAACGGTCTAGTTCGAAAAAAGTGGTAAAGCAAAAAGGTATATGGATTCAGAGAACTACTGTCTTTATTCCCGAAAGTCTAGATCCCGTGTGGAATTTTGGAACAGATAATAAGGTGTGGTTTTGAATAAATTAACAAACCATGATGGTTTTACCTTACTTGGCAGTTCAAACGTCGACTCGATGTAGTTGCTTACTGATCATGAATTATACCTAGTGCAGCAAAGACAACGACACTTGGCAGCAGGTATGTTAACATCTTGTTCTATCCCATACTAGACAAATTTCACGAAACAATTCGACAGGATTTGTAGAAGTCGAGGTAATACAAATTCGCAACGTTCACCTCGCGGTCACAACAACTACTTCGCAAGTTTGCTTGAGTTTAACATTGACATTTAGCTTCTCGTGTCTCCATATTTTGTTCACAAGTTACTATAAGCATTTGTCTTTCTTATAGCAGATATGGTTCTCGCTGTTTTTGAAATTTTGTTGAGGTTACGTTTTGGCAGTAGTTTTGACTACATAATTTTGCGTCCTAACAGGCAGCGCAAATTTTGTACTTCTAAGGACTTAGGGCCACCTTAAACATCCTCAAAGTTGAGATTTGACTGTCTTTGCTACCGGGGAGAGCAGTGCGAAGTCGTTCTAAACAACCGAAAGAGGCCGAAACAAGTTCTAAAATTTACTAAAACTTAGGCAACACGTAACATTTTCAACAGAAGGTTTTTATCAGGGCGAGTGCGCGGAGTCTAAGGGGCTGTTTATATCATTAACTATGTTTATATGGAGGCGAGCCAGCCCGGTAAGCGGGCTGACTTCTTTTGTTCTCTGGCCCCCAGCTGGTAAAAGAAAACAAAAGAATTCAGCCCGGCCGCTTAGCGGGCTGGCTCGCCTCCACATAAACACGGCCTGAGTCTTAAATGGAAAGAAGTTCAAATCAAAAGGTTTCTGAATAATATAAATACTCATTAAAACTGATTTCTGCATGCATGTTGTCTGGTAATGCAAGTATTTACACAAAACAGATGCTTTATCAAACGAAGCTAATTTTCTAGATGAAAACCTAAGTTGTTCCATATGTATGTAATATACTACACTCAATTTGTTTGTTTGATTACTCGATTCTGATTGGTCGAGACGAGCACAATTAACCGTTAATTGCACTCAATACAGTGCATTCCAGTTGGTGTAGTGTATTATGAATAGCAAATCGTACGACATTATTGAGTACAATTTGGAAAAGGTACTCGTCGTGCTGTTAAAACGTCGATTTCATTAAGTTTGACTGACTATTGGTTACGTGTAGTAACTGCAATTCGTAACAGTGGACTAAAAAAAAAAAAAAAAACAAATAACGTAACCAAGAACGACTTTCACCACAAATCAAGTTGAGCGACCAGTGGATTCCACAAGCATATAAAAAGGAACACAGCAACACTTTGTTCACATTCCTACTAATGGAAGAAGCTTTGATCGCCTTTTCTGTTCTTGTAGCGACAACGAACGCCGCTGTCATCTGCATGGTGATTTTTATCAAACAACTGAGGACTTTTACCAACTACTTTGTGGTGTCTTTAGCTGTCTCTGGTGGGCTTATTGGAGGGGTTTTACTACCTCTTAATTTGTGGCAAAATAGCCCTGAAACCAACAAAGTAGCAGGAATCTTTGTTTTTCTTATTATGATATCTGGAGTAACAAATCTTTGTGGAGTTACATGGGATAGATATATAGCCATCACCGATCCCTTTGGATATAAGAACAAGTTGAAGAAGTATCATAGGAAAATCTTGATCGTAATATGGATGCCTGCTTGTATTTGTCCACTCGTCACTCTGTCCTGGGATATAGATATGGCATCCGTATACCACAAAGCTTACCTTGTAATATCCTTTGTGGCATTAGTAATGATCCCTTGCGTTTTTATTGTTGCTGCGTACGTACGTATATGGTTACGCCTACGATTGCATGCTGCAGAGTTGAAGAGGATGGATATCACAAACGAAACGCGCGAGGGAGCAAGAAAAGCGTCACTTGAGGGCAAGACGGTCAAGGTGTTCTTAGTGGTAATGGTTTGTTTTCTCTTCAGCTGGCTTCCTGTCATGTACATGACACTAGCCGAGCATGTATTTGGAAGAACTGACCTTGTTTCCCACAAGCTTGCACGTCTCTCCTCATGATTGCAATTTCGTCTCTGGTGAACCCCATACTTTATGCTGTTTTTAAAAGGGATTTCAAAGCACAACTCAAACGTTTGATTATCTGTTTACCTCGCCATTCCGTAGCTGTGAGTGCTGATCAGACATGAATTATCCAGTGTTGGTTGATCCTTTTGGTCATACATGTGACCATAATAAGATTTCTTTCTTGACTAGTTTTTTTATCCTAACTCTTGTTAGGGAGGAAGGAAGAGAGGGAGGAAATACAAAATAATCAAATGATTTTCCACACCATTAACGAGTATTCAAAAAAAAAATCGCTTACAAAAAAAACTTACATGCAGACATCCCAGTTGCGAAAGAACAGGTTGAAACAGATAATAATTTTAATTTCCATCGACTCATTCTAATCTTTAAACAGCTTGAAACGTTTAAGTTTAACTTTTAAGTTTTGATTAAAATTAAAAGGAAGGTGACATCAAAGACATCAAAGGGTACATAAACAATCCTTTCTTGAAATATTCAGGACATAATTCAGTAATTGATCTGCTTAATACTGTCAGTTATAAAATATTATTGATGTAACACACGTTGATTGGCCAGCTTACATGTTTAAACCCCAGAACAGAGATATTACGTGTACTAAAACGTCGAATAGCAATTTAAGTAGGGCGTGTGTTGTATTGTCAAGTAAGAACAAAAGTAGGCGTGAAACTATTAAACGGTGCCAATTTGTCTAAAGAATAATAAACATGCGTATTTTAATTAAAACGTACAGCAACTTCATAACTTACAGGTATGGTTTTAATGATGAGTCATTCGTACAAATATCTATATTTAGATTACTCTCCTCTGCAAACATCTGCCTCATCAACATATTTCTATATTATACAGTTAAAACCCGAGTGTAAGACCATGGCTTTTAAGAACCTGCTAAACAAAAATTCTCATTTTAGACCCCCTTTCTATAAGAACATAAGCAGTTAACTGAGACTCCTCACTCGCCTTTACGAAAACCGTCTAGAGCCAAATTTGATGTTTGATCTAAGCTGTGCGCCGTGATCAGACATGGGACCAATGGTGGCTGCTACATGTGTGTGTTTAATGCTACATGTCATTTTCTTTCGGTTTCAAGCTCTTTCGTCAGGAAAGTTGTTTTTCATTGACAAAGGGTATACAACAACCTCAAGCTCAACAAAAAAGTCTATTAAAACCTTGTAAACTAAAAACATTGAACACTAACCATCTTATTTCAAGAAAATCAGTCTTATTTAGCCAACAAGGTATCCTAAGGCTTCAAAAACAGCCATTTTTCTGTACAAGAAATGACTTTTCGCCAGCTTGCTCCGACTCGGCTATGATACTTGCTCTATGAGTGCTTTTCTTCTTCAAAAAGAGTAAACAATTTGATAGTTTTCAACCACGTGCACTCTCATGACTTTTCAATAAAAGATCATCCTTTTCCTTGAGTGAATGCTTCTAAGAATAATCCAATCCTGAGATATGTCTTGGTTTTCTTGCATTTTAGCGAAAGTTTTCACTTGAATCATCTTCGCCAGTCTTTTCGGTTTGCTTGCAAATTTCATCAGCCACTCTCATCTAAACTCGAATTTCATCGGTCGGTGACGATTGTATTAAGAGTTGCTATTTTGATCAGCAAGTGAAGAGCCGCTTTTCATCAAATTATTGCTGGATTATTTTATAAAAGAAATATAAAACGGTTTTCCGTGTTTATATAGCCTGATCTAAACACTTGTGATGTTGGGAGAACACTCAAGAGCTTACGGCTCGTGCTTTCCCTACGCTCTCTCGTGTTCTCCCAACATCACGCGTATTTAGATCAGGCTATATATAAACACGGAAAACCGTTTTATATTTCTTAAATATATATAAATGATTATGCAAAGGAAAATAACTACACTTTTTAAAAAAATAAATTTTAAATTAAATTGCTAAAGTTGTTGATTGAGGTATAGCTTTTCCAAGAGGCCGAACTTCGCTCTGTCTGCATGCAGAGTCTAAAATTCTAAAACCACTGGATGACTCACTGATGACATTAAATTATCTGTATTGTCATGCGTCAAAACCGCCAATTTAAAACGTATATATAAATAACACAAAAGATCTAATTGTTGCTCTCATAAGCGACTTCATTAGGTTGTCAAAATTAACCGGCTGCTTTATTTTAGAGGGCAAATCGAATATACAACACCATTTTACCTACAAATGGAAATAGAAGTTTTGAGTGCGCTTTCTGTTCTGGTAGTGGTAATAAACGCCGTTATCATCTGCATGGTGATTTTTATCAAGCAACTGAAGACCTTTAACAACTATTTTGTGGTGTCTTTAGCTGTGTCGGACTTGTTAATTGGAGGAGTTTTCCTACCACTCAACATACTAATTCACAAAATTGATGAAGAAAATTACTGGAAGATCACAGGGTACTTTAACTGTTTTATCTTGCTTTCTGGTGTTCTAAACGTTTGTGCCTTAACGTGGGATAGATACATTGCTATCACTAACCCTTTTGGATATAAGAATAAGTTGAGAAAGTTTTACAAGAAAATCTTGATCTCAATATGGTTGACTTCTAGTGTTGTTCCACTCATCCCTCTGTCCTGGGACATTAATCAGAATACTGTGCAACACAAAGTCTTCCTTGCAACAACTCTAGTGGCTTTTGTAATCATTCCTTGCGTTTTCATTGCTGTTGCGTACGTACGTATCTGGCTACGACTGCGGACTCATGCCGCAGAGCTGAAAAAAATTGGTATCACAAATAAAATGAGAGAGAGAGCAAGAAAAGCATCACTCGAGGGCAAGACCGTGAAGGTGGTTGTGGTGGTAATGATTTGTTTTCTCCTCACCTGGCTTCCTGTCAGCTACACGACAGTAGCTGTTGCTATCTTTGGTAGACTCGATCTCGTCCCGCTGCAACTCTGGTTCGTATCTTACCTCACAATTACCCTATCATCTTTAGTTAATCCAATACTTTATTCTCTTATGAAGAGGGATTTTAGGGCACAAATACAGAGTATGAAGTCCAAGTTTCTAATGCTTGTCCGTGGTAATCGAGAGAATAACCGAGACCCAAGGCCTGTACCTGTATAAACATCATTTAAAGGGATTGAACATGTTCATTTTCAGTAATTGAAAACGTATTGAAAATGTGTTTAAGTGTGTCATACACCTTAAAAAGTTGTTTTTCAATTCGTTTGTGTTCGGGTTTCTGTTTTCGCTTTGTAGGCCAACTTTAGCTTTGAATTCAAATATGTTCTAGTATTTCGATTTTAATAAGCGAGCTTTAGAAATATTACTGTTAATATGATGATTAACGCACTGCTAGAGCTCTAAAGCCAAAATGTGGAGTCGTTTTAGAGATTTTCTAAAAGGAATTCGAAAGCAAAAGTAAAGGAGCAAATTTCTCAGAAGAAAAAAATTTCTTATAAAAAGAAAAAACTTTAATTCGGCTTTTCACGAAAGGTATATATCCAAGCACTTATTTCGCAGTGTTTAGGTGATTTTTCACTGAGCTAAGTTGTTTACGCCGCCGTTATGTGCAACATATAAGAAAAATATAGTCTCAAAATATTTTTTTGCGATTTAAACAAAATCAAACAGATTGAATTGCTTGGAATTATTTCAAATTGTTGTGCATTGTTGTGTAATTTACCGCAAGTGCTTTATTGCTTGCCTGGAGCTTATTGAAGTTTAGTGATATTTAATAAAAACACTTTCAACGATATTTGTTTATCGTTGCAAAAATAAGGCCGATCGAGCTAAAAGTGTCATCATTCAGACCTTTCATCTAAGTTCCATAGGTGGTAGAAAAATCAAATCCATAGGTACAGAGTACGTCTGCCAGACAACCGAATGAAAACAGTAAGTATGGTCGGAAAATAACTACTTCGAGTCACCTTATAAAGAGCAAGTGGCTGCGGCCGCTTTATAAAGATAACCGTGTGAGTAAATAATTTGGAAAAGTGTATACAGATATGTTACACTATTTGGAGGGATTTCACTAACAATCAAGCTAGTATGCCAATATAGCCCTTCCATATTTAGGTCATGAAAGACATTTTTTGTATTAAATTTTGGGTGGAAAAGCAGCTGTTAGGACAAACTTGATCGTGTAATACTAGCCCTGTTTGTATACATCGTTTGACATCTTAATGCGCCTAGCGTCAAGTTAGGCAAACACTCACTTACTGGTTAAAGACTAGGAACTTCCTCATCCCGCAGTTTACTTATCGGACATCTGTACTATTAATTATAGTAAACAGGTGAATGTTTCAGTCCACAAAACCAAACCAAAACCAAAACCCAAACCAAACCAAAACCAAAACCCAAACCAAACCAAACCAAACCAAACCAAACCAAACCAAACCAAACCAAACCAAACCAAACCAAACCAAACCAAACCAAACCAAACCAAACCAAACCAAACCAAACCAAACCAAACCAAACCAAACCAAACCAAACCAAACCAAACCAAACCAAACCAAACCAAACCAAACCAAACCAAACCAAACCAAACCAAACCAAACCAAACCAAACCAAACCAAACCAAACCAAACCAAACCAAACCAAACCAAACCAAACCAAACCAAACCAAACCAAACCAAACCAAACCAAACCAAACCAAACCAAACCAAACCAAACCAAACCAAACCAAACCAAACCAAACCAAACCAAACCAAACCAAACCAAACCAAACCAAACCAAACCAAACCAAACCAAACCAAACCAAACCAAACCAAACCAAACCAAACCAAACCAAACCAAACCAAACCAAACCAAACCAAACCAAACCAAACCAAACCAAACCAAACCAAACCAAACCAAACCAAACCAAACCAAACCAAACCAAACCAAACCAAACCAAACCAAACCAAACCAAACCAAACCAAACCAAACCAAACCAAACCAAACCAAACCAAACCAAACCAAACCAAACCAAACCAAACCAAACCAAACCAAACCAAACCAAACCAAACCAAACCAAACCAAACCAAACCAAACCAAACCAAACCAAACCAAACCAAACCAAACCAAACCAAACCAAACCAACCAAACCAAACCAAACCAAACCAAACCAAACCAAACCAAACCAAACCAAACCAAACCAAACCAAACCAAACCAAACCAAACCAAACCAAACCAAACCAAACCAAACCAAACCAAACCAAACCAAACCAAACCAAAACAAAACAAAACAAAACAAAACAAAACAAAACAAAACAAAACAAAACAAAAACAAAAACAAAACAAAACAAAACAAAACAAAACAAAACAAAACACTCAGAATTAAGGCATTTTCTACCAGTTAAACAGATAAACATTATATCTTAGTATTTCAGTTATAGTTAAAATGTAGCTACCAATCCTATCGTTAGGATTGCGTCAATGGGTTATATCCTGACCATATTCATATGCAACTAGTAGATTTGTAATTCTTACATTATCTAGTATGGGACAAGGGCAATATCTGTATAAAGCCCTCGTATGCATGAAGGCAATATCTGTATAAGAAAACGATAGGCTTCAATAGTTCGTATTCCGCTGCCAAGCACGAGCAAGAAAGCGACCGCATTTTTTTTTAGTTTTGTTTACTTGTCATTTTATCATGGAATGAGCGTATTGATAATTTTATTAAGAAAGTATTAAGAAAATGAGAAAGCGAGCTAAGCTGCCTTCACAGGATTTGGGTCTATTATACGTAACTTGTATACGATCAGTTATTGACTACGGGAACGTGTGTTTTCACCATACCCTTCCACAATACCTTAAGTATGAGTTATTAGGCTTAGAAAGAAGAGCCATTTCTTTTATTTTGCCAGATTGCGATTATAATTCAGGGATTAAGAGGCTAGGAATTAAAGGAACAGAAGATCATCATAAGAACCTTTGTTAAAAGGTTTTTGAATCTATTATTAGTAAAAAGGAACGTAAACTTAGTAAATTGTTATCTCCCAGACATGTAAATAGCTACAACTTACGTAATATACGTAAATTTAATCTACCACTCGTTCATACCAATATAATCGGGCAAAGAATTTGTTTATCTTGTTCATGTGCAGCTGATTCCTAGCGTTTGTATTGACCAGCGCACTGGTCAGAGATGGCGGCTCATTGTCCGTTTGGTCCGAATGTATATATATTTTTAATTGAGAGAAATTTAATAAAATATAGTAGTTTTAAGCAATATATTGAATAGTTTTAAGATTTAATGTTAATTTTATCTTAATTTATAAATTGTGTAATTCAGCCCACTGAAGGGCTTCGAGGTAATTTTTAAATAAACTATCAATCAATCAATCCATCCATCCATCCATCAATCAATCAATCAATCAATCAATCAATCAATCAATCAATCTATCTATCTATCTATCTATCTATCTATCTATATTTTCATATTTTATCATATTGATTAATCTAATCATTTAAGTCACATTGATTTATTGATTGATTTAATTTGAGATATTTATTGATTTTTACTATATATATCATTTCTTAGATTTTATACAAAAACATTATATATGTACATCCAAATTATATCTTAAATTACTTGATATTTTATCATATTGATCAATTTTAATTTTATATTTTAAATCCATTGTTTAATGACTAGCCATATGTTAATGTTATTCAATTTGCTTTAACAATATCTGTAAAACCACAGGTCATGTTAATAAAGCATATCTATCTATCTATCTATCTATCTATCTATCTATCTATCTATCTATCTATCTATCTATCTATCTATCTATCTATCTATCTATCTTGACTTACATAAAAAAAATCAGACGTGATGACGGGCTGATTAACCTCGTTTTCGTGTGTATAGCTCGGCCCATGCTTCCGCGCGTGGGCAACTATTATTGCATTTGGTAAGCAGGAAGACTCTGGTCTGTGGCAAATGTTTCGGGGACTGAGAACAAGCGCTCTGATTGGTCTGATTGTTTTGTTCTTGTTGGGAAGCGAATGAAGAAATTTGTGCAAAAAAGACGTGTAAATTTTAAATTTGGCATTCCATTCTACAGCGTGTGTATTTTCCATGGTTTGGAGACTTTGCTTATGAAGGCTGAAGCTTTTTTCTGAGATTATTGTGGATTTAGAGGATCGTGAACTTTGTAAGCCGTTGCTCGAAGTGACGAAGAAACAAGATCAAAGACGACTGCCGACGATATTTTATGACGATTCTACTCGTAAACCTGTATTCCTGACGATATAATATATAGAGGATATTACATGGCCGCGCGGAGATATGGAATTTATCTTCGGGTGTTGAGAAACATCGCACTCGTTCGCTGCGCTCACTCGTGCGATATATTTCTCAACACTCGAAGATAAATTCCATATCTCCGCGCGGCCATGTAATATCCTCTATATATTTCTGCGAAGTCGTTCTAAACAACCAAAAGTAAGAGGCCGAAACAAGTTCTAAAATTTACTAAAACTTAGGCAACACGTAACATTTTCCACAGAAGGTTTTTACTAGGGCGAGTGCGCGGAGTCAGGGGGTTGTTTATATGGAGGCGAGCCAGCCCGATAAGCGGGCTGACTTCTTTTGTTCTCTGGCCCCCATACCGGGCTGGCTCGCCTCCACATAAACACAGCCCAAGTCTTAAATGAAAAGAAGTTCAAATCAAAAGGTTTCTGAATAATATAAATACTCATTAAAACTGATTTCTGCATGTTGTATGGTAATGCAAGTATTTACACAAAACAGATGCTTTATCAAAACGAAGCTAATTTTCTAGATGAAAACTTAAGTTGTTCCATATTGTTTGATTACTCGATTCTTATTGGTCGAGACGAGCACAATTAACCGTTAATTGCACTCAATACAGTGCATTCCAGTTGGCCGGTGAGTGTATTATGAATAGCAAAACGTACGATATTATTGAGTACAATTTGGAATAGGTACTCGTCGTGCTGTTAAAGCAGTCGCTTTCATTAATTTTCGCGGACTATTGGTTGCGTCTAGTAACTGCAATTCGTAACAGTGGACTGAAAAAACAACAACAACAACAACAACAACATATAACGTAGCCAAGAACGACTTTCACCACAAATCAAGTTATGCGACCAGTGGATTCCAAAAGCATATAAAAAGGAATACAGCAACACTTTGTTCACATTTCTTCTAATGGAGGAAGCTTTGATCGCCTTTTCTGTTCTTGTAGCGACAACGAACGCCGCTGTAATCTGCATGGTGATTTTTATCAAGCAACTTAGGACTTTTACCAACTATTTTGTGATGTCTTTAGCTGTCTCTGATGTGCTTATTGGAGGGGTTTTACTACCTCTTAATTTGCGGCAAAATAGCCCTGAAACCAACAAAGTAGCAGGAATCTTTGTTTTTCTTATTATGATATCTGGAGTAACAAATCTTTGTGGAGTTACATGGGATAGATATACAGCCATCACCGATCCCTTTGGATATAAGAACAAGTTGAAGAAGTATCATAGGAAAATCTTGATCGTAATATGGATGCCTGCTTGTATTTGTCCACTCGTCACTCTGTCCTGGGATATAGATATGGCATCCGTATACCACAAAGCTTACCTTGTAATTTCCTTTGTGGCATTAGTAATGATCCCTTGCGTTTTTATTGTTGCTGCGTACGTACGTATTTGGTTACGCCTACGATTGCACGCTGCAGAGTTGAAGACGATGGATATCACAAACGAAACGCGCGAAGGAGCAAGAAAAGCATCACTAGAGGGCAAGACGGTCAAGGTGTTCGTGGTGGTCATCGTTTGTTTTCTCTTCTGCTGGCTTCCTGTCATGTACATGACACTAGCCGAGCATGTATTTGGAAGAACTGACCTTGTTCCTCATGAACTTGCACGTGTGTCTCTCCTCATGATTGCAATTTCGTCTCTGGTGAACCCCATACTTTATGCTGTTTTTAAAAGGGATTTCAAAGCACAACTCAAATGTTTGTTTATCTTTTACCTCGCCATTCTGTAGCTGTGAGTGCTGGTCAGACATGAATTATCCATTTGATTGATCCTTTTGGTCATACATGTGACCATAATAAGATTTTTTTCTTGGCTAGTTTTTTATTATTCTAACTCTTGTTAGGGAGGAAGGGAGAGAGGGAGGAAATACAAAATAATCAAATCAAACCACACTATTAACGAATATTCCAAAAAATCGCTTTTTAAAAACTCACAGACATTCCAGTTGTGCGTAAGAACAGGTTGAAACAGATAATAATTTTAATTTCCATCAACTCATTCTAATGTTTAAACAGCTTGAAACTTAAGTTTCATTACTTTTAAGTTTTAATCAAAATTAAAAGAAAGGTGACATCAATGCAAAGGGTACATAAACTATACCTTTTTTGAAATATTCAGTAATTGATCTGCTTAGCTCAATATTGTCAGTTATAAAATATTCTTGATGTAACACGCGTTGATTAGCTACTTTACGTATTCAATCCCCAGAAGAGAGATATTGCGTGTACTAAAACGTCCAATAGTAATTTAAGTAGCGCGTACGTTGTATTTTCAAATAAGAGCAAAAGTAAGCCGTGGAACTATTAAACGGTGCCAATTTGTCTAAAGAATAATAAACATGCGTATTTTAATTAAAACGTACAGCAACTTTATAATCAAACTTTTCAACATTTACTTCTGTAATTAATACTCAGTTTTGTTGGCGTTTGCTCTTAATAAAAACTATATAACATCTTTATATATACATTTGTCGGTAGAGCATGAGACTCTTAATCTCAAGGTCGTGGGTTCGAGCCCCACGTTGGGCGCCAAATGTAACAAGAAGTGAAGCTTTATTCAATATCTTGATACTCTCTTTTTTGAACTCTGTACAATATCTCCACTTTCCACTAGAATTAAGGATGTCCTGGCACCGCGAGTCTGATCTAGCACTAGTCACAGAACCAATTAGCTAAGCCTCTTGCTTACACAAGACGCAACGCACCCAACACACGCGATCCACCCCCTTATATACGCGGACCTCCCTCGATCCCACAATGCCCCGGGAGGGACCACAGGGAACCCGCTACGCCTTCAATAAACACGAACACGTACATGAATTTTTCATTGATAGAAAAGAAATGGATTGCGGTGTGCGGCCGCAGTGGTTATATAAACAATTCAGTATTTACAGGTGTGGTTCAAATGATGAGCCAATGAGTCATTCGTAGAAAAATCTATGTTCAGTTTACTCTCCTCTGCAAACATCTGCCTGGCTTTTAAGAACCTGTTAGGCTAAAATTTTCATTTTAGACCCCCTTTCTATAAGAACTTGTGTACCCTAAAATTCCAAACAGGCTCTTATTTGTAAAATAACTAAGTAACAAGCTCTGATGAGTAATGAAAATGAGTACAGTAAAATTTCAAGCAACTTAAAATTCATACCTTATCAATGCAGAATTATTATCCATAACAGTAAGTACAAGGGTAGCTATAGTTTCTTTTCATTGCGTACGATTATTTTTTATAAATAGACGAGAAAATGATTTTCTTAAAAAAATAATAACCTGTTCAAGAACCTAAATACCCTAGGTTCCCTTTATAAATACCATTTATATTTGCATTTCCTTGTCGATACGCGCGCTCTGATTGGCTAAAAGCTGTGCTTTATCAGAGAACGGAGCACAGCTCTGATGTCAGCAGTGCGAGCTCGACCGCGCGCGCACCTTTTGAATTTTTGTACGGAGAAAATCGAACTTTTTCCCTTGAATATTTACTTCAAAATATATAATAAAACAAATAGAACATCTTTTTTTCCGTCTACGCCTACGGCTCGTGCTCTCCTTACACTTCTTTCGTGCTTTCGTCACTTCCTGCGTGCTGTATTACTGAACGGAGCACGGAAAAAGCTGTTCTATTTGTTAAATATAAACGCTCTGCGTGCGGTTAGCTTTTGAAATGAAAATAATGACTGTTATTACATATTGCATTTAAGGAATAAAAATAAAAGAATGAATAAATTTGGTGCTCATCACCCTTCCTTGCAGCACAATTGCTGAATTACGAAGGGTGCAGCTCAACGTGATCGAGTCGAAGGTATACAAGGTTTTATTACGAAAAGTGTTACACATCACATACAAATGTACATACAAACACATGTAGCAGCCACCATACGACCCATGTCTGATCACGGAGCTTAGATCGAACATCAAATTTGGCTCTAGACGGTTTTTGTAAGGGCGAGTGAGGAGTCTCATGCCAGTTTACTGCTTATGTTCTCCTAATTGCGATACGGTAAAACCCCGCATATAACTAAGAGCCTTAATTTTTCAAGTAAACTTCAACAGGATCTTATAATAATAATAATGATGATGATGATGATGATGATGATGATGATGATGATGATGATGATAATACTGAATTTATTTCTATAGCGTAGTTTCCTAACAGTCCAAATACGCTGTACAATGATAAGAAAATTGAACATATAATAATAAACAAGATGAAAAAATTAAATATATGACTAAATGTTCTCGTAACAATTGTAATCTATTAAAACCTAAAAAGGAAAAAAAAACTTCTAGGACTAATAATAGGCCACTTTAAAAAGGTAAGCCTTAAGCTTACTCTTAAAGCTATTACATGAATCACTTTGTCTTATTTTTAAGGGAATACAGAGCACAGACAGCTGAAAAAGCTCTAAAGCCATATGTCTTACGATTGTATGAAGGCTCGACTAACATTAGCTTGGATAATGATCTTAATGTACGACGTGGAACATAAGGTTCCAGAATAAATCAACTGTTTATGTAAGGTTGCACTTATAATTAAAGTGATCGAGATAAAGCGGTGAGGTGTATAAAGAGCATTATTGAGGTCCCTTGAAGACACACATGCGATGCCCCTTGGAGAGCTAAATTGAGATGGCTTTCTTGATAACCCTACCCAGTAAATACCTATTATATATATGAAAGTATATGAATACCAAAGCAATGCCGGTACCATGCAGTAAAGACCTTATGGGAAAAAGTGGTTGATAGGCGATTCATAAGTATCTCCACACCAGATAGCGGTCTAATAGCGTGACCACAGGTCCTTTCGGTCGTGCAATCACCAATCGCCGATCACCATTCGCCATTCACCCCATCAACCTTTTTTGAAATAGCTACTAGTAATGATTATGCAAAGGAAAATAACTACACTTTTTGAAAAAATAAGTTTTAAATTAAATTGATAAAGTTGTTGATTGAGGTATAACTTTTCCCAAAGGCCGGTGTACTCTTAAGGCTATTCTCCACTTATCGCAGAAATTACTCGCATCGAGCCAGCGAGTACTCGTTCGGAATAAAATCTATTGTTCAAAATTTCGCAGCGAGTATAAATGATCGCAGCGAGTGCTTTGTGCGATGAGTGGACAATATGCTTAAGACTCCCGCTTTTGTTTATAATTAAAACTGTTCTCTGTCTGCAGAGTCTAAAATTCTAAAGCCACTGGATGACTCACTGATGACATTAAATTATCTGTATTGTCATGCGTCGAAACCGCCAATTTAAAACGTATAAATAACACAAAAAATCTAATTGTTGCTCTTAGAAGCGACTTCAATAGGTTGTCAAAATTAACCGGCTGCTTTATTTTAGAGGGTCAATTGAATATACAACACCATTTTAGCTTACACCTACTAATGGAAGAAGTTTTGAGTGCGCTTTCTGTTCTCGTAGTGATAACAAACGCCGCTGTCATCTGCATGGTGATTTTTATCAAGCAACTGAGGACCTTTAACAACTATTTTGTGGTGTCTTTAGCTGTATCTGATGTGTTAACTGGAGGCGTTCTGCTTCCACTCAACATACTAAGTTCCAAAATTGAAGATGAAAAGGCCTTCAAGGCAAAAGGATACTTTGTCTGTTTTATCTTGCTTTCCGGTGTTTTAAATGTTTTTGCCTTAACGTGGGATAGATACATTGCTATCACTAACCCTTTTGGATATCAGAATAAGTTGGGGAAGCTTTACAAGAAAATCTTGATCTCAATATGGTTGACTTCTAGTGTTATTCCACTCATCCCTCTGTCCTGGGACATGAATAGCGAAAATGTGGAACACAAAGTCTTCCTTGTAACAACTCTAGTAGCTTTTGTAATCATTCCTTACGTTTTCATTGCTGTTGCGTACGTACGAATCTGGCTACGACTGCGGACGCATGCCGCCGAGTTGAAGAAAATGGATATCACAAACGAAATGAGAGACGGAGCAAGAAAAGCATCACTCGAGGGCAAAACCGTGAAGGTGCTCGTGGTGGTAATGGTTTGTTTTCTCCTCAGCTGGCTTCCTGTCATGTTCATGACAGTAGCTTCTGCTGTCTTTGGCAGACCTGATCTCGCTCCTCCAGAACTTCAGCTTACATCTAACATCACAATTGGCGGGTCATCTTTAATTAATCCTATACTTTACTCTCTTATGAAGAGGGATTTTAAAGCACAGCTGCAGAGTATGAAATCCAAGTTCCTAGTGTTTGTCGGTCAGTGGTAGTCGAGAGAATTGCCGAGATCCAAGGCCTGTACTACAGTGATAAATATCACAAGCGAAGCATCATTTAAAGGGAGTCAAGTTGCTCATCTCATCGGGGAAAACGTATTAAATGTTGTATATCAAGCACCTTATAAATAAGCTGTCGGTTTATAGACGTGGTCACACCAGAGGTCGGCCGAAAATGATCCCCGAGTGTGGTTTATAGAACATTTGATCAACATTCTATGTTAATTGATCAACATTTGATCAACATAGAACATTTCGCAGCGTGTAAAGAATATACACTTCAGTTGAACTCCAGATATTTGTAATATGCTAAACTTGGGGAAAAAAATTACCCGGCCTAACATCGAAAAGATCGTCTAGATCGACTGAAATGAGTATGAAAATGAAAATCTGTTGACTAGATGATTATGAAGTAGCGGGACCTTTCAACTGAACAGCGACTAACTGTATATTGCATATTTTGATGTGTGCGGTTACGTCACAAGGACGTCATCATATTATAGAACATGCAAATCTATATAAGTTATTACTGAGTTTCTATGTTCGATGACCTTGAATCGAAAGAGTCAGTGTTTGTGCAATTAGCTATATAACAAAGTGAAGAAATGAGCACATATATGCCTAATGAGTTTGATTTGTTGTTGTTGTTGTTTGTGATATTAAATGTATCTACGCAAACATCATGTATATAACTTTCACAAGGACCGACGTTTTTCACTGATTATATTCTTCTTGCTAGCTAGGCTATTACAGCCAGAAGGTACCTATAAATGTGTACCTATGCTATTTTGTCAAACACTGTCATTGTCATGTGTAAAGATGGACTTGTCAGAAATTAACCCCTAATTTGCCTTAATTAAGTTTTCTGATATTCCTACTTCAGTTTATTACTGGTATAGTTAAGTAGTTGTCAATATTACAAAGACTATGAGAGAACAAATGTCTGCGGCCGCTTTATTCATAATCGAGGTGGCCGCTTAACAAAGGTCTCATTGACAGGATTAGTGTAAGCAAATACTTTAGAAAAATGGCCACAGTATTGAAAGGTGATCGCCTAATAAAGGCCAGGTTACATGTATATGGGGATATCACTAGCAATCATGTTTGTAGTCAAAATAATGAACTTTTCTCTGAAAGAAAATATAAATGCTGCCATGAAATCATAGCGCTCTAAAATTTATACCAGAGAAGAGAGAAATGGTAACATAATTTCTCAGCTACGATGTGTGGTCTGACTGAAAAAAATCAAGTATATATAATGTTTCCGAAATATTCTGTTCTTATGAGATATGAACTATGATCAAGGAAGATCATAAATTAAAAGATTAGTTGCTTCCTTGCGGTATTAACTCAGGACCACCATAAAAACTAACAAAGATTGAGACGGATAAAAAAATATTGAAATTAAATTAATTTTAGCTAGACATTTGGAACTTGCCAATCAACAAAATGTCATTAATTTTCGTCGAGCTATCCGCGTAGGCGATCTTTAACTAAGTGTTTTAATGTATTCGTATTCAGTAGAAAACGAAGAAGCTCAATTCAAGTCTCATGAATACTCAAATGTTTTCTTTTCAATTTATCATCCGCCGCCACCAACAGCCTAGGCGTTCGAGAATTATACGTACTGCATGCGTCTTTGATAATCTTAAGGCTTTCTAAATAACATTAATTTGCATACATTTATTTCAGTTTTTATGGGAGAAATTACATTGCATTGTTTATTCTAAATGTATTGCTGAGTATTCAATAATTTTATCAAATAATTCTGATAATTTTCTGCTTATTTTCTTGCCGGTACAACGAATTTCGTTTGAGAGGCGTTGTAGTAACTTTCTCTGGGGCGTCATATATATATCTTCGAATTGTCTAAACGTAATACCCAATTTTCAAAATAATGACAGCTGATTCAGCATACTAATGTAGATGTTGAGAAATTAGTTTTCCACTAGAAAGTCCTATTGTTGTTGCTTAGTGACTGTTATAATAAAGGTTCACTCTAACGCGCGCTCTGATTGGCTGAAAACCCTTGAATCCGTGGTGACATCATCCAGTCTACTCGAGTAATATCTGAATCTGTACGTTCAGTTGTATATTTCACATTTAGATCCAAGGCTGAGACTGAGTAGGTCGACGTCAACATTTCTTTTTTCTGCAATAAAAATGATCAAAAACAACAGAACCTGTCGTAGAGGCACATAACGGCAGTGAAGAAGAAAAAACACTGACTCGGTCATTCCCATGTTTGACTAACTAAAAATTCAATTTTCTCAATGAATCTGACAAGTGCGCCAAAATAATACGAAAGACAGACGTGTATTCTTGCACGACCATTCCCCTTCACAAAGCGGTATTCTTATTGACAATGGACTGTGTTTTTTTACCTTTTATCTTTGTACTTAAAACGAAAACTCCGTTTTGCTTTCCGTTTCAGTACAGAGAAAAAAGGTAAAAAAAAACACAGTCTCTTGATATTACTATACCTGTTAAGATGAGTTTTCATAGTATATTATTGACAATGGATGTGCCAGTACTTTTAATGACAATGGACAAATCAAAAATGATCAAAATGGTATAGATCGACAATGATGAACCATTTGCGATATGCTTTTTTAATAATCAGTTTATTTTTAATTCTGTTTGCAATTGTTTTCTGTTTAAAAGCTGGAAGCTCAAGAAATGAGTCACAATGGTTTCCAAACAGTTTAGATTGCTAGATTTTTTCTTGATTAATTTTCCAATACATTTTTCTTCAGTTGATTCTTATATGTATATGTATATTATCGTCATTATCAGTATTTACTTTTCTGATCCATTAGTGTGTGTGCTACTTTACAGCCATTCTCGATAACACGCGCCCTCTAACAAAAATATTTTATTTGAAAATCTAGCTCGTTTCTCGTGATGTCAATCTAAAGTGTTACTATGACAATTCTCCGCCCAGTTTCTCGCCCTGAAGTGCATGTTTTGATGGCGGATCAGACTCGGACAGATAAAATACCTCAATACAATACAATACAATACAATTTTATTTCTGCATTTTTGAAAAAATATTAAAGGGTTATTAACCGAGCGCGAGGTCTGTATGGGAAAATATCAGACCGAGGACTTGACAGTACGGACCGAGCGCAGCGAGGTCTGTATAAAAAGACCGAGGTCTGATATTTTCCCATACAGACCGAGCAAACGAGGTTAATAACTTATTTATTATATGGCTTTGAGAAATCCCGCCAATCAATTGCCAAACGCAATTTTTTCTTTTCATCCGGGACAGCGGTCCTGATATGGCAAAATACAGACCATGCGTTAGCCAATCAGAATTCAGGAAATAAATAAATAAATATATATACATATACATTAATTCAAATGTATAATGACAAAGGCATTTCCAATTTCGTTGAGATAAAATACTGAAACAAAGTGGTCTATCTGTGAAGCAAATCACAGAACGACTTCTTGTAAGCTAAACATTTGTAAAGAAAGTTATAAAATCGTATAACACAACCCTGCCTGTGCACGATCCACCAGGTAAGTCCAGCTTTTTCACGTTTTTACTATTTCAGCTGGGGATATTCTCCTAATTCGACGTTCTATTGAAAATGATCTCGAACTTTATCTATAGACGGATTTTGTAATTAAGCATGGATAGAATATCCGACATATATGTATTATATTCACTACAAACCCTCAGTAAAATAGGATTATATTGAGAGTAAACTCCACTTCTTCGTATTCAGCTTCTGAGTTCTCTAAGAAAGCTCCTAAGGTATTGGTGTCGATCGCAAAGTCTTCAATAAAATCTCTGTCAGTCCGACATCAGGGCGAGAAACTGGGCGGAGAATTGTCATAGGAACACTTTTGATTGACATCAGGAGAAACAAGTTTATCAAAGAAAATATTTTCGTAAGAGGGCGCGTGTTATCGAGAATGGCTGTAATATTTTCTCTTCCATTCGTTTTTCGTTAATTTAGTATATAAAATCTATGTATTGTATATATTCAATTATCTATTGTAATATCTTGACCTTTACTTACTACAGTCAGCTATCTACCTCGTTTAGCCCAGAGGTTATAGATAGCTTGTCACCTGAAATTATGTTGTATACTGTATATATAAAAAGTGTAAATTAATGGTGCTAAATAAACGCATATTGTATTTATTTATTTATTTATTTATTTATTTATTTATTTATTATTATTTATTTATTTATTTATTTATTTATTTATTTATTTATTTATTATTTATTTATTTATTTATTTAATTTATTTATTTATTTATTTATTTATTTATTTATTTATTTATTTATTTATTTATTTATTTATTTATTTATTTATTTATTTATTTATTTATTTATTTATTTATTTATTTATTTATTTATTATTTATTATTTATTTATTTATTTATTATTTATTTATTTATTTATTTATTTATTTATTTATTTATTATTATTTATTTCTTTATTTATTTATTTATTTATTTATTTATTTATTTATTTATTTATTTATTTATTTATTTATTTATTTATTTATTTATTTATTTATTTATTTATTTATTTATTTATTTATTTATTTATTTATTTATTTATTTATTTATTTATTTATTTATTTATTTATTTATGAAGCTTTAGCCACACCAACACTGGAGTCGGTGGCATGGCCCTCACAACAGAGCGAGGCTCCATTAATAGTTGTATTGTATTCATAGTGCCAACGCTTCGTATCAAATTCCATTTCAGACGCATAGTAAGCATTTCACGTCTGGCAATCAAATTCCACTGTTACCGATTGCGCACGCGATAACATCAACTTCCTTTAATTTTACTACAAATCACCTTAATCACCTTGTACATATCACGCAGACATCAATCCGCGAATTTCACTCGCTTAGAATTATAGTCTCTTGGTAATCGTTAATTGCCTATCTGCAATCGAATCTTCTGATCAAGGACGTCACTAGTTCTTTCAGCTGCACATACACTTAACGTGGTCACAATGAAATGAAGACTGCAAAATCACTTATGAAGGCACAGTGCGGTAACTCTGGTATAGATCTCTTTCCAGTCGATTGATTTACCTTTCTGGTTAGCAATTCTTCTTGTCAATGGCAGAAGAATCTTTGATTGTTCTTTCCTGTTCTTCGTAGTGGTAATAAACGCTGCTGTCATCTGCATGGTGATTTTTATCAAGCGACTCAGGACATTCACCAACTACTTTGTGGTGTCTCTAGCTGTATCTGATGTGTTAACTGGTGGAGTTTTGCTTCCACTCAACATACTAAGTTCCAAGATTGAAGATGAAAAGACCTTCAAGGCAAAAGGATACTTTGTCTGTTTTATCTTGCTTTCTGGTATTTAGAATGTTTGTGCCTTAACGTGGGATAGATACATTGCTATCACTAACCCCTTTGGATATATGAATAAGTTGGGAAGCTTTTACAAGAAAATATTGATCTCAATATGGATTGACTTCTACTGTTGTTTCACTCATCCCTCTGTCCTGGGACATGAATAGCGAAAATGTTGAACACAAAGTCTTCCTTGTAACAACTCTAGTAGCTTTTGTCATCATTCCTTACGTTTTCATTGCTGTTGCGTACGTACGAATCTGGCTACGACTGCGGACGCATGCCGCCGAGTTGAAGAAAATGGATATCAAAAAGAAGTTGAGAGAGGGAGCAAGAAAAGCAGCACTCGAGGGCAAGACCGCGAAGGTGTTTGTGGTGGTAATGGTTTGTTTTCTCCTCAGCTGGCTTCCTGTCTTGTACATGACAGTAGTTGTTGCTGTCTTTGGTAGACTCGATCTCGCCCCGATAGAACTTTGGCACATATCTAACTTCACAATTGGCGGATCATCTTTAGTTAATCCATTACTTTATTCTCTTATGAAGAGGGATTTTAAGGCACAAATACAGAGTATGAAGTCCAAGTTTCTAATGCTTGTCCGTGGAAATCGAGAGAATAACCGAGACCCAAGGCCTGTACCTCTATAAACATCATTTAAAGGGATTGAATATGTTCATTTTCAGTAATTGAAAACGTATTGAAAATGTGTTTAAGTGTGTCATACACCTTAAAAAGTTGTTTTTCAATTCGTTTGTGTTCGCGCGGGTTTAGTGTTTTCGCTTTGTAGGCCAACTTTAGCTTTGAATTCAAATATGTTCTAGTATTTCGATTTTAATAAGCGAGCTTTAGAAATATTACTGTTAATATGATGATTAACGCACTGCTAGAGCTCTAAGCCAAAACAGTGAAGTCGTTATGGAGATTTTCTAAAATGAATTCGAAAGCAAAAGTAAAGGAGCAAATTTCTCAGAAGAAAAAAATTTCTTATAAAAAGAAAAAACTTTAATTCGGCTTTTCACGAAAGGTATATATCCAAGCACTCTTTTCGCAGTGTTTAGGTGATTTTTCGCTAAGTTGTTTACGCCGCCGTGATGTGCAATTAACATAAGAAAAATATAGCCTCAAAATATTTTTGCGATTTAAACGAAATCAAACAGATTGAATTGCTTGAATTATCTTCAAATTGTTGTGCATTGTTGTGTAATTTACCGCACGTGCTTTATTGCTTGCCTGGAGCTTATCGAGATTTAGAGATATTTAGCAAAACCATTTCCAACGAAATCTGTTTATCGTTGTCAGAAATAAGGCCGATCGAGCTAAAAGTGTCATCATTCAAAGCTTTCTACTAAGCTCCATAGGTAGTAGAAAAATCAAATTCCATAGGTACAGAGTACGTCTGCCAGACAACCGAATGAAAACAGTAAGTATGGTCGGAAAATACTTACTTCGAGTCGCCTTATAAAGAGCATGTGGCTGCGGCCGCTTGATGGAGATAGCCGCATTACAGATGTCTCATTTACAGGATTTGTGTGAGTAAATAATTTGGAAAAGTGGCGCCGCAAAATTGAAGGTTGTCGCCGCCGGATAAAGGCCAGATATGTATACATATGTTACACTGTTTTGAGGGATTTCACTAGCAGTCAAGCTAGTATGCCAATATAGCGCTCCCATAGTCTAGGTCATGAAAGACATTTTTGGTGATTACATTTTTGGTGGAAAATGCAGCTGTTAGGACAAACTTGATCGTTTAATGCTAGCTCTGTTTGTATACATCGCATGACATCTTTATGCGCTTAGCGTCAAGTTAGGCTAACTTTCGGCTCATCTCACTTTACTGTCGCGACATGAGTCGTTCGCCCACTGTGTACAGACTCATAGGGATTACTCTGAATCAGTTTAACTTTATAGCTTACAAGAATCGCTTACTCCATCCAAACAAAGACATCATATTTTCGTTCCTGAAATATTACAGAATCACCGTGGCTGAAAATCTAAATGATTTTGACTCCTGTACGAATACGACGTACGAATAGCCACTGCGTAAAATCCTTCCTATGATTCAAGAAGTGAAACTGAAAACTAAAAGGTAATTGACCATTAAAAATTTATTATAAAGATATAAAAATAGTAATTAAAACTTGAATTCAAAACAGTAAATGTAAAACTTATGTAAAAATTGAAACAGCAACTAACAATATAACAAACATGATTTGTTTGCTTCAAAGAGCGACTGATTTAATTTGTTTAATGACGGACGACCTCGATCAGGCAAATGGTTGCTGACAATTAGTATTGCATATTCAGAAAATCATCGCCACCGATAATTTATGCACAAAATTTTGATCTTCACGGCTATAACATGCCCAGTCTCACTCGACAATATTGGACAGGAACTCCGTCAAGAATAGTGTCGCTGCTCGCCTAAGGACTCGCAGCAAACTTATGTAAAAATTGAAACAGCAACTAACAATATAACAAACATGATTTGTTTGCTTCAAAGAGCGACTGATTTAATTTGTTTAATGACGGACGACCTCGATCAGGCAAATGGTTGCTGACAATTAGTATTGCATATTCAGAAAATCATCGCCACCGATAATTTATGCACAAAATTTTGATCTTCACGGCTATAACATACCCAGTCTCACTCGACAATATTGGACAGGAACTCCGTCAAGAATAGTGTCGCTGCTCGCCTAAGGACTCGCAGCAATTATATATATATACTTCAATCTTCTGTGTTTCATACAGCGTTTTGCAAAAATTCTGAGAAAGCCAAGCATATACATATATACATATATACTAGTTTGCATATTTTCAAATTTCTCTAAAATAGCATATATTTTTCATAAAAAGCCATATTGCCCGTATTTTAGCGATTTTAGCTTGAAAATTACCCAGAATGCACCTGATATACGTATATATGTATATACTTGGCTTTCTCAGAATTTTTGCAAAACGCAGTAATATACGTATCTTTACCAAATACATATATCCTAAATCTTTTTTTTTTCTATTACATAATTATCCTACTGAAATCACTTTATAATTACATACTTCTTCTTTTTCTATTAGTATTTTTGATTGCTTTTAATAATTTACGAGCGATATATTGAATAATTCTGTGTCTAACTTTTACTGCCTCGATTAGCGTTATGCTACTTGCAGGTTAAATGAGTATTTGTGAAATATCTTTGTGTAAATCAAAGTCAATAAATGTTCAAATTTTCAATGTTCAAATGGTGAATCCAATATTTTACGCGGTTTTTACAGGGGGATTATATTTTATCTGGCACGAACAAAAATATAACTAGCTACTCGTAAGTATTAAATTTAATGAATATGATAAAAACAGTAAGATTGAGGATCCGGAATCAGATCTCTAGCTCACATTTAACTTGAAATAAGTTTTAATTGCATGTAAACATTAAAGAGACGTTTGGCTAACTGGTTTATTGACGCTCATTTCGAACATTTATTTTCAACGTTCTTACTTGAAAAAACTGAGTTTTGGTAGACGTTCGTTTTAGGACTTTTACTATTTTCTCAGTTTTGTCTTTAGCAATCTCTTTCTATGTCTTTAGGCGTGTCGTGCTCACAAAATGACTGAACCGAAGAAGAAGAACACAGATTCGGTCAGTCCAGTACAGTAGTACTATTCTAACCAAATAGATCGTTCAATGAATCTGACAAATTAGGCGCTACTGATATAGAAATGGTCCATAGCCACCTGCGGGCGTATCCACGGGAAGCCTAGCTAACTATTACAATTCATTTTTTTACATTTTTTAACAGGCCTGATATCTATCTATAAGGGAAGTAAAATTTTTCTGGTCCTCTCTCCTGTAAAAAGGCTTGTGCTTTTTAACCCCAAGTTTTCTTATACTTTTTTCATGAGAGAGTTGTGAAAAATTAAATCGTCTTCTCTTTTGTGAGAGCTCTCTCCACTCCCAACAGGGTGTAAAATCAATGATTTCTGCTATTGAACGTCTTCTAGTTAAATAGTCCAGTTTCCATTTGCTGGAGTAAGCTGAGCTTCTTGATAAAAGGTGCATTTATTCATTTATTCAAATTGTTTTGCTTTCTCGCTGCATGGTATATTGTAGAATAATTTACCTTGACTCAAGGCTAACCCTGCGCCAATTATAATGCCTGTTCTCTAATGAATTTTACAGCGGTATGAACAAACTTTTCGACAAAGTCTATTCTAATCACACTTTAGCGTATGATCAACGTTTTGCTATTCATAGAGAGGTTTGGCCTCGTATCTAAACGAACAAAACACTTAGTTGCATACAACTCAAGTATGACATATATATTAAATTTTGAGGAACTGACAAGTTTTCAACTCTTACAATTTCAGTTTCTTTATATTTGCACTTGAAATTAATTTATACAAATAAATTACGAAAGAATATGATCTTCACTAAAATTCTTTTGAATCACATATATCAAGAACGAAACAACTCGTGTACTTTTTTGTCATCAATTCATTGCACTGAGCTGTTTGGGGGCAATTTACGCCTGTGTTTTTCTAGTCAACTGAAAGTTATTTCATTGTACTGAAAAATACGATCGGTGATCAATTTACGGATAACAGCTTTTTGTCAACAACCATTAACGACATCAAATGGAAAGAAATTACATTTTACCATCTGAACATGCGAGATCCAGTATTTTATCATGTCAAAAGATGAAGAAAAAAAATTAAATTTCCGTATCAAAACGTGTACGCTCCCCCTATACAGTTTTTTACGAGCACGAAGTAAGAACAGGTAAAAAAAGGTAATAGTATGTAATAGTTGTCGTGACAAGGGCCCGGCTAGTTTTATTAACTAATTAATTTCGCATAACAGCCGCTTTATTTTCTAGGTTAATTAATATATATAGGTTCAAGCACCTAATGCTAAAAATGACTCACTTGAGTAAACGCTGCTGGGGCTCACGACTTTTGTGAGGGCGCATGAAATGACACCAGATAACAATCGCCTTTGATCTTGTTTAAATCATAACTATTTGAAATATAAACTTTACTTTTGAGATGCAATAAGCTACTTCCACTCACGTCATGTGGTCTTTGTGTGGTCTTAATAATCAAAAAGGTTTTAGATTCGCGTGATACAGATTGAAAAGGACCGAAATTGTTGGCATTTTATTTTGCTAAGCGATTCCATTATCAACGGTACGATTCCATTATAATCGTAAATCGAGTTACGATAACCTGTTTTAGCGTTAATTAATATCGGGCAATAGTTTATAAGATGTCATCTTTATTAATTAGATTATTAGTCATGATATAATGAATTGTTGACAACTATATTCCATTTCGTAATGATAGGACTCAGGTAAGTTTGAGATGCATCTATTTCAGTTTGAAGTGGCTAAACAGGTATATAGCTGTTTTCCAAGCATCTTTTTTCCCTTACGAAGAAGAAAATAAGAAAAAGGAGGAAATAAGGGAGTTGGAGTAACTTTGAGTGCTTCAGGGTGAATGCAGTACGAGAGACGTTAGAGCATTCAGGCTCGTCAACTTAGCTTTCCCTTATCAAAAATATCGGCATTATTATTATTATTTTTTCATTGTCATCAATAATGCCACACGACATTCAAGACATCAATTTCGACCAAGTAACTGTCAATTGACTATCTTTAATTGATCCTCCATTACTATGCCATTCAGTTATTTGTTTCAGCTCCGCAGGCACCTAGAACCCACCGTGAAAGGAAGACTGCAAAATTATGCCTAAAAACACAGTGCGGCTGGAGTGGAGAAGTTAAGCTAAAGATTTTTACAATTGGTTCACTCTTTTTTGTTGGTGATTTTTTTTTATATCAATGGCAGAAGAAGCTGTGATTGTACTTTCTGTTCTCGTTGTAATAACAAACGCTGCTATTATTTGCATGGTGATTTTTATTAAGCAACTCAGGACATTTACCAATTATTTTGTGGTGTCTTTAGCTGTAACTGATGTGTTAACTGGAGGAGTTCTGCTTCCACTCAACGCATTGGGCTCCAGAATTGATATAATAGCAAATAACTGGAAGATCACAGGGTACTTTGTCTGCTTTTATCTTGCTTTCTGGTGTTTTAAACGTTTGTGCCTTAACGTGGGATAGATACATTGCTATTACTAACCCTTTGGGATATAAGAATACGTTGGGGAAGTTTTACAAGAAAATCTTGATCACAATATGGATGACTTCGAGTGTTGTTACACTCGTGCCTCTGTCCTGGGACACTAATAGGAAAACTGTGCAACATAAAGTCTTCCTTGTAACGATAATAGTGGTTTTAGTAATCATTCCTTACGTTTTCGTTGTTGTTGCGTACGTACGTATCTGGCTACGACTGCGAACTCATGCCGCAGAGTTGAAGAAAATGGACTATCACAAACGAAATGAGAGACGGAGCAAGAAAAGCATCACTAGAAGGCAAGACGGCCAAGGTGTTCGTGGTGGTCATCGTTTGTTTTCTCTTCAGCTGGCTTCCTGTCATAGTACATGACACTAGCCGGCCATGTATTTGGAAGAACTGACCTTGTTCCCCACGAGCTTGCACATGCCTCTCTCCTCATGATCGCAATTTCATCTCTGGTGAATCCCATACTTTATGCTGTTTTAAAAAGGGATTTCAGAGCACAACTCAAACGTTTGTTTATCTGTTTACCTCGCCATTCCGTAGCTGTAACCAGTGTTGGTTGATCCCAGTGTTGGCTGATCCACGAGGTGGTAATGGTTTGTTTTCTCCTCAGCTGGCTTCCTGTCATGTTCATGACAGTAGCTACTTCTGTGTTGGGCAGATCCGATCTCGCTCCTCCAGAACTTCACCTTCAAACTGGCCTCACAATTGGCGGATCATCTTTATAGTTAATCCTATACTGTATTCTCTTATGAAGAGGGATTTTAAAGCACAACTGCAGAGTATGAAATCCAAGTTCCTAATGTTTGCCCGTGGTAATCGAGAGAATTGAATCGCCCTGACCCAAGGCCTGTACCTGTATAAATATCACAAGTGAGGCATCATTGAACTGAAAGGAGTCACAATGTTCATCTTTCAAAACCTATTGGAAATGTATTTATTATATAAAGTATGTCATGCGACTTAAAAAGTGGACCCTCTATAAGGGATTTGGTTAATTCGCGTATATAGAGATCGGCCGTTTACAGAGGTTGGCTGAAAATGATCGCCGAGCGTGGCTTATCGAATATTTGATTAATCAGATCTCGCACCTGTTTGAAGAATGCTTTAATGGAACTCCAAATAACAATAATTGATCATTGAACATATATATAAACATTCAGGTCATTGAACATATATAAACATTTAGGTCTAGATCTAGACTTAATTGGAAAACTAAAATATATGAAAACCCAATTATTACTAGTGATTCCCGCAACAGTTTCTCAGTCTCATTTCTTAACTCAGTTAATGATTTTGAAAGGCGGTCAATGTTATTCTAAGCTGCGATACTCACTGTTGCTATAATTATAAATGTCTACTTTTTTATATTTGTATATAATGTAACTTTTCTAGGATGGGTAGAATAAACAGTTGTTGTTGTCGTTGTTTGTGCAATGGGGCGGACATTCCGGAGTATCCAGTCCATCATGTGACCAGATTTAATTTTACACACTTGATCCAGGTTACTTCGTGAATAATCAATGAGTATTTGATTTCTATTTCTATCTTAATTACTGGCAGCTTAGTAGTTGTCAATATTACAAATAATTTTAGAGAGCAAGTGGCCGCGGCCGCTTAATTAGAGGTGGTCGCTTAAGAGAGGTCTCGTTTACAGGATTTGTGTGAGCAAATATTTTGGAAAAGTGGCCGCAATTTATTCAGGGTAGTCGACTAATAAAGGCCAGCTATATATACGGGGGTTGCACTGGAAGCCATGCAGGTTGTAGTCAAAGTAATATAGCTTTTCTGTCAATGCAAAGAAAATCTTTTCTCGTACGAGTCAATTGTTCTTGACAACAAACTTGGAGGCTGACATGAAATCCCTGTATAGTGCTCCCACATTTATACCAGAAAAGAGAGATATAGGTAGCATAATTTCTCAGTTATACGATGGGCTGGCTGAACAAATCTATATAATGTTTTAGAGATATTCTGTTTTCATGAAATATGAGGTATGATCAAGAAAGATCGTACATTAAAAGATTAGCTGCTTCCTTGGAGTATTAAAACAGAATAAACATAAGAAATAACAAATTTAGATTGCGTCAGAAAAAAACCCTCGATATCGTTCGGAAATTAATTTTAGCTAGACCTGACCGTTGGCTGTGAGCAGCTGAAAGGACTCAGTACAATTTGGAGCTTGCCAATTAATCAAATGTCATCCGCTAATCTTCGCCGGACCGTCCGCGTGGGCGATCTTTAACTAAGAGTTTTTTAAAATGTCTTCGTATTCAGTAGAATAAGCTCAATTCAAGTCTCATAAATTTTATATTTTTAATTCATCATCCGCCACCACCAACGGCCTGCAGGCGAAACTGTTTGAGAACTACCGCATCTTTGATAATAATAAAGCCTGGTTTTCACTAGCGACGCAAGCACAAGTGCAAGCATAAGATTGTCTGTTTTCACTATTAAAACACGAACGCAAGCACAAGCGCAAGCATAAGCGCAAGCACAAGATATCAAAAAGTTTTGATCCTTGTGCTTGCGCTTATGTTTGCGCTTGTGCTTGCGTCGTACGTAGTGAAAACCAGGCTTAATAGGACATTATAAATAACGTATATATATATATTTTTTTTTTTTTCAATGGAAAAATTTCTAGACTTAGTATGATATATATATAAGCTCTCCCATTGTAATTATCTTATCAATTGAAGATGGCATAAGGATGCCGAAACATGTCTTGTTATAAACTCAAGTCTGTCGTCTTGTTATTGAAAATTTTAAAAATTGCTTTGTACTGTTTGTTTTAACTGTATCGGTGAGTATACAACAATTTATCAAATGATTCTGATAATTTTCTGCTTATTATTTGGCCGGTACAACGAATTGCTTTTGACAGGCGTTTTAATAACTTTCTCCGAGGCGTCATATCTTCGATCGAATAGTCCTAAACGTAATACCCAATATTCAAAATAATGATGGCTTAATCAAAGTAATAAATGTTAAAATATTGGTTCTGTATTATGAACAATCAGACATGCAGGAACCGAAAGGTCCACAATAACTTTAAGTCCTATGGTTGCTGTTTATCGACTATAGCTCCTAACGCTCCCTCTGATTGGCTGTAAACCAACAGCTAAGAGCATGGTAGAAGTTAACATTTTTTCTTTCTACACCAAAAAATGCTCAAAACAGCAGAAAACACTATTTGATATGTACATAGTTAAGTATATGTATTTTCGTTTGCGCGCTTTTAGATATTACTAAGTATACAAAAAATTCATCAAATAATTCTGATATTAATTCTGGCAATTTTCTCGACATAGACCTGCTCATTGTTTGGCCGGTACAAAGAATTGCTTTTGACAGGCGTTTTAATAACGTTCTCTGAGACGTCATATCTAAATTATCCATCTAATTGTCTACACGTAATACCCAATTTTCAAAATAATGATAGCTAAATCAAACTATAGATGTTGAGATATTATCAGACAGAAATCAAAAGATCCACTGATGTCACGTTTACATTCAACGCCAGTGTAAATTATGAATAAACGCTTTGCCTTGCGATATGCAGCGCGCCAATAGTAAGCGCTTCTCCTCTGGCAATCAAATGTCATTTTTTGCGCGCGACGGCTTCAATCCGACATCAACTGGTGAGTTAATTGACTGTCTCCAATCGAATCTTTTGAGGACGTTATTACTTGTTTCAGCTGCATATACACTTAGTCTGACCACAATGAAAGAAAGACTGCAAATCAAACTGTGAAAGCACAACGCGGCCACTTTAGCATAGATCTCTTGTCAGCTTAATCATTGGTTCATTCTTTTTTGTTGGTGATTCTTCCTGTCAATGGCAGAAGAAGCTTTGATCGCCTTTTCTGTTCTGGTAGTGGTAACAAACGCCGCTGTCATCTGCATGGTGATTTTTATCAAGCAACTTAGGACTTTTACCAACTATTTTGTGGTGTCTTTAGCTGTATCTGATGTGTTAACTGGGGGAGTTCTGCTTCCACTCAACGCATTGAGCTCTAGAATTGATAAAGTAAAAAACTGGAAGGCAATAGGATACTTATTCTGTTTTATCTTGCTTTCTGGTGTTTTAAATGTTTGTGCCTTAACGTGGGATAGATACATTGCTATCACTAACCCATTTGGGTATAAGAATAAGTTGGGGAAGCTTTACAAGAAAATCTTGATTACAATATGGATGACTTCGAGTGTTGTTACACTCGTGCCTCTGTCCTGGGACAGAATAACAAAACTGTGCAACACAAAGTCTTCCTTGTAACAATAATAGTGGTTTTAGTAATCATTCCTTACGTTTTCGTTGGTGTTGCGTACGTACGAATCTGGCTACGACTGCGGACTCATGTCGCAGAGCTGAAAATAATTGGTATCACAAACGAAATAAGAGAGGGAGCAAGAAAAGCATCACTAGAAGGCAAGACGGTGAAGGTGTTCGTGGTGGTAATGGTTTGTTTTCTCCTCAGCTGGCTTCCTGTCATTTTCATGACAATAGCTACTGCTGTCTTTGACAGACCCGATCTCGCTCCTCCAGAACTTGAGCTTCTATCTGACCTCACAATTGGCGGATCATCTTTGGTTAATCCTATACTTTATTCTCTTATGAAGAGGGATTTTAAAGCACAACTGCAGAGTATGAAATCTAAGTTTCTAATGTTTATCCGTGGTAATGGGGAGAATAACCGAGACCCAAGGCCTGTTTCAGTATAAACATCACAAGCGACGAAGCGAGGCATCATTTAAAGGGAGTCAACAAGTTGATCTTTCAAAACGTATAATAACAATAACCCGACTCGATCAAGCCTATATATGAAATGCCTTTCTGAAATGTTTTCTGTTCAGCCTGATTTTTCACTAAACACTCACTTGATAAGAAACATTACAGCCTACGAGAAAAAAAGGGGCTCTTTTTGTGGGTTATTGTACTTTACTCTGTTCACTCCAAAAGCAGCACCCTCAAATCCTAATTAAATGTTCGTTTTGTCCCTCAAAAGGAGCTATTCCTTCAGTAATTGTCGGAGTGTTTCTCCAAGAAAGAGATAGGCTTCAGCAGTTCGTATTCCGCTGTCAAGCACGAGCAAGAAAGCGACCGCATTTTGTTTACTTTTACTTTCATCAAGAAAATCACGCGTGATGAATGACTGATCAATCTCTAGCTTTGCGCGTGGGCAACTATTACTGCATTTGGTATATTGGAAGACCTGAACTTGTTGCCCATGAACTTACTTGCACTTGGGTCTCGTCTTGCTATTGCTGCTTCACCTTTGGTGAATCCAATACTTTATGCGATTATAAGAGGGGGTTTTATGGCACAACCAAAAATGTACCTTGTTACTCGTAAGTTTTAAACTTAATGGATATAGTAAAAGTAGTAAGATTGAGGATCCGGATCAGATCCCTAGCTCACATTTAACTTGAAATAAGTTTTAATCGCATCTAAAGATTCAAGTGACGTTTGGCTAACTGGTTTCTTGACGCTCATTGCGAACATATATTTTCAACATTCTTAATTGGAAAAACTGAGTTTTGGTCGGTAGACACTATAGTTTTAGGACTTTTACTATTTTCTTTTGTCTTTAGCAGTTTCTTTCTGTCGAGCAATAAATTCAGTGCAAGCTAAGGTTCCATAAAATGACTGTACTGATTTTTGTTTTTGTATACAACATAGATCAGGAGGAATAAATTTACAAAGTACGATATTTTGCACGAACGCTTGAAACCAGATTTCTTGCGCTTTTGTTTTAATTTGAATGCAAATGAGATGCATTTCAAGAATTTAAACCTTTGTCATAGGGGTAAGCATTAGCTAGTCTTGGGACTGATGAGATGATCATAAATTCATCCCTTTTTTAATTTCCTAAAGCATTCATATAGCTTTAGAAAACACTCATATAGCTTCCTCGCTTTAGGACATTGTGATTAGTAAGTCGGACTTTAGTCAAAACAGGGATATTTCGACGCTACCTATACTTGAACTGCATTCTATGCATTTTGCTGCCATACACTGTGAAAACAATTGTGACCTCACGAAAGGCAACGACACTAACAGCTGTTTGCCTGTTTGCCCCTCTCCCTCTTGACTTCCCCTTATCTTTTCTTTGATTCTTATCAATAGTGCCACACGACTTTCATTAATTTCAAACACGCAATAACAGTGAATTGACTGTCCCCATTCGAATTTTCTGAGGACGTCATTACCATTTGTTTCACTTCCGCATGCAACTAACCCCACAGTGAAAGGAAGACTTCAATATCACGCTTGAACATACAATACCGCCTCTTTAGCATAGATCTCTTGTCAGCGCAGAAGTTAATGCTTTAAATCATTGGTTCACTCATTTTTTGTTGGTGAGTCTTCATGTCAATGGCAGAAGAAGCTTTCATTGTCATTTCAGTTCTCGTTGTGATAACAAACGCCATTATCATCTCAATGGTGATTTTTATCAAGCGACTACGGACTTTTACCAACTATTTTGTGCTGTCTTTAGCTGTATCTGATGTGTTAACTGGAGGAATGTTTATTTCACTCGTCGTATTGAGTTCCAAGATTGAAGGTGAAAAAGCCATGATGGCATCAGAATACTTTATTAGTTTTATCTTGCTTTCTGGTGTTTTAAATGTTTGTGCAATAACATGGGATAGATACACTGCTATCACTAACCCTTTTGGATATAAGAATAAGTTGAGAAAGTTTTACAAGAAAATCTTGATCACAATATGGATGACTGCTAGTGTTGTTCCACTTATCCCTCTGTCCTGGGACATGAATGACAAAACTGTGCAACGCAAAGTCTACATGGTAACAATTTTAGTGGGTTTAGTAATTATTCCTTACGTTTTCGTTGCTGTTGCGTACGTACGTATCTGGCTACGTCTGCGGACTCATGCCGCAGAGTTGAAGAAAATGGATATTACAAACAGGATGAGAGAGGGAGCAAGAAAAGCATCACTTGAGGGCAAGACGGTCAAGGTGTTCGTGGTTGTAATGGTTTGTTTTCTCCTCAGCTGGCTTCCTGTCATGTACATGGCATTAGCTCATACTGCCATTGGTAGGCCCGATCTTGCACCTCAGAAAACCCCCCTTGCATCTTGCTTCGCAATTGTCATATCATCTTTAGTCAATCCTATACTTTATTCCCTTATGAAGAGGGATTTTAAAGCACAAGTGCAGAGTATGAAATCCAAGTTCCTATTGTTTATGTTTGCCCGTGGAAATCGAGACAATCGTTCAGACCTAAGGCCTGTATAAACATCACAAGCGAGGAATAGTTGAAAGGGAGTCACAATGTTCATCTTTCAAAACGTATTGGAAATATAATATGTTGTAGTATGTGATACACCTTAAAAATTAGTTGCTCTATAGGGGTCTGTTTGCCTATGACTGAAATGATCACCGGGTGTGACTTATCGAATATTTGATTAATCATCTTACACCGTTTAAAGAATTATTTAACGTTGCTCCAAATAACATCTCTTATAGTGTATTTACGCACACGCCATTCGGAATGTATACTAAACTTTAATAAAGCAAATTGCACAAACATCGAAAATCATAGAACATATTGCCGGAACCCCATGTGACCTCACGGCAGCCATCTTGGATGAACTTCAACAAAAGATTTCGCATTAGCATCGCTTGTTTGTTCATCCAACATGGCTTCGTTGTCTTTTGATTCCAGAAGGAATGGATGAAACCCAGCAATGATATAAGCTTCTAAATATAGATTTAGACTGAAATATAAAACTAATATATATATGAAAAATCCAATTATTGATGGAAAAGGGTGATCAGTAATTACTAGCTCTGCAGGAGAATGGGAAAATAATTCCGAGGTCACCTGAAAAGAATCGAACATGTTTCCTTTCGGATACCGGTCGGATGATCTACCACTGAGCTACAAGGAGACTCATGTGTTTGTGGTCACTATCTTTCTATCTGTTAATCTATATAATTATTACCACTGTTGCCAGTAGTCATTTGTTAGTCTCAGCTCTTATCAATCAATGATTTTGAAAGGGTCATTGTTTGTGCAAATTAGCTATACAAGAAAGGACCGGGAATGTCCACTAACATATATGTATAGATTACTCGATTTTGTTGTTGTTGTTGCTGTTGTTGTTGTTGCATTTTTAGTGAACCTAAATGCATCTTTATATACACCCTATATATAACTTGCTCAGTGACCGAGTTTTTTCGTGTGAGTCGAGTGCATGATTATTTGCAAAATACGTAATGTAGAGGCAGTGTGCGTGAGAGCGCAGTGTCCCCCAATTAGTGCGTAATTAGTCATTAGTGCGCTAAAGATAAACAGTTGGTCACTTAGTTAGTTAGTTAGTTAGTTAGTTAGTTAGTTAGTTAGTTAGTTAGTTTGTTTGTTTATTTATTATAAAAAAATGTGCTGTTTTCGCGCAAATGTAGAGGCAGTGTGCGTGAGAGCGCAGTGTCCCCCAATTAGTGCGTAATTAGTGCTCTAAAGATAAACAGTTGGTCACTTAGTTAGTTAGTTAGTTAGTTAGTTATTGTTTGTTTGTTTGTTTGTTTATTCATTATAAAAAAATGTGCTGTTTTCGCGTGTGCTCCTTATAAGGAAATTTGTCGATGTAAGGAAATTTGTACTTACCATATTTGGAAAGTGGATTAAATTTTAATCGCAAAAAAGTGATTTTCTCCGAAAATTCTATCCAAATTTACAGTCATTCGAGTGAAAACTTGCTAACTAAGACAGCCAATTTGATTTTGACCGAAAAGGACTGGAACGGTGTAGAAACAGGGGCCCGTTGTTTGTTTACCACAGGAAGCCCAAAAACAATAACAATTTCTTGATTGCGCGCCATTCAAGTTATTTTCTCCGTTTTTGTTCACTTTTCTGGTGATGAAATATTAGCATATTTTTAAACAATGAAACGTAAAAACAGCACATCAGATATTTAGGTATACAATGCAGCGTCTACGGTTATTTTACGTGTCACTTAGATACTATGTTGCGTTCCAGGTGAAAGGGCCCTGGGAACGAGCCTACAACTTGTGAGTGATACGTTTGCATTCTCTGATCCCTCACAATAACTCGTTGATTGCAAATCGACGAGTTAAAAAGGATTTTATCTAAAACTTTCTTTTGGCAGTTTAGTCCAGTAGCACTACCCTTCTTCTTTGAAAATCCGTGCGAGAAAATAAGAAAAAAATAATGTTTATTTATTTATTTATTCATTTATTTATTTATTTATTTATTTATTTATTTATTCATTCATTTATTTATTTATTTATTTATTTATTTATTTATTTATTTATTTATTTATTCATTCATTCATTTATTTATTTATTTATTTATTTGTTTGTTTGTTTGTTTGTTTGTTTGTTTGTTTGTTTGTTTGTTTGTTTGTTTGTTTGTTTGTTTGTTTGTTTGTTTGTTTGTTTGTTTGTTTGTTTGTTTGTAACGCGCAAATTCAACTTGGGTTTTCAAATGCGCCTATTATATTGAAAAACGCAATGAAGCACTAAATTCGACCCATTTTTATGACCCACTTCACCGTTTTCCCCTATTTTCGTTGTAATTTTGCTGTTTTTGTCCAAAGCGCGGAGCTGAAAAAGCGCCCAGCGGCATAATTAAATCAAACTCTATCATGAAATAAGGAAAACTCATTCGACGCTAACTACCAGACACTTTAAGAAAATGTGACAATTTAAAGAATTTCAAATCTTTACTTAAATTAACTTTTCTTTGCATTTTCATTATTTTCTGCTTTTGCATTATAGTATATTTTCTATTATATTATTTTTAAGAGAGCATTAAGAGCGCATTGAGGTCACAATAATGCGCTATAGAAATACTAGTTCCTGTGGATAGTATGGCTCATTTCTATTTTGTCGCCTTTGTCAAATTCATTAAGCGGGTCTCTAAAACACTGGACTGACCGAATCCGGCAGTGTTTTTTCGTCAGGTTTACTCTTTCTTATATAAAAATATACGTGTTCCTCAGTTATCAAACGACTGCTATCAGTGAAAAGGGATTTTATAGACTATGAAGTCTTCTAGGAACCATATTCCTGACATCATATAAACATTTAAAGATGATGAAGTCACAGGCCACTTATTAATTTACGTTTAGACTAGTTTCCTGTCACCGAGAACAGTGAATAAACTCTCATTAGTACGCGCATCCATAGTACTCTTAACTTCCCACAGGGACCTGTTCCGAATGATTACTTACTTTTTGAAAGTCTTTGTAAATTTTAACCAAACTTTTATTATAGTTTTGCTATTCATAACGAACTTTTACCTCCTGTCTGGAAATTAATAAAAAAAACACACGAACGTTTAACAAAACTGGCGCCTGATATGTACTTCAACTGAATGGCATATATATTAAAGTGCTTAATGAATTGACAAGTGTTCAACTTATACAAAAAATATTACTTACGATAAGATAAAAATTTATTGAATCCATAGTTGAATTCCCTCTCAAAGGCCAGAACGAGACATATCGTGGCTTTCATCAATTCATTTTTGTTTTATGTTTTGAGGAATAATAGACCTTATTTGCTGGCTTCACTAATTTCCCTATACAATCCCTTTTGGAGAATTGATTCTTTCTTCATTTAGTAACACTGAGTCAAGCGAATAAAGCCTATTTTAAGTCAAATGAGAGTTATTATATTGTACTGAAAAATGTGTTTGTAATCAATCTACAACGTTTTCGTAAACAAACCAATGTTTTTGAAAGCAACGACCATATGGAATGCAAAGAAGAGAATCAATTTTGCATCAAAACGCGTACGATCCGAGTTTATTTTCCGAACATGTAGTAAGAACAGGTGAAAAAAATTATTCTAATCCTAATAGTCGTCGTGACAACAGTCGGTTAGTTTTATAAACCAATTTTGTATGACATCCGCTTCAATATGCAGGTTCATTAATGTATATTAAAAATTACTCGCATGGGAAAACGTTGTTGGGTTCAAGGACTTTTTTTACGGGATACATGGAGCGATACCGGTAATGATCTCAAGCTTAATTAGATCGTATAATGACCACTAACAACTTGAATTTTATTCTGATCTTGAAATGCAATAAGGTTGCTTCCTCTGACTCTATGCGGTCTTAAATAATAAATACAAGACTTCAGCCGCTTGGTGCTATTCAGATGATTGAAATTGTTTCGTGCCTTTTTACTAAGCGATTCCGTCACATCATAAAGTACCAAATACAAGATGCTACACACATAGGTAAATTAAAGACTCGTGCAAAATCATAAATCGAGTTAATAGCTGGCTAGTGATAGTGTTCGTTGTTGGTCAATAGTTTATATGGATGAGACTTAATATTTCAAACACTTGACATCTTTATTAACAGGATTGATCGCGATAATGAACTGTAGTCAACTTTTCCATTTTATACTGTGAAAAGATTCAAACTCAAGTTTGAGATGCATCTACTTCAGTTTTAAGTCGCAATAATATAAACAGGTAACTATGAGATAAATGTTTAAGGCGTCCATCTCAACATTTTACGAAAAAGCAGAAGAAAAATAAAAAAAAGGACGGTTCCTCCAGGTAAATAAACGCCCTAGGAAAGACAGACGTGCATTCAGGCACATCAACAGATCGCAAGCTGTTTTCTATTGTCTACTGACACTCTTATAAACGAAACCGCTTGCAATTTTATATATATATTTCTGGGAGGTTTTAATTTTGTTATTAATTATTCGACGTGGGTAAAAGTTTTGGAAAAAAGTTGAAAACAGATGAAACGCGTCAGCGCCGTTGTCTGAATTCTTATTTACAATGGTTTTCAACCAATCAAATTGCGAGATTTTTCTTGATTTTTTGTAAAATATGTTTTTTATTCCTATTAATAGTGCCACACAACTTTCATTAACTTCAACCAAGCAAGAGTTAATTGACTGTCTCCAATCGAGTTTTCTGAGGACGTTAGTACCATTTGTTTCACTCCCGCATGCAACTAACCACACAGTGAAAGGAAGACTGCAAAATCACACCTCAAAACACATTTCGAATAATTATAAAGCACAGATCTGTTGTCAGTGAAGAGGTTAAAGATTTTAACTCGTGATTCATTCCATTTTGTTGATGATTTTTAATTTATGTCAATGGCAGAAGAAGCTTTGATAGTACTTTCAGTCTTCATAGTGGTAACAAACGCCGTTATCATCTGCATGGTGATTTTTATCAAGCAACTCAGGACTTTCACCAACTATTTTGTGGTGTCTTTAGCTGTATCTGATGTGTTAACTGGTGGAGTTTTCCTTCCGCTTAACCTCTTTCTGAACTTTAAACCCGAAATTGCCATAGTTTCAGGATACTTTGTGTGTTTTATCCTGTTGTCTGGGGTTGGGAATGTTTGCGCTGTAACATGGGATAGATACACTGCTATCGTCGATTCCTTTGGCTATAAAGACAAATCGAAGAGATATTACAAAATAATCCTAATAGTTGTTTGGATGACAGCTATTCTTTGGTCTCTCATCCCATTTGCTTGGGGCAGTGATAATTTTCATTCGGTCGTCTACCATAAAGTATTTCTTGTTACAACATCAGTTGGATTCGTAATCATTCCTTACGTTTTTATTACGGTTGCATACGTACGTATCTGGTTATGTCTACGAGCGCACGCAGCAGAGTTGAAGAGAATGGATATTACAAACGAGACACGAGAGAAAGCAAGAAAAGCATCGCTTGAGGGCAAGACGGTAAAGGTGTTTGTGGTGGTCATCGTTTGTTTTCTCCTCAGCTGGCTTCCTGTCATATACATGACATTAGTTGATATCATCCTTGGTAGACCCGATCTCATTCCTCAAGAACTTCCTCTCGCATCTCTCTTCACATTAGGCGGGTCGTCTTTAGTGAATCCTGTCCTTTATGCTCTTATGAAGAGAGATTTCAAAACACAGTTGCAAGGAAGAAGGGTCCCATGTGTAACACCGACGTCTCCTTCAGTCGAAATGAACGCAAATCCTGGCCAGTAAGGAACCCAAACTTTCTGGTACGATATGACAAGGACAAATACCCAGCTTTTGAGCGAGCTTTTAGGACTCGGGTTGACTGTAGAGTAACAAGTGATCGTGTGATCGCGCCGAAATGGATAAAGCCATCATACTTTCATATAGATTAAAAATAAAATTTCCGGATTTAGGTGCAATTGGCTTGACCTTTAAGCAATGAAATGAACATGACGCACATAGTGAGTTTACTCGCGCCCAAGTAGAATTCAGTCTGGCATGAGAATGAGCTAGGCAGCAGGACATCGCTCATACCTGCCTAATCATAGAAATTTAGTTCGATCGGCTCCCTTTGACATCGTTTTGCCTACTATTTACATCAGTCAAAACGGATACCGCACTACTACGGAAAGAAGCTAATATAAATACCCGGCATAGAAATATACGTACGAGAGCGCATTGGAAAATGTCTAGAGAAATAAATAAGTCTAAAACAGGCAGTTTAGTCACTTTTGAGTTCGGTACGTACTGAAGCTGAATATCTGTCTGCTTCACCGGCAAGCTGAATGATTTGAACTCATGGAAGTATCGGTCTCGATCCTAAATTTCCAATGAAGAAGCTTAAATTGTACCTTGATTTAGACTCGCGTGAAGCTGCTATAACGCAATGACTGTATTTATAGTGGAGTTTAGGCTATTAAATGTCCGTGTCTCGTGAAAAATCCTGCATGTTTTCCTATGAATTTTCTGGAACATGCGCTGCCTCGGCGTTTTCATGCGTGCCTCGTTTTCATGGCAGATTCTCGACTACGACGATAGACTTGTAATAGACTGTTAGATAGAAAACCTAAACCTAGACTCGTGCTGGCCTACGGCCTGGGCACGAGTAATGATAATGAGAGAGAAACTTTCTGGCAGTGAACGGAACTGAATAAACTGGTTTACGTAATTCATGTCATTTTCTATGCCGTTGTTGTCCTCGCTGCCGTCTTAGTTGCTTAAGGTCTGTAATGTGTGTTAGAGTCCCGAATATAATCATTACGGGTTCCCTTTTGAATAGCTAATCAAACACGCGTGACGCCTGAATGATTTGGTTAAGCCCAGCCGTCCAATCGCAGCGATGCAAAACTGGTTTTCACAAAAGGAACGCATTTCAAGGGTGACCTTTCTATTGTGTACTTAGGACTCATTAGATTACCAAACACTGATCGCTTCGTTGTAGTCAAGACATCATTATTACTAACTGTAAACACAACTAGGCATCTTCTAAAAGGAAAAAGAATTAGCGATGGTAAGGCGGAATCAATCTTATAGCATGGTCAAAGTAATGGACATGAATTGATGCTGCAAATTTAAAAGATACTGGTTGTCACGGTCTCAGCTCCTTCTAAAATTATTGACAGTAATTGATATAAATGTGTGTTTTGGAAGACAATTAATAATCAAGATATAGAGACGGAAAATGCTTTTGGTTTGGATATTTCTGCGACATTGAAGATTAAGCATCATGCCGTATACAGAGAAACAGAACCATTCACCGTTCATTCAGGGTAACAGAGAATTAAGCCTAATAACTGCTAAGCAAAAACAAGACTGGCAACCAAAGAACTCTCAACTAAAGGCACGACAACAGACAAGTTTTCAAAGTCTGTCTGACAGATTTTCCGGGGGTCTGCAGTACTGGTACAAACATAAACACCTAGGGAACATGAAAAATTATAAAGAATATATTGCAGCTAATCGAAAACTGGGGGAGAGAATTTTCAGAGATAATCGCTGTGGAGATTGTGGTGGATTCATGAACGAGGAATCCAAGATTCGATTCTTTTTAGAACAAAACCCGTACGAACCAAAGTGTGGTTTTGGTCGAGAATATTGTGATGTTATTGGCCCATGTGCCGACTGCTCTTTGCAGAACCAAAGGAATGCCATCGTTCGTAAACAGATTCTTGAATTTCCTGAGTTAGAAGTCACGCCACGAAGACTTGTCGCGCCAATTTTAGCTCAGGCAATATTGACCCAAGCTAATGAGCAACATTCTTCTATAGATCTTTATCCGCCAAGTAATTCTTTACTGAAGTTACCAACGATATCATCAGAGACTTTACGCTATATGAGGAAGGCAACTGGAAGTTCGAAGAAAAAACGAAACATGGCACCTGAGCAGACAACTATCAAAAAATATATTGAAGTAAGATTACCCAAAATTTGACCTCAAATTTGATCTCAAAAGACGACTTTCAAGCACGAATATATGTTGTAAAAGGGCTATAAAAATACAGTGGTATTGCAATCGATAACACGAAAACGAAAAAAACGAAATAGACCTGGTTAGACCTCAATCAAAAAAGTTAAGTCTATAAATCAAAAGTCTATGAATTAATAAATCATTTATAACTTTGGAGTAGCTCATACTCGGTTGGGGGGAGGGGGAGGGGGAGGGGGAGGGGGAGGGGGAGGGGGAGGGGGAGGGGGAGGGGGAGGGGGAAGGGGAGCGAATTCACGCAGTGCAGAAGAAACATTTTTTTCCTTCCGGGTTTTTTTTCTTTTTCTTTTTCTTTTTCTTTTTCTTTTTCTTTTTCTTTTTCTTTTTCTTTTTCGTTTTCTTTTTCTTTTTCGTTTTCGTTTTTTTTTGCTTTTGCTTTTGCTTTTGCTTTTGCTTTTGCTTTTGCTTTTGCTTTTGCTTTTGCTTTTGCTTTTGCTTTTGCTTTTGCTTTTGCTTTTGCTTTTGCTTTTGCTTTTGCTTTTGCTTTTGCTTTTGCTTTTGCTTTTGCTTTTGCTTTTGCTTTTGCTTTTGCTTTTGCTTTTGCTTTTGCTTTTGCTTTTGCTTTTGCTTTTGCTTTTGCTTTTGCTTTTGCTTTTGCTTTTGCTTTTGCTTTTGCTTTTGCTTTTTTTTTTCTTACTGCTGCTCTTTTGTACTATTGGCTAATCACAAGCTAAGACAGAGTTAATTCGATTTCGTACTACAGTTAAGCTAAGGTAAAGCCAGGCCAACCAGAAAGACTTCCTTTAGTCGGTGCGGTTGATATCAATATCTGCTTCAAATGGTGGTCAATGTTTGACCATCATGTGCCAGGGCCGTAGCGAGGTCTAAATTATTGGGGGGGGGGGGGGGGGGGGGCTCTCGGGATTTCAAGTCACATTATAGTGAACGAAAGACAAAAGTAAATTTGCACCACGTGATGCTTTATGTATGGGCGTATCCGTAGGGTCCTAGCGTGCACATGACTCCTCTAATCAGTGAGCCTGGGGGTGTACATGTGATCCCCTTCGTTTCGATGGTAGTCAAACTTGTATGTTTTTTGAGGTTCAAATCGTACTCATAGTTTGTAGGTGATGTGGTAGAATACAATATTTAGCTATAGCGAGCGCGAAGCGCGAGCCGCTCGGCACGAATTTCGGCAGAAAAGGAGTTCTCAACCACCGTTTCTAAGTTGTTTTGGGATGTTTCTCTTGGGCCAGTGTTATATATAGCTACATTGAGCACAAAGTGCAAGCCACTTGGCAAAAAAAATGGCCATTTTTTACAAAATTGAATTTTTTCAACTTTTTTGTGGGGAATGAAACGTGATGTAGTTAGTCGTCAAGAGCTCAGTTGTATTTTAAAAGCAATGTAGGTACCATCTTTAGATTTTCCGAATATAGTACCACTTTTTAACCATGTAGTTGATATGGAATATTAATTGCGAGCGCGAAGCGCGAGCCACTCAGCGCATACTTTTTGGAGTGTACATTTCAAAGATACCTAAGAATTGGCGGCTCGCTCGATACATGTCAGCTTAGAACTGTAACAGTGCACTTTTTACACTAAATTCTGTAGCAATGTGTTATATACGACAACTGAATATTGTATTCATTTAAAATTTAAAACTTTAAATTTAAAAATTCAAAAATTGAAAAACCGTTGAAAAATGATTGGGGGGGGGGGCGAGCGCCCCCATTGCCCCTCCCCTTGCTACGGCCCTGTGTGCTTTCAACCAGAGAATATTCTATTCAAAACTCCGGTTTCCCAATATTAAGGGTTGATTTATTTGCTTTGAGTCAACAATTAAGATTGTTAAACGCAGAATTTATCGTATTTTCAAGATCCGTCGCTCTTAGTATTACCCGGCAGATATGCTGATGCCTGTGTCATCTGCAGACATTTTTACTGTGTCTATGGTAACACTGATACGCAAGTCATTTATGTATTTTAGTTAAAACTACCGCCAAAATCTCAACAAAATTTCAAAAACAACAAGAACCATATCTGCTATAAGAAAGACAAATACCTATTGAGTAACTTGTGAACAAATATGGAGACATGAAGAGCTAAACGCCAATGTTATCCTCAAGCCAACTTGCAGAGTAATTTTTACGGGATGAACGTTGCGAATTTGTATTACTTTAACTTCTATAAAAATTCTGTCGAATTGTTTCCTGAAATTTTCTAGGTATGGGATAGAACAAGATGTTAACATACCTGTTGCCAAGTGTCGTTAACGTTGTCTTTGCTGCACTAGGTATAATTCAGTAAGCGTTCAAAAGGAAGCAACTACATGCATGGAGGCGACGTTTGAGCTGCCAAAGTAAAACCCTCATGGTTTGTTAATTTATTCAACACAACACCTTACTATCTGTTGCAAAATTCCACACGGGATTTAAACTCAGAAGCAATTGGATTCAGAGAACTACTGTCTTTATTCCCAAAAGTCTAGATCACCTAGCAAGTCCTTTGCTCGTCATTATTAAGGATAAACCAAGAGAGCATAAATAATAGAGGGAAACTTGTTAATGGCGCGCGCCGTGATGATACTCATCTGTGCTATTTTTAGTAACCGGATGCAGTTTAATTTTCGTCTTACCCTACTCCCGTGCGTCGAAAAATTGAACGAGTGGAATTTCGCGATTTGAGCTTCACACAATCGATACCAAATGTATTCTAGATTCCACAAAAAAGCCATCTGAGTTTTTCTCATCTTAATGGGCGAGAATTACAAACGTCTTTTTATCGATAGCAAGCGTGCGTTGCTGGTGATTTGCGGTTATAACCGCGAACGAAGCACCAGGGGGCAAATCTATTTAAAAATTTGGTCTTATTAAAGTTTGGTAAATGCTTAATTATTTATTTTGTCTTTAAATTAATTCTGATTCTAATAGTTTATAGAACCAAGTTTGCTTGTTTGCAAGTTTGCTACAGTTGCTTGAGTTCCACAGGAAGTATGAAGTCAGAATTAAAATAATAATGTAATCCTTATGGACTTATTGATTAAATCCCATTTATTCGATCTGATTTCCAAAAGTGTTAAAGATCTCTAAAACCACTGCAATCTAATTTTATTCTCCTTATGTATAGTTATACTGTATATTAAGCAATTATTGGATGAGGTCGAGTAGGATATGGGGAATTATTAAGGCCGAGGTTTGTGTTATCTGCCGAAGCCGAAGGCTGTTGTTTATTTGTTTTATTATTTTTTGAAAATAATTCTTACTCAGTTGTGCTTTGTTGACAAGAATACATGCAAATCTTGAAGTCATAAATTAGCGTGACGTCATACCGCAAGCTTCCATATTCGAGAAAATTACGTCATAACTTCGAATAATGGTTTTCAACATTTTTCATAACTCCAAATTTGGGCAGCTAGCCGGCGACTATGGTAGTTTATCCGGTGGCTCTTAGCCAACCAAAACTCTTGAATGATTTTCAAAATATAATAAAGTAGTTTATACTGTTTTATAAGGGTGTAAATTCAATGATAAAGCCGCCGGTACTCGAGAAGCAACGTACTAAAAACCTAAGGAGCTCTAAGGCTGAGAAGTATCAACTAAGATCGACAGATCTTATCACAACTACATAGTCTATTCACAAAATCTTCACGATCTAATCGTGGTCGATATTCACGAGTTCTGCATGATCTAATCACAAGTTCTGCATGCTCCAATCACAAGATCTGCATGGTCGAATAACTAGATCTGCATATAATTATAATTACACATCTGGATAGTTTAGTCGCACCATTTGCATGGGCTAGTCACATCAATCTCAGCATCTGATAGTCCAATGACAAGATCTGTGTGTTCTAATGATTAGATCTGCATATGGTATAATGACAACATCTGCATGGTCTAGTCAAACCATCTGCACGGTCTTTATCCCGGGTCTTTATCACCATCTTCATGGTCTATTAACAAGTTCTGCATATGGTCCAGTTACAAGTACTGCTTGGTCTAAGCGCCAGAGAACAAATACAACGCCGTTCGATATCATACAATGATGGATGCCTCTTTTTATCAAAAAACTACTTAAACATGCAAATCTACTAAAGATTTTGTTCTACGTGATGAAAGTGTTGCTCGCGAGACACGTATACTCAAAACAACCGAAATGAAAAGTAACTGCAGGCATTTCCATATGAAGCAAGTGCAAACCTTTCGAACTTTTTGAATTTTTTGAATTTTGAAAACGCACTTTTTGCTGCGGGGATCCATGGTCCTCACTTCTCTTGATTTTTCACTCCATTTTCCCTAGAACTATAGGTTGTAGTAAAAGTCTCGCCTCCGGCTATTTTTCTTTTGATCTTATATGTCCTTGGGCGGGTACATTGCCTATGTCATCGTGCTGTTTTCCCACTTTCACATCATGACGTAGAACTTAAGTTTTGAGTTTTTAATTCAATTGGAGCGCTTGCAGGTGCCGCACTGTGATCCACTCTAGATGGCGGCGGGCCGACGCATAAAATTTTAATACGATTTAGTTGTGATCTGAAATCTTTCTTCAGAATAGCATAAAGAAGAGGATTCACTAAAGAGGATCCTGCAATTGCGGTAAGAGTAAAAAATCGAAGTTGGAGAGGAACGAGATCTGGTCTTCCAAGTGCATAAAGAACCACATTTATGTACAAGACGGGAAGCCAGCTGAGGAGAAAACAAACCATTACCACTCCGAACACCTTGACCGTTTTGCCCTCGAGTGATGCTTTTCGTGCTCTCGCTCGTGTTTGGTTTGTGATGTCCATTCTCTTCAACTCTCGCGCATGAGATCGGAGACGTAACCAAATCAGCACATAAGCGACAATGATAAAGCAGTAAGGCATGACGACGAATACTACAAAAAATGCCACATGATGCAACTTGAGCTCTTTTAAGTTTCCTGATTGGTATCTTTCTTTAAGTTCTTTTATGAAAAATGGTATGGACGAGCAAAATATCGCTGTCATCCATATTGCAATCAGGATTTTCTTGTGATATTTTATAAGCTTGTTTTTATACACAAAAGGATGCATGATAGCAATGTATCTGTCCCATGTCACAGCACAAATGTTTCCAACACCAGACAGCGCGATGAGGCTCACAAAGTACTGTGAGATATTTTCGGCATCAAAAGACACTGCAAATTTAAGTGGTAGCAATACTCCTCCAGCTAACAAGTCCGATACAGCTAAAGACACCACAAAATAGTTGGTAAAAGTCCTGAGTCGCTTGATAAAAATCACCATGCAGATAATAGTGGCGTTTAATGCCACTACGAAAATAGAAAGTACAATCAAACCAACCCCCATTTGTAGGTATATGAAATGACATACGAAGTGGAATAGAGTGAGATTATAACATAAACATTTTAACAGATGGAACGTTGAGCATGCGCACAACCGCTGAATAGCAATGTTATTAGGGAAATTTGTTATGCAAAGTCAGACTTTTATTTAGCGGAGATGTTTACTGACGAAACGGAATTTCTTTGTGTTTGAGATCATATTCATCCTGTTTCTTCTAACGGAAGAAATCAATTGATATCTGCAATTTTAAGTTTTTATAGCTTATTCTATATCTTAACTGAGAATGTAACATAGGTTTAGAAAGACTCAGATCAGAACCATAGTATCATAGCTAATTGCGGATTAATGAGAACTGATAGTGATAAATCACTAGCTGGATGCTGGTTCTGCTTACACTTGCAAACAAACAGCAAAACGCAATCTCACGTTTCTTAAATTTTCAGTTTATTCTTGTACATATTTATGGCAGAAATCAGGATCATTATTATATTTTACAAGCTATCAGCTGCATGCAACTGTCCAAAAGCATGCAAAGTTGAATCAAATTACTCGCTAACCAATAATTTATTTTATTTTATTTCCATTTCCCATTTTTGCCATCAAAAACTAGTTTATATATTGAAAGTATATTTAACAAACTGTCAGTTGCTACAATAATTTTGATCACAATGATATGGTTGCTTGGAAGTCTATTATGCGATGAGCGTGCAAGGAAAAAATGTCCAAATAGCAGACGTTTGCGAGCAAAGATATACAAACCAAAATAGACATTTGCCAATCTGCAGAAAACACAATGCTGCATGTTTCCAATTTTACAAAACTTATTAGGAGGATACCTTTGAATATTTTTGCCCTTAAAAATTTGGATACCGATGGTAGATTAAAAGATTAAAACTAACTATCAAAAACAGATCAGCATAGAAGCCATAAAGTTCAAGACCATGCATTTTGAAGTGTGATATTCATACTGAATTAAACAAAGTACGATTACTAAAAACATGTACACTTATCGTGGTCTGTATATGCACGTCTTTAGTAAATATTGTCTGATTCCTTTAACCAGATAAGGGTTTGAAAGGATAAATGTGCCCTCTTAGTACGATTCGGAAATAGCCCTAAAACATTCTTAAAGTACCACTTAATTCGCCCGTTTTGACTAGCTGAGGTTGATGTCTCCTGACATGACTCCAATTTGGTTTTCAAATCTGACCACAAACAAGACCCCACGGCAACACCACCGACAGATGATTTTTGCCAGAAGTCCAGTCTTCAAACTGTCATAATTTTCTGTAGTTTTTGTGAAACGTTTGCATGGACCAGATTACGTCAATTCAAACTGTTTAGTTGTACAACTGATCCATTGATTCCCAGAGATATTGAGTATGAAATTTGAAAACGGCTTGGTAAGGCTTTTTAAACTAAACCAATGTCAACAATGATCAGGAAAGCCACTAACAAGTTCTAAATATTCTTCTGAAACTAATGGTGCCTCGAGTCAATAATTTCTTTTCTCGACAATTTCTTTATTGAAACAGCGACATTTATTTATATGACAAACTTGAATTGAATTGCGTGCGTTGTTGGTGATGTGCGGCTGTTACCCGCAGCAGGAACAACTAGAAATCCTTTTTGACAATAGACACTTTAAGTGAAATAACTCCTCTTCAAATGACAACCTGATTTGTTTCATTTAATTGCGCCTTACCACGACTAAAGCATCTTTAAAGACACTTTACGACTGTGTTTTTTTCATTTACCGGAAACCGCAAATAGATTTCGATCTTGCCGTCGGCTGGTTTGCCTTTCGAGGTCCACATTTCTACTGATAAAAATGTTTAATTTATACAACGGTGTTTTGGGGCATTTTTTTTTTTCTAGTTAAAACATAATATGCCAGTGCAGTCGATGTGGAGTTAAATAAAACATAAACAGACATGACAGCTGCTGTTCGTTTCTACAAAATGATGACAACTAGCTACTTTCAGCCCCACACGATTAGCGGTATAGCTTTGTAATGAAGTTTTTTCTCATATTCGGACTTGGCGACAATGATCTTGATCTTGATCTTGATCTTGATCTTGATCTTGATCTTGATCTTGATCTTGATCTTGATCTTGATCTTGATCTTGATCTTGATCTTGATCTTGATCTTGATCTTGATCTTGATCTTGCGTGGGATATATATTGAAACTCAAATCCTTTAAACTATATATTTTCGATAACACAAACGATGGGTTGGGTTTTGACTGCCAACCGAAGTTATTACATTTTGTCATGACATTCGTTTCCGAGATTTGGTTTCTGAAACAACGACGACCCTTATGTACTACCATTACTGTTCTTTAAAATCCTCTTTCGTGGTTGCATTAGGTACATAACAGGTACATAAAGAAACAGATCTAAACTTAAATGATTTTCCATACCAAACATATTATGTCGTTCGTGCGGGCTTCCTGTGTTTCTACTATTGGATTTCATGTTTATCGAAAAGCTAGGTTTCTAAGCTAATTTCAAGATGGTGGACAATGTCATTGCTACAATATCTCATTACAAGTTTTCATGGAATTTTGACAGTTTGAGGCTCAAAATTGCAGGAAAATCAACAAAAACAAATCTACGTGACTTCCAAATAAGGTAATGCCTGCCCAAATATGGAATAGATTTCAGGGGCCGTGCGAACGACACATTTTGAGATATGTTTGATATGCGATTGAGTGCCTAATGTCTCTTCCTGAAGGAACATGATGTCTGGATTGATATAACAATAATATTAATTAAATAAAGAACAAAGTTAAAATTACAAAATTATAAATTACAAAATCTTATGATCTTATGACGTGAAAACTTAGAAGTTGATATTTCGGTTTAATCTTAAATATAACCACTGAACATTTAATCAACTATTTAGTTTTAAGAATGATTTTGAATTAATTAAATCGAAATATCAACTTCAAAGTTTTCACGTCTTGCTATAACTTAGATCCTAATTAAGTTACAAGATCGAAAGATGCGGATAGCATGAAGTGCGTTTGAACGCATTTTCTGATTGGCCAATGGAGGCACAATAGGATCCATTAATGTTTTCATTCGGCGTTCTAAAAAGAGCCATTGCTTGTTAAAAAAGATGTTCTTCAGAGTTGTCTTTGTTCTTTATTATCTACATTTGTCGGCGGGTATTGATAACAATATTTGATCTGAGATCATGATGAAAGTTGATTGCATTAAAGTGTAGGAAAGTAATAGTTAAAGTTAAAGGTTTTGACAAAATGATTAAATATCTTTTACGTTCGCTTTTAATTAAACTTGTTGAAGTTCGTTTTGATTTGATGCATGCAGTCTGGCAATGAGTTCCACAATTTTTGTCTTTAATTTGGCTAACAAGATTATAAATTTCTTGACATGAGTTCTACATGTTGAGGTCGGTAGTTACTAAATTGTCTTGAAGAAATAGGAAACGCGCGCGTGTGCTGTGTGCAGATGTCCGAGCCGGGACTCGAACCCGGACCACAGCGGTGAAAGGCCAGTGCTCTCACCACTCGGCCAACCATGGCACCAAATAATAATAATAACAACCAATAATAATAACGATTATCATTACACCTGTTCACATTCCAAGTACTTGAAACAGTTCTTAGAATACTTAAGTACAGTACTGTCATCAGTGTATTGTGTTTAATTTCGGCTATTTCCATTTACTTGAACGTTCGTGGGATTTCCTGTTTGACCAACTGTAGCTGGCTGTCGACCTACGCGTACGTTTCTTATACGCCGCAACTGTGCCTTGAAATCTCTTTTCAAAATTTCATAAAGTAAGGGATTCACCAAGGATGAGGCAGCAATTGCGATGAGAGTTCCAATTTGAAGCTGCCGGGGTACGAGATCAGCTGCCAACTTCATCCGAAACCACATGCATGTACAAGACAGGAAACCAGCTGACGAGAAAAAAGGTTATTACGACAACAAAAACCTTGAGTGTCTTGCCCTCGAGTGAAGCCTTTCTTGCCCTTTCTCTTTCTTTCATAGTGATGTCCATTCTCCTTAACTCTCTTGCATGGGATCGCAGGCGTAAATACATTCGTACGTACGCAGCAACGATGAAAACAGAAGGGAAAGCGATGATCACCAAAAAGGATACCATCTTTACCACCGTGGTACTTGGTTGCTGTCGTTTCTGACTCGAGAGGAAAGATAGGTCAGAACAAAGAAATGGTGTCATCCATGTTGCAATCAGGATTTTCTTGTAATGTTTTCCCAACTTGGCTTTATAACTGAACGGATGGATGATAGCAATATATCTATCCCAAGTCACAGCACAAAGATTTAGCGCTCCAGATACCATAATAAGACTTACAAAGCAGTTTGTGACTATTTCGGGATCAAAAGAGACTGCGAACTTCAGTGGTAACAGAACACCCCCAGCCAGCAAGTCCGATACTGCTAAGGACGCAACAAAATAGTTGGTAAAAGTCCTAAGTTGCTTGATAAGAACCACCATGCAGATAACAGTGGCGTTTGTAGCCACAACGAGAATAGACAGGAAAACCAAAACGACTTCCATTGGAAAGAAATTATAAAATGAAATTCTTCGTTGAAATTGAAGATGCAGACGTCTCCTATTCCTATTTTTTTCTCCAAGCGTAAAAAAGAGTTATCTGTAGAAGCAGGTGATTCAATGTTGATCGAAGGGATTGAACTGCGCCAAACTTCAGTTTTACATAGAGAACTACGTCAATTAAAGAAATAGCCATCAAAATGAATCAGTGATTTCCAAGTGAACCAACAAGTCGGACTTATGCAAACCAATAAGCTGTTTTGTCAAATATCTCATATATATTGTCTATTTGAAAAATGTCCCTTGAGCTCAGTTACCATATAATCGCTGCGATTGCTGAACACATTGTTCTGTAATCATAGCGATTGTATCGATCATATAGATAACGTGTCAATTTATTGAGACAATACACAATAAAGTAGTTTTCATATGAGTCTGAAACGGACCGCGCCGTGCCGTGACCGTTTCAGTGCCGTGATGTCTATAAAGATTCGAAATTCCTGCCGTAACCTTGCCATTACCGTGCGGTGCCGTTTTCACAGTCATATAAAATCTAAATGTAAATTTCGGTGTCTTATTTGTTGTCACTACCAAAACACATTGATAGCAAAACGAATCTTGGCTTTTCGAAAAGGATTGAGCTAATTAGCTAGGTTGCCTGTCAAAGTTTGAACCATTTTAAAGAAAAAACATGGCTTCATAACCAACATCTATTTACACTCCGACTATGGTAGGCAGCACAAATGGTCATGCAAAATTAAAGTTTATTTCTCTTAGAAAATTCGCTGTCTATGTATTAAGTACGTCGGCAGGTGAAAAAAGGCTCCAACGTACTTCATCAATTCAAAAACATTTTTTTTATATTTTATATTTATATTTTACATATAATTTCACTTGAAATTGAAATTCGGAATAACATTTTTTCGTAAAAGCAAACTTTCATATTAAGTATGGCTTTGTTACGAGCAGCTGTTTTATGCAACTGATAAGTTATGGTGGAATTGCGTGGCAAGGGGTCCAAAAGTCAGGATTTTGGCGGCCAAGCCATTCACGATTAGATATCCGAAATCGTAATTATTAGTTCTATATTTATTTCGGATTCAATTGTCAGAGAACAGAAATCCAATTTTCCGTCCCTTATAATTGGAATTGGAAAGTAGGAGTTGGAAGATGATTGATAAAAAGTTCTGATTCCTTGTATGTTTTCTTGAAATCAGAAATTCGATTTCGATTCCATTTTCTGTTGTTTATTTTTTATTTATTTATTTTTCCTATTTTTTATTTTATTTTATTTATTTATTTTTTATAACTGGAAATCCGGAATCGGATATACTGTCTTACTAACGCTGCAAAAACAAACAAACAAACAAACAAAACAAACAACAACAACAACAACAAAAAACACAACAACAACACCAACAATCCTAGGGGGAGGCTGCTACATTTGTTATAGCCTGCGTAGCTGGCGGTTTAAGGGGATTGGGGAGAGGGGAGAGGGACTGGGGAGAAGGAAGAGGGGGAGGGGAGGGGAGGGGAGGAGGAGAGGAGAAACCGCCTGCCCGAAGACTATGTGTTTTCGAGATGTTCCCGGCCGCTGGAGGACGGAGCATTCTGATTGGTCGAGAATCAATACATCTGATTCTGATTGGTTGAAAATTGATTTATCTTATTATTAACGGACTACATGTTGACAGCAAGAAGACAGCAGCAAATCCCAGCCATGAGCAAAATTGCTACAAATATTAGAGAAATCGCATCTTCCTCATCAAAATACAAAGAATATATACATGGTAACTTTTCCTTGGTGTCTTTTGCATTGGCTATGATGTTTATGGTCATTTTCAATGGATTTCCTTGATGGAGTCAGATAGCAGAGATCAAATTCCAACTTTACAAGACGTTAAAACGAAATGAAATTTAATTCTAGATTTTTAGTGTTCAATTTATCCCCGAACTCAAATTGACAACATAAATATTTCATTGATAAGTGTTTGATTTTACAATAGGGCAATTTTTTAAAGAAAATTCGTCTTCTTGATCTAAATAAAGCGTCGAAGGTGACCAAAGGTCACCTTATATGAGGTGTTATAACGGAAGAGGCGGATCTGAAAAATACTAGTCTTCGGGCAGGCGGTTTCTCCTCTCCCTTCTCCTTTCTTTCCCCCTCCCCTCCCCCTTAAACCGCCAGCTACGCAGGCTACATTTGTTATTTCCGGTTAGGAATGACCTCACAACCTCCCCGAGGGGCTGCCCTTACATCCTCCCCCTCAAGTGGCCCATCTCCAGTATTCGAAATCGATCTTGAACTAATTCTGAACTAATTTTTGAATATCGGGATCGGAATCTAATAAATAGATTGACCAAAAAACATCCTGATTCCTAAAGACGAGATTCGTTTTCCAAAATCATAACTGATGAGTAAATACTTGATACCTCCACAAAAGGACATAATCCTAATGTCTTTAGAGAAATTTAAGCCTCCAAGCCAGTTTAATTAGGGGCATGAGTAGTGTTCCATACACATAAGGTTGCTGAATTGACGATTCACACGACAACCCTTTTATGGCACGGCACCCATCATTCTTAGCACGCGGGTCCATTATTTTTGGCCCCGCACCCGTAACTATCATCGTGTGAACAGAAAATTTGTTGGTCTGATAGGAGCGCTGTACCAAAAACAATCGTTCCGCGTGCTAAGAAATAGGAGTGTCGTGACACAAAACGGTGGTCGCGTAAATTGGGCTTTAAATTTGAAGACAGTTCGTCTCTGGTCCATCTTATATATCTTATACGATTTTAGAATATTTAATGCATTCTGATAAACCATCAATATTTTATCAGCGCGCTGACAGAAAATAACATCCAGTGGAGAATTTGCATCGGTGCATTAGAAATTACAAGGAAAGAAGAATAGTTGAAGCCTTAGAGATAAACAAACAACCATAAACAACCATATGAACGGCTGCATTGGCAGATTTTTGAATATATGATAACACGGTACGTATTGTTCTCTGCACCCTCTATATTGCTGATAGGCTAAAATTCTGTTAGTCATTGATAAAGCCTTAACCAGGCGAACGTCTGACAAATAAAGAAATACATTTAGTGCTTGATGAAGTTCTCTGTTGGATTATAAAGTGACAAACAGCTGAAATCTCTAGTGCGCATGCGCAAACAGCTGTTTTTTCATTATATATTCTATAATCTTAGAGAGGTTTGTAGCTAAAATTATTTTTATCCTGAAATGTTTTATGTATTATGCTCCACAAAGTTACGTATGGCTTTCTTTTAGAAAAGTGAAAAATAGCGAAGTTATGAGCAAAAATGTCTTAACGAAGATGAAGAAAGCGAAGAGCTCTAAAAATTCAATTTATCAACGAAACAAAAAACGCATGCGTCACTTTGTTCACCTTAAAGAGTAAAATCATACCAGAAACTCATAAGGGGTTGAAACGTGTAACAACCATACATTCCTTTGGTACCATGCTTCGGAATATTCAAATGAGCAAAACAAGCGTTTTATGACCATGTTTGGTAATGATATCATCCTTCAAAAATGGCGGAACAATTTCCCCATCTACATGTTGCTCACATTCCAGCTGCTTATAGTGATCAAGTCATGTTCCAAACGAAACAGAATTCTAGTTCAAGGTAACTGACTAAATTGTGAAGATGCGGAGCCCATGCCAGGGCAATTTTGAATCGATAACCTGGAATGCGAAGTAATTTTAGGGACCGGTCATTATTTACAGGGAGGGGGGGGGGGGGGCTGTTGGAAATGAGAAATGTGATGCACAATTTTTGATGGCCCCACCCCGCTTTCCACATACATTCTCTTATAACAATAATGCAGTGTGTGCATGAAAAATGATTACCCCCCCCATATTTCCACCAGCCCCCCCCCCCTCCCTGTAAATAATGACTGGTCCCTTACAGAGATTTTATACTTGTAAACGGACAGTTATTATTTTTAAAAAATCAAATAAACAGAAGTACTTAGGTAGAATACTAAATACGTTGTTTATTTATTTGTTCTGAACGTACGTTGTTTAAAGTAGCTGAAAGATCGATAAAATGCTTCAGGGTGTGTGTAAATCCACTTACAGTTTGCCTTGAGAACTCCACATTTGGAGCTGATCGAAAACTTTAATTTCTTTTCAGAGTACGAGGTTGCACTTTTGGATGTCCAAAGTCATAAAAAATGCAAAATACACTTTAATAATGAACAAAAAATTACAAATAAAAGCTACAAAATATAGTTTTGGTCAAGTCTTCATTTTCCAAATATGGTCAAAAAGCGTCTTTGCCTCATTTGCATAATTTGAATATTCCGAAGCAGTGGGACCCGTGCTACACGTTTCAATTCCCTTATGTGTTTCTGATCATACGTAGTGTGTAGGAATTGAATGATTTTTTTTGAAACGACAAAAATTATAGGAATTTTCTGTTCCGATGCTGTCCGCATTTGATAATGTCATGCGATGACGTCATCAAACTCAAGAAATTCGTGATTATTACAACAACAACAACAACTTTATTTTTACCTTATGGAGTTACATCAATGAATTACAATTAAAAAATTAAACATAAAAGAGAGATAATTGCTGCTTGTAATAACTGTTGTGTTAATCGAGCCAAGCAGCAACTAGGAGAGGTTAATAAATTAAGGCGATTGTTGTTTAATTTCAAGTACGGAAGAAGAAAAAATTATTTAAAAGAGAGATAAAAAAGAAAAAATACTGTACAAATACAAATACATAAATAGGTGAGAACGAAGAAGAAGAAGAAAAATAAACAGGTTAATTACAAATAAATAGATTAATTAAGCCCCATGCCAAATGAAGATTCAGAAAATTATATTGAGAGGGTTAAGAGCTATAAGAATCAAGTAGATTTGTTCTTAGAGATTTTTTGAATGACCTTAATAGAGGAAGACTTTTTAAATTTTCAGATAATTATTCCAAATAGTAACAGCTGAGAATCTGATATTAAATTTGCCATAGTTGGTTAAGAAATGCTATATGCATATGAGCATAATTACTTACTTTTCGCATTCTGCAATTCGATAATAAAAAGCTCCTGGTGATTAGTTAGCCGACGAAAACGTTTGAAATTTGGTATTTGACAAAAAAGTCTTTATCTCAGTTACACTGAAAAGATACCATTTCTTCAACAATCGAAAACAAAGTTCCCCTTTTTGTTCCTTTTCTTATTAGTTACAGTCTTAGGTTGAAAACTTGCATATTTCTTAAAGTCAGTTTAAACTGCATCTGTACTCACTGTATTGTGTGAATTTTGGCTAGTTGTATTTACATGGACGTTCGTGGAATTTCCTTCTTGACCAACTGTAGCTGGCTGTCGACCTACGCATATGTTTCCTAATCGTCGCAACTGTGCCTTGAAATCTCTTTTCAAAATTGCATAAAGTAAGGGATTCACCAAGGATGATGCGGCAATTGCGATGAGAGTGCCAATTCGAAGCTGCCGGGGTACGAGATCAGCTCTACCAATCGCTTCAACTGAAACTATATGCATGTACAAGACAGGAAACCAGCTGACGAGAAAAAAGATTGTCACGACGACAAAAATCTTGAGTGTCTTACCCTCGTATGAGGCTTTTCTTGCCCTTTCCTCTTTTTTCGGTAGTAATGTCCATTCTCATTAACTCTCTTTCATGGGATCGCAGGCGTAAATACATTCGTAAGTACACAGCAACAATGAACAGTAAAGGAAAAAATATGATCACAAAAAAGAATGTCATCTTTACCACTGTGATACTTGGCCCAAGTTTGATACTTGGTCGCTGTCGTTTCAAACTGGAGATCAAAGGTACGAAAGAACAGAAAACTGATATTATCCATATTGCAATCAGAATTTTCTTGTGAATGTTTTTCCAACTTGTTTTTATAGCTAAACGGATGGATGATTGCAATATATCTATCCCACGTCACAGCACAAAGATTTCCCGCTCCAGATACCATAATAAGACTTAAAAAGCAGTTTGTGACTATTTCGGGATCAAAAAAGACTGCGAACTTCAGTGGTAACAGAACACCCCCAGCCAACAAGTCCGATACTGCTAAGGACGCAACAAAATAGTTGGTAAAAGTCCTAAGTTGCTTGATAAAAATCACCATGCAGATAACAGTGGCGTTTGTTACCACAACGAGAACAGAAAGTACAATCAAAGCGATTTCCATTGAAAGGAAAATGTACATGAAATTCTTTGTTGAATTGGAAGATAGACACTTCTTGGATTCTTGTTCTACTCAGAAGCTAGGTTTTATCTCGACCCAGCTATATTGTTCTCCAAGCGTACAAATGAGTTACCAGTAGAAGCAGCTGATTTGATGTGGAGCTTACAGAGGGCTTAAATTGGGCCAAACTTCAGTTTTACATATAGAAAGAAATAACTAGAAATAACTATCATTTACTAATAGTTTCAAGTGAACAATCAAGAAGTTGTGCGACCAATGCATTTGTTAGATTCAAGACGACTTCACGCCGCTAATTGTGTTTGCATAAATTGTTATGCAATCCCCGTCAGGAAAGGGTTCCACATGCACATTACTACATGTTGCTACGCAACAACCAAAACAAATTCGAAAAAGAGACTGATAATGACCATTTTTCCATGTTAGTCTGCCCAGATCAAAACCGGTTTTTCCTCGAAACACTATAATGTTGATGTTTTTTTAATTCGATAGATGACTTAATCTATCTCGATGGATTGTAATGCTATTCCTCTTATATTATAAACACGCGAAACATCGCCATCTTCACAATGCTTGCTTGTCGTGGATATCATTTCGCCTAAATCATAACATATTCCGTCGTGTTTTAGCTTTTCCTTAATAACCGATAACTTAGAAAATACTAGATAACAAATGAAATATTTACAAAGTTGAAACTTATGAAGTTGTGCAAAATTTATTTTCATAACGGCTATCGAACAAGCACTCGAACAAAAGTTACGAGTATGGATCGATCAGCTGAAGATGAGTCTGTTTTGTATAAAATTGGTCAAATAAAGCTTTTTATTTGAAACAGGCTACAAAAATTATCGTTCAAAATAAAAAATCAAATGTAAGCAAGAACTCGAAGAAGAGGTTTTCGCTACGATAACATTTGGCGGAACTTGTAGATTTCACAACGAAAGTGTGATTGTTCACACCTTATGTGCTAGTTGAAAAACGTAACTGATGTTTACTTCCTCTGGACTGCCCTAAGTCCAGAGAGAATAACAATGTGTCTTTTGAACTTTATTATTAAGTAATGATCCTTGTAAGAAGTAGGCAAATTCACGCCCCCTAATGCATAAATGACTGTTATAGTCAATTTGCAATCCAATTAAAATACGGCTACCTCATTGGTCGGATTCAATTCAAGCGCGAAATTTGAATTTATAAATCAAATTTCTTGGGATCAAAGCTGGTTTTCAGCACATCTTAATTTAAAAATCGCATTATCAAAGACCATAAAAACTTCGTATGAAATTTAACGAAAACTGGTCGTGGGGAACATAGCTAAAATAAGTCTTTTCTCTCACTCGCTAACACTGAAACGTAACACGATACCCTGAGCTGTCATTGCGTATTGTTTTCTGTACACAGAACAATGTAAAACTAGCTGGCCAAATAAACTACAATGACATAAATATGTTTCATAATTATTTGCCTAACGATAAATACAAAACATTCAATATGCAATGCAGGCAATGAGTCATCTTCCAGGATCGTCAGCCGTAAATTGTAAAACCGAGTCCGCCGATAATCATCAGTGGCATCCATTTCTCGACTAAACTCGTATTTAGATGTCCAAAGGATAAACTTCATCTTCTGTCTCAATTCTACATACCCCTCTTCTAAGTCTGGAAAACGTCTTGTTCAAAAACAAAAGTTCCTTTATTTTCTTTGAGATGTGCAATATGAGCTCAAACACGTTTGGTATGGTGTGAAAGGTCAAGGTCTACAAGTTCTTCTAAAATACTCCTTTCGATTCCACTACAAAATTATGCCGTACATGAACATGTGTTTGGCACGTCCAAATATGTCAGCAATAAAGGCTTTCCCTCCTAGCTAGTCCTCAAACGTAAACTCTAAAAGAGAACGAAGTGACTAAACGTCCGGCAGCCGGACCTAGTGACGGTCTTAAAATAACAAATAACTAAACATCCGGCAGTCCGATATTTTTCAACATTTCAATTCGAAATCAAACAAAATATTTACTCGAAAGTGTTCTACCTTTATTTAGAATCCTCAAGCGCTTCCAGGCAGCCCAAAATCTCGAATTTGATATATTTCTCCAACCCTGTACACAGAGTGCGAAGACATCACAGCGCGCAACGCTTGGAAACAGTCCGATATTCTTCCATTTTTCGCCATGAAATCCACCAATCTTTCTTTAAAAATGGTCTATATTTAGTCAGAATCCTCGAGCGCTTCTAGACAATCAAAAAAATTCGAATGTTGTCGTTTCGCGGATGGTCAGGGTACATACGAAGCGATCCGAGCGTGACACTTACAAAATTTTATGACACTGCCGGGCACTTGAGGAAGGTATCGTCCAAAACAACCAAACCAAAAACCTAACTCAATTTTAAAATGATTTCATAAAATGTGCAATATTGATCTAAAAAAGTTGAGATTTGCTTCGAAGTACGTCTGAATCCAAGATGGCTCCGACTTGTGAAACCACGCTGTTTGTCAAAGTACCAGTTCCCCAGATCAAAAAGAGGCAATTTTTGGCAGAAACAATGAAAATAAGACTGGAACCGAATATATTCTAAAACATGTCGGGAAAAGCTAATTTTAGGTCTATTTTTAGGGTTTTTTTGGCCTCTAACCAATCAGAGACGAGGATTTTTATTTGCTTATCCAATTAGTATAATCGCGTGCTTTACATGCCATGCATTACTGGTGCCTACTTCTTACAAGGATCATTACTTAAGTGATTAAGCGATTACTGCTGAAAAAATGCAACAGGAAAGATTCTAAATGAACGCCAGATCTGAAGCGCATTGTTTATTTCAAGTTGTCAAAATAAATCGAGCTGTACAAAAGCAGTCAGAATCAAGCTATCGATCTTCGACTTAAACAAATGAGCTAAAACTACGACTTATGGAATGAATCTACGATAAAAACATCTGTTTACATTACTTGACGTTGCCAATAATCACAGAACATAGCACGCTCGGTAGGCGCTAACAACAATTACGCATGGGTTGAATTTTAATTAGTCTCGTTCTCAATGACACACTTAGATAAGTCGTAATGTTCCCATATAATCAGCAACTGCAATAAGCTCAAAACTTATTTTGGATTTTAGTTTGGTCGCTCGATCTCATTTAAGTACTATGTTTAACCGGCGACTGCGGATTGGCTTCAACTGACAAAAATACCCTATATTCTGGAACGCCAAATATCTAAAGTTAAAATTCCTATTATTAAACTAATAATTAACGACCATTAGTTGAAGTCAAAGACCATTCAACCCCATTTACGGTCTCTATAGCATAGAGCTACTATCTTCGTCTCCATTGTTCAGCACTCCAAACCCATCATCACCTGCTTTGCCATCTACTCTACCACAAACAACCAAAGTAAGAAAGCCAATCAAGTGAATACCTTACAAGAGTTCCCACGAATACGAAGATGCAATACACATGATAGATACAAAAATTCGTTTTGTTTTAAGAGGAGACTTTTTTCAATGACGAGCAATAATGGCGAAAAGCGCCAAAAACTAGACCTTCGCGCGAGTTTTAATGCAAATTTTCGTTCTGGATTAACACTCAAATCCTATTTCTACCAGTTAAAAACTGATGTACCAAGATAAAATACCTGTTTAAAACAATTTTTTGAATTGTACAAAGACTTTTTCTTGAATTTGTGTTGGGATTAAGCTTTTTCAAGCTGAATATAAAGAAAACATACAGAAAATGAGCAAATGAAGGCCTAAACCTCATTTTCGATCCAAATTTTCGTTTTGGATTAACACTTTGATTCAACTTTCATCGGCCAAAACTACTTACAAACAACTTAAACTTTATGACAGAAATGATTTTAATTCTGTACAACAGCTATTCTTCAACCCAGGAGTTTTTGTCGTTCACTGCTCGAACTTGAAAAAAATCCCCTCTTAAACATGTTTCGGAACAACTCATGCCATCTTCAGTACATAAAGATTACAAAGACTATCAGCAAACTTCTATAGTACATGGCGGTACGTGAAGTAACAGGCCGGATGATTACAATAGGAATAACTGAAAGCTAAATGATAGGGAAACAAAACAACTAAAAAAGATAACTAACCACTTAAAGCGGTTTTAAAATGTTTTAACTTTTTATTCAAATCTGGTTTAAGTTTATTTAGTGTAAAAGGCTTCTTTGATTTTTAAGAAAAAGGGAGATTTAACAGAGTCTAATATCTCAGAGCAATCATTACAACTGCGGATGATGAATTTTGATGTTTAAAGATGTATGTAAGAGTTTTTGTCAGTTATACTGTGTTCAATACGAAGATATTTTACCACCAGTTCGTAAAAGCGTTTCCCAAGTGTGATAGTCTATGTTACTATTGTATTTTTTCAGATTAAATCATATCTATGAATGTTCCATTCCTTTTTTCCCAACTGAGAACGATACGACTTTGGAACAACTTACCTAGTGACTTAATTGAAAGCAAATCTTTGGATATTTTCAACACTAAATTAAATAGTTTCCAATTTTGAACATAAAATTATGTCAGAGTTAATTACCGAGAACCGAGGCTTTTAGCCATATACATCCCGAGCTAGGGCCGTAGCAGGTGATGATGGGTTTGGAGTGCTAAACAATGGAGACGAAGATAGTAGCTCTATGCTATAGAGACCGTTAATGGGGTTGAATGGTCTTTGACTTCAACTAATGGTCGTTAATTATTAGTTTAAAAATAGGCATTTTAATTTTAGATATTTGGCGTTCCAGAATATAAGATATTTTTGTTTTAGATGAAGCCAAGCCGCAGTCGCTGGTTAGACATATCGAGTAAGTGATTTCTGGAGTGGTGAGTGGTGAGTGGTGAGCATTTGAAGACGTACTTTTGAAGAACCTGCTGTGTGTTTCCTAGATGCACCTGTTTTCTGCAATTTGATAATAGAAAGCTTTTCAATGCCGATGAAAAAAAGCGAAAATGTTTGAAATGTTCTATTTGACAATTTTTTGTAGTTTCTATCTCTTAACAAGCGATACAGTTTTTTCAACATTATCAAACAAAGTACCTTTTGTTCTTTTTAGTTTACAGTCTGAGGTTGAAAGCTTGAATTCTTAAATTTTTAAACTGTCGTTGTATTGTGTAAATTTCGATTCAATCGAAATTTGCATTCTTTGAACGTTCTCGAGATTTCCTTCTTGACCAACTGTAGCTGGCTGTCGACCTACGCATATGTTTCCCGCTAAACGTCGCAACTGTGCCTTGAAATCTCTTTTCAAAATTGCATAAAGTAAACGTTTGAAAACGTTTGAAATTTGGTATTTGACAAAAAAAGTCTTTATCTCAGTTACACTGAAAGGATATGATACCATTTCTTCAACAATCGAAAACAAAGTTCCCGTTTTGTTCCTTTTTTTATTAGTTACAGTCTTAGGTTGAAAACTTGCATATTTCTTAAAGTTTTAAACTGCATCTGTACTCACTGTATTGTGTGAATTTTGGCTAGTTGTATTTACATGGATGTTCGCGGAATTTCCTTCTTGACCAACTGTAGCTGGCTGTCGACCTACGCATATGTTTCCCGCTAAACGTCGCAACTGTGCCTTGAAATCTCTTTTCAAAATTGCATAAAGTAAGGGATTCACCAAGGATGATGCGGCAATTGCGATGAGAGTGCCAATTCGAAGCTGCCGGGGTACGAGATCAGCTCTACCAATCGCTTCAACTGAAACTATATGCATGTACAAGATAGGAAACCAGCTGACGAGAAAAAAGATTATTACGACGACAAAAATCTTGAGTGTCTTACCCTCGTATGAGGCTTTTCTTGCCCTTTCTCTTTTTTCGGTAGTGATACCCATTCTCATTAACTCTCTTGCATGGGATCGCAGGCGTGAATACATTCGTACGTACGCAGCAACAATGAACAGTAAAGGAAAAAAGATGATCACAAAAAAGAATGTCATCTTTACCACTGTGATACTTGGCCCAAGTTTGATACTTGGTCGCTGTCGTTTCAAACTGGAGATCAAAGGTACGAAAGAACAGAAAACTGATGTTATCCATATTGCAATCAGAATTTTCTTGTAATGTTTTTCCAACTTGTCTTTATAACTAAACGGATGGATGATAGCAATATATCTATCCCACGTCACAGCACAAAGATTTCCCGCTCCAGATACCATAATAAGACTTAAAAAGCAGTTTGTGACTATTTCGGGATCAAAAGAGACTGCGAACTTCAGTGGTAACAGAACACCCCCAGCCAGCAAGTCCGATACTGCTAAGGACGCAACAAAATAGTTGGTAAAAGTCCTGAGTTGCTTGATAAAAATCACCATGCAGATTACAGTGGCGTTTGTTACCACAACGAGAACAGAAAGTACAATCAAAGCGACTTCCATTGGAAGGAAAATGTAAAGGAAATTCTTTGTTGAATTGGAAGATAGACACTTCTTGGATTCTTGTTCTTCTCAGAAGGTTTTATCTCGACCCAGCTATATTGTTCTCCAAGCGTACAAATGAGTTACCAGTAGAAGCAGGTGAGTTGAAAATAACTAGAAATAACTATCATTTACTAATAGTTTCAAGTGAACAATCAAGAAGTTGTGCGACCAATGCATTTGTTAGATTCATGAAGACTTCACACCGATCTAAGTGTGTTTGCATAAATTGTTATGCGCAATCCCCGTCAGGAAGGGGTTCCACATGCAAATTACTATATGTTGCTACGCAACAACCAAATAAAGATTCGCAAAAGTCTGATAATGACCATTTTTTCCATGTCAGTCTGCCAGTCAAAACCGGTTTTTGCTAGAAACACATAGAATTTTTGAGGAGAAGTAACTAAATTATAATGACTTTTTTAATTCGACAGATGACGGCCAAACACCGCCATCTTCAGAAGTGCTTGCTTGTCGTGGATATCATTTCGCCTAAATCACAATATTCGTGTTTTAGCTTTTAATCACCGATAACTTAGAAAATACTAGATAACAAATGAAATATTTATTACAAAGTTGAAACTTATTAAGCTGTGCAAAACTTGTTTTTATAACGGCTATCGAACAAGCTTTCGAACAAAAGTTACGAGTATGGATGAGCTGAAGATGAGTCTATGTTTAGTATAAAATTGGTCAAATAAAACTTTCTATTGCTGCTACGATAACATTCGGCGGAACTTTTAGATTTCACAACGAAAGTGTGATTGTTCACACCTTATCTGCCAGTTGTGTTTACTTCCTCTGGACTGCCCTAAGTCCAGAGAGAATTATAATATGTCATTGGAACTTTATTATTAAGTGATTAAGCGATTACTGCTGAAAACATGCAGCAGGAAGCATGTATACAATTTGTCTGCGCATGTCTGCTAGTTGGCTTGAAAGTCATTTGCATATCGAAAGGAAGAAATGTTATGTTGACACGGAAAATTTGGTTGGCGATCTCGTTCTTCAAAATCATGTTCAACTACCGAAATACTGAGACAACTGAGACATAAGCAGTGTACCTACCACTAGTTCGCGGTGGATAATTACTCGTGCCCAGGCCATAGGCCGGGAACGAGTTATAAACTGCAAATGTTTTTTTTTTTCTTCGTGTTTTTTTTCCTCTGGTCGTCTCGAGAAAAGGCAATTCTTGCGCAATCGGTCACGTAATGCACTCCTGATTGGTTAAGAGCATAAGAAACAATGCCCTTCATTCATCACCTTTGAGCGCGTGCGAACTCTTCGTAGTGAAGGCAAGCGTTAGCCAGGAACTTTAGGAATGCAAGATGGACCGACTACAAAGAAAATAGCTATCAGAGACAGGCTCTTCCAGCAGTAGAACAATCTAATGTGGAGCTGTAAACTCGAAATATACCTATATACTTATAAGACCTTCAGAATGGGTTGTTATTTTGAGCTTCATCTCCAATACTTTGACCAAATATCGAACTCTAAATGGAGTACTTGAAACGAAGCACCCGCGATAAAGACTATTTCCTTTGAGCTGGAAATCTACGAATTTCTCACCCTACATGTTGCTAAACGAACACACATAGAAGCAAGTCAATTATAATCCTCATTCAAGCATTCAAGGGATCTTGAGAGGCTTTTGTACTGAATTTTGATATCGGAATTCTGGACCAGGCCATAGCATGGGTCTAGGTTCCATTTGACCTCGCGTTTGGTCACGTAATGTCTTATTCATATATAAAACATCTGAAACATGAAAGAAAAAATACACGATTTGTTATTGTGTCAAAAACGCCGTTGTAGAATTAAGTCTTTACAGCAAACAATTGAGATATATAGTGAAATAAAAAGTTGAATAAACTGGTATATTCGCAGGTAATTTTTTTGCATGTCGGAGATATATAATACCCATGCATGATAATAGAAGGACAAAGGCAAACACCAATAACTGCTGACAAACAAATTGACTAATCAGATATTGGACGGACCATCTGATCCGGCATCACCCGGTGGTCGACGCGATAACAAGCTCCTATTTTTAAAGTTGCTGGGCTTACAAAAGTTTAATTTCTTTAGTTTAAGTTAGCCGATTCAAAAAAGGTCTTTATTACCACTGCGGCTTGTTGAACTACAGGCAACCAGTGTACGCTTCGAGGAGGGTCTTGTTAAAAAGTTTATTAGCGACAACATGTCCAACGCTCTTACTCTAGCGGCAGCTAATCAAAATGTCCAGATTTTGGGCTCCCTTTAATTTTACATTGGCACGAGTGAACGCACGGGTGCGTCTAGTTATTTAAATCGAATGCATCCCAGATGGGAAAATATCACGCGTCAAAGTCAGTATTAATAAAGTTGAAACAAGGTCTAGAACTCCGCACTTTCGAGTTATATTGTGGACGACGCTAAATTGATATATAAGGTACATTAAGCAGTGGAAGTCATTACCAACACGTTACTGTTTAAATTGGATGCGATAAGGGTATTTAAGACTTGAGCGATCGTTGAATAATTAGCCACGTTTTCCGGCATGTCGTACTTTTTCGCGCAAAATTCTTGCAATTCATTTTGAATTTTTTTTCATGTTAGACAGCGCCCCCCAGCAAAATTATTTAATAATTGGCTTTTTCCATGTTTCTTTCTTGCAAAACCGAGCTTTTTTGGTCGAAACTCGTGGTCCCTCGATATGATTTCAAGCAGTGTTTACAGCATGGTTCAGGCCTTGTTCCCATTCCATTGTGATAAAATTAACTAAATTCAGCCACCTATATTTTATCATCTGAAACATGTATCTAGAAAATAATGACCTATTTTCATATGTATAACTGACAGTATAACTGACAAAATCTCTTACATACATCTTTAAACATCAAAATTCATCATCCGCAGTTGTAATGATTGCTCTGAGATATTAGACTCTGTTAAATCTCCTTTTTTCTTAAAAATCAAAGAAGCCTTTTACACTAAATAAACTTAAACCAGATTTGAATAAAAAATTAAAACATTTTAAAACCTCTTTAAGTGGTTAGTTATCTTTTTTAGTCGCTTTGTTTCCCTATCATTTCAGCTGTCAGTTATTCATATTGTAATCAGCCTGTTACTTCACGTATTATGTACTATACTGGAAGTTTGTTGATAGTTTTTGTAATCTTTATGTACTGAAGAAGGCATGGGTTGTGCCGAAACATGTTTAAAACAAAACGAATTTTTATATATATCATGTGTATTGCATCTTGGTATTCGTGGGAACTATTGTAAGGTATTCACTTGATTGGCTTTCTTACTTTGGTTGTTTGTGGTAGAGTAGATGACAAAGTAGGTGATAATGGGTTTGGAGTGCTGAACAATGGAGACGAAGATAGTTGCTCTATGCTATAGGGACCGTCAACTAATGGTCGTTATTAGTTTAAAAATATAGGCATTTTAATTTTAGATATTAGCTGCGTTCAATTCCAGAATAGAAGGTATTTTTGTTGTAGATGAAGCCAAGCCGCAGTCGCTGGCTAGACATATCGAGTAAGTACTGATTTCTGGAGTAGTGAAACTGGGAGCATTTGAAGACGTACTTTTGAAGAACCTGCTGTGTGTTTCCTAGATGCACCTGTTTTATGCAATTTGATAATAGCTATACGATTGCTGAACACTAAATGCTTGTCAAGAAGAAACATTGAATTTGTTGCCATTTAAGGCCTAAAATCCTCCTGATTTACTATCAAATAAATCGACTTCATCAGTATGTACATCATGCGTGGTTTCGAGAGAAGTCTGGGGATGAATAACTTAAACTTTGTCACTTTTCAGTTTCGGGCTACCTGTGGTAATACAGGGGAGGTTTGGTGAGGTCATTCTAGCTAGTTGACCGGAAGTAAGAAATGAAGCGATCTACCCCTCCACGGGTATTTTTGTAGTATACATGTAGGTAAGATAATACGATTCCTGATTTCTGATTCATAAAACAGGAATTGGAAAACGAGATATTTGGACTTAATTGTGCTTTTGAAGTTTCAAATCATGTTTGAAAGACTAAAATGATCTATTTTCTGTTTACTGAAACAAGAATCTGAAATGATTTCAAACGATTTTAGATTCCTGATTCGAAAATCGGACTGGCCGCAAAACATCCTGATTCGATGCATGACAATAATACACATATTTTACTGCCTGAAATTAAATACTATTTTACTTATAATAACTAAACTTCCACATTAGTTAATTTCTGTAATCTTTATTTGTGTGTGAATAAACAAAAGTTAAAGTTAAGTCAATATTTATTAAGACGTGCATATACAGACCACGATAAGTGTACATGTTTTTATTAGTAATCGTACTTTGTTTAATTCAGTATGCATATCACACTTCAAAATGCATGGTCTTGAACTTTATGGCTTCTATACTGATCTGTTTTTGATAGTTAGTTTTAATCTTTGTTTTCTCGCAATCTACTATCGATATCCAAAGTTTTAAGGGCAAAAATATTCAAAGGTATCCTCCTAATAAATTTTGTAAACGAAATTTGTTTGGGAAAAATGAGGAACATTGTGTTTTCTGCAGATTAGCAAATGTCTATTGTAGCGGCGATTTTCTTTAACTACATTGTTACACATTGAACGCGTTGACATGAATTTATTTCGATTGGAATACAGTATAAACACATAGACGAACGGTTCCTATAAATAGGAAATACTAAATTATAAAGACGAAATCTAAATACAAAATATGAAATACGTTGAAAAAATACTTACAAAACGATGTGTAACCTTGATGATACGTTGAACGGTGAAAACTGAACAATTATGCGCATACTAAAGAACTATAAACTGACTACAATACACAAGGGACAAGACAAACACGGGACAACGTACGAAATACAAACAGACAGAACAAAACGAGATTTGGCACTAACACCAGCCCCACCTATAAGGGAGGTGTACGACTCTTATACTTTATGTTAAAGTTAGTGTCATTGTTCAATTAATTAAACTAGAAATAAAGATAATATTCAAAATAAAGTCTTAGTCTTCAAGTGTTCATGTAATACAAACTAGCAGGTGTTTTCCATCAGTAGTACAAGCTTTGTAATTGGTCGTTCCAGAATTGATGTGGAGGTCTTCACTGTTGCTGAGCGTACAAATCCTTTGGAATCGGTCTTTACCTGTACGATTCTGCCCAAAGGCCACTGGTTTCTTGGTGTCATTTCTTGTACGATGAGCACAATATCTCCTACTGTGAAGTTTCTTTTTACACTGTTCCACTTGATTCTTGGTTGCAGGTTCTGGACGTATTCTTTTTTCCATCTTGTCCAAAACAGGTTCAACAAATACTGTACTCTCTTCCATCTTTTTCGTAGGTAGACATCTTCTTTTTGGAAAATACCTGGTGGCGGCATAACTATTTTCGATTTCATTGTCAAGATGTGGTTTGGCGTCAAAGGATCCATGTCACGAGGGTCGCTTGAAGGAAATGTCAACGGGCGACTATTCACGATACTTTCCACTTCTGCCATGAGTGTACGAAACGATTCGTCGTCGATAGCATGACCATATTCATGTATAAGGGATCTGAGGATAGAACGGATTGTACGTATTTGCCGTTCCCATGCTCCCCCCATATGGGAAGCAGCGGGAGGATTTCTCTTCCAGTTGATAATCCAATCTGCGTCGTACTTTGTTGATAGATGCTCTTGCAGCTTCTTGTGATTCATTTCTTTAAGGGCTGAATCCAGTTCTTTTTCTGCTCCCATAAGATTGGTGCCTCGGTCAGAATGTATTTCTCTTACTGGTCCTCTTCTTGCTATAAAGCGCCTCAGCGCGTTCAGAAATGTGTCGGTCTCTAGGGAGTTCGCTGTCTCGATGTGAATGGCTCTGCTCGATAAGCATGTGAAAATCACACCGTACCTTTTAAGTTGTTTGCGCCCTTCTTTGATGAGAAATGGTCCAAAGAAATCAACTGCACAATATGTAAAAGGTGGTTCAGGGGTAATTCTGCTTCTGGGAAGATCAGCCATCTTCTGTTGACCACTTTTAGCTCGGTTCTTTCGACATTGGACGCATTTGGTGATGTAGTTTCTTACAGCTGAGTTAGCATTTATTATCCAGAACTTCGTTCGTAGCTCTCCAAGCGTTATTCCTCTACCAGCATGTCCTGTCTTCTCGTGAGCGTGTCTTATGATAAGGGTCGTAACATGGCCTTTCTTTGGAATTATCACAGGGTGCTTGAATTCTTCGGTGAATGTATCAGAATTCTTTAGTCGACCACCAACTCGTAGGACGTTATTTCCATCAATGACTGGATCTAATTTGCATATCGTACTTGTTTTCTTCATCTCAACCTTCTTTCTCTTCAGTGCGGATCGGTGGTCAGACTGGTCGTCTTTGAGATTCTTTAAGGTGGCGATCTCCTCTTGATAGCTTTCTTCTTGTACTAGCTTTAAGATGACTGTTTCTGCATGCTCTGATTCTTCAACTGTGATTGGTCTGGGTGTGAACTTTGTTGACTCTCTTTGTCTCCTTTCTATTTGGTTCACAGATGGATTGTTGTACTTGGGTAAGAGACGAAGTATCCAGGCGACTACTCTTTTCAGGCGTTGCCACTGTGAGAAACAGCTGAATCGTTCAAGGATATCTGTCTTCTGTTCTACTCTGGTTGAATTGACCTCTAGTCTCTTCACCTCAGGATCATCTTGGACATCTTCACTTTCTTTAAGTGGGCACTCTGGCCATTCGTTTTCTGGTTTCCACAGGAAGTCCGGTCCTTTTATCCAACGTTGTTGATTGTTAAATTGACCAATATTTAAACCACGCGAGGCATCATCAGCAGGATTATCTTTACCACACACATATCTCCATTGGCTAGGATCTGTTCTGTCTCTTATGGTTTGGACTCTGTTAGCCACATAAACTTGATAACGGTTCTGGTCGTTGTTAATATATCTCAAAACTGCTGTACTGTCCGTCCAGAACTTAGGCTTTTCAACTTCGTAGTCAAGTTCTTCAACTAATTTGTTACCAATCTTGGAAGACACAACAGCGGCTGTAAGTTCAAGTCTTGGTATGGTTACAGTTTTAATTGGCGCCAAACGAGCTTTACCCATAAGAAACGCACAATGAATGACTCCGTGGGAATTTACTTGTCTTATGTACGAGACTTGACCATATCCAGTTGAACTGGCGTCAGAAAAGCTGTGGATCTGTCGATCGACGACGACTCCAAAATTTGCAGGTTTGAAGCAGCGCTGCACGTTGAACTTCTCGAGCGCAGGTAGTTGATTTCTCCACATTTCCCAACGTAGTCTGTATTCCTCGGGAATTGGGTCATCCCAGTCTACGTTACTCTTGCAAAGTTCTTGGAGGATTCGTTTTCCTGGTAATAGAATTGGTGCTGCGAAGCCAAGTGGGTCATACACCGAACTGATAGTGGACAAAATTCCTCTGCGCGTCAGGGGCTTGTCATGGAGAGAGATCCTGAAGCCAAATCTATCAGACTCAATATGCCATTGGACACCAAGAGCACGTTCTACAGGTAAGTTATCGTAGCTGAGATCAATACCTCTTACTTCTTTAGAGCGATCTTCTTTTGGGACAGTTTCTAACACCTTTCTACTGTTGCTTGAAATTTTGGTCAGGTGGAATCCTCCTTTGGCACATGCAAGGATGGTACCATGTAAACGTTCAGTGGCTTTCTCTTCGTTCTCTTCGGACCGCAAGCAGTCGTCCACGTAGAAGTTTCTTCTAAGTACACTTGCTGTTTCTTCGCCAACTTCGTCTTGGGAATCGTCTGCTGCTTTTCTCACTGCATAGTTGGCACAACTAGGTGACGAAATTGCTCCAAAGAGATGAACATTCATCTGATGGTCTTGCAAGCCTTGGGAAAAATTTCCATTGGGCCACCAAAGAAATCGTAGGAAGTTTCGATGCTGTTCTGAAACGCGCACTTGATGAAACATAGCTTCTATATCAGCTTGGAAGGCGATAGGCTCTTTACGAAATCTTGTTAAAACTCCAACGAGGGAACTTGTTAAGTCGGGGCCTTGTAGTAATTTACTGTTAAGCGACGTCTCACCAAATTTTGCACTGCAATCAAACACTACCCGGACCTTTTCTGGCTTGTGAGGGTGATAGACACCATGGTGGGGGAGATACCATACTTTTCCCGGTTCGGGTGGAACTTGCGATGATGGTACTTTACTGGCGTAACCTTTATCCAGGATATCATTCATGAACTTTACATAATCTTCATGCATCTTCTGGTTCTTGAGGAGTCTTTTCTTCAACCACGTGGCTCTTGAAAGGGCTTGTTCTCTGTTAAATGGCATGTAGACATTGTTGTCTCTGAAGGGAAGTGGCATCTTGTAATGACCGTCTTCTTTACTTATTCCTTCCTGGACGATCTTAATGAAATTCTTATCTTCTTGGGAGTGTGCGATGTCACTACTATCTAGTCTTTCGTTGAATTCGAGTTCCAACATGTGGTTTAGCGCTTTTGGCGTGATAATCTCCTTGATACTGTTTACAAGTGCGAAATGATGCTTGGATGGCTTGACAGAGAAGATCTTTGTGCTGATGCTGTTACAGTTGACCTTGTTACTTTTATCATTTGGAATGTACATGGGTCCTACGACGGTCCATCCAGCAAACGTTAGTACGGCAAAGGGGCCGTTGTCTTGACTTGTGACGAAATCTTTAGGCTCGATTGCCTTTGGACAATTGGTTCCAATAAGTATACCGATCTTTGAGTCTTGCAAACGTTCAGGAATCTGATCTGCTATTCGTTGTAGATGTTGCCATTTTTGAGCTAATTCACGTTGCGGTATATCTTCTTCTGAAGCAGGGATTTCTTCTTTTGTAAAGGTTCTTGGTAGTTCTATGACGTTTTCACCTGCTAGATCAGAAACCAGGAGACCAGTAACTACCTTTGTGTCATGAAGGACTTGGCCATTCATCGTTCTTATCAGGACCTTTGTATCAGCGCCTTCTATTTCCAGTTCTCTGCAGGCAGCATCTGTGATGAAGGTTCCAGTACTGCAATTATCGAGCATTGCGTAGGTTGAGATTTGTTTGTTCATCCATTGTAGCTTCACAGGTACGATAGGCATAAAATGAACGTCTTGATCTTGCTTTGTTGCGTGGCTTGCTTCAATGGCGATAGTTCTTGAATTTGCAACACGACTACTGTTTGCGTCGTTAGGCTTGGCATTAGCTTCATTACTGTTTGATTGTCCTGGTTTAGGTGCGGAAAAGTTAAAGTCGTGTAGACCAGTTGGGTGTCGACCTTGGCAGACACTACATTTTCTCTTCTGAATACAACCACGTGATCTGTGACCTTTCCCATAGCACGCATAGCACGCTTGGTTCTGTGTTAGGAAGTCTTTACGTTCAACTAGCGACTTGTTCTTGTATTGCTTGCAATCGTCGAGGTCGTGTGATCCACCACAAAGAATACATTTAACGACGTTGGGGCGTGGACGACCATCTGTTGACAACTCGGAGTTGGTCGCGTGACTGTATACTCTGTAAGTATCCCTTGTGACTTTTGGCTTGATTGGCTTTGGTTTCTCTTTCATGCCGGTCTTTTCCAATGCCTCTTTTGAAAAAACAGGATCTGTAGCGACTTTAGCTTCCATTTTGATAAAATCGGCAAAGTCCTTGAAACCAGGAGCTTGACCTTTCTTTGTTTCTCTGATCTTAACCACCTGTCGTCTCCATCTGTCTTGTAAATAAAGTGGCAATTTCTTGACAAGATTCTGTAAATTCTGTGGATGGTCAAGAATAGAAAGATACGACATAGATTCCATAGCACTAACACAAGAACACAGAAAAGTAGAAAGACGATCCAAGGCCGCGTCGTCTCCAGGGGCAACCATGGGCCACTCTGTAGCCTTCTTGATATAAGCAGTCGAAATCTTGTACGGGTCACCATATTTCTCTTTTAGAAGTGCTTTCGCTTCGGGATAACCACTGTCAGCATTTTTGTGTTGGCATCCTTTAATCAGTTCTTTAGCTTCACCGCCCAGGTACTGTTCAAGGTATCGTAGACGGACTTCATTTGATTGGAGTTTGGACTCGATCTGTGATTCAAAACTGCTTATGAACGTCATAAACTCAGCAGGATCGTTTGTAAATACTGTTAGTGATAATGGTGGCAAAAGACTTCTTTGTTGTTGTTCTGCAAGTATTTCAGTTAACTTGTTTTGTCTGTCCAGGAACGTAACAATCGATTCGTTCTTTGCAGTATTATCTACACCTGCATCCTGGTAACCAGCAGCCATTTCTGTGGGATAACGGTATTTGCGACGAGGCGTTCCATCTAAGATTGTGTCGCGGTATGATCTGTGGGCTGTGTCTGTAGGAGGGTGGTACTTGTGGAACGGAACTTGATCCTGATCTGAAGGAGGGTGGTACTTGTGGAACAGAACTTGATCCTGATCCGAAGGAGGGTGGTACTTGTGGAACGGAACTTGATCCTGATCTGTAGGAGGACGGTACTTGTGGAACGGAACTTGATCCTGATCTGAAGGAGGGTGGTACTTGTGGAACAGAACTTGATCCTGATCCGAAGGAGGGTGGTACTTGTGGAACGGAACTTGATCCTGATCTGTAGGAGGACGGTACTTGTGGAACGGAACTTGATCCTGATCTGTAGGAGAACGGTACTTGTGGAGCGGAACTTGATCCTGATCTGTAGGAAAGCGGTACTTGTGGAGTGGAGCTTGAGCCTGATCTTCATCCAAGACGGAAGCATGTAGTGGTGATACATCGATTGGAGGTGGTGTAGGGACACAAGATAAAGGTGGACGAGGAATGAGCTGTTCTTCACTTTCCAGTTGTGGAAGTCTACGCGACGCATATAGGGACAGACGCTCTTCATCCTCATAACGTGTTGACTCGATCACTTGGGATGGCGAATAAGTAGGAACTATCTTCGAGCCTTCATCTTCAATAGGATTTGACTTACTTTGGTCTTGTTCTTTCTCGACATCAATTAGCACTTGCTCTCGAGCTTGGGCGACAACAATTTGCTCTTGGAGCTCCAGCTTCTCGATTTCATTTAGAAGTGCTTGCTTCTTTTCTAATATGCTTGACGTGGCCAATAATTCAGCGAGCTTGATTCTCTCAGTGACCCTTGCGGATGCTGCCGATCGTTGAGATGACGTTGTTGATCCAATTTCTGATGCAGACTTCTCAACTTGCTCTTCTAACTTATTTTGCGCTACAGTTATCCAATCCTTCATGCCAGCGATGAACTTCTCTACTTTCAAATACTGCTCTTTGTACCATGTGTGTGCGTACGTCAAGTCCACGTCGTCATGAAGACCTGAACGCCAAGCTTGGTAAGAGGTGTACAGCTCGTCTCTCAGCTTGTCTAGGATTTGTAGATCATTTTGTACAAGGTTTACATTGTTGACATACAGAGAATTGGATTCGATTCTATTCATAAGCTCTGTAATCTTCTTTTGTAGCGATACGCATCTTTCTCTTTGCCTTTGAACGTTGTATGCGTTTCCTTTCGAAGTGAGTTTTCTGTCTCGTTTGGGGTAACGTTGTGACATCGTTTTGAACGAAGATGTAGCGGCGATTTTCTTTAACTACATTGTTACACATTGAACGCGTTGACATGAATTTATTTCGATTGGAATACAGTATAAACACATAGACGAACGGTTCCTATAAATAGGAAATACTAAATTATAAAGACGAAATCTAAATACAAAATATGAAATACGTTGAAAAAATACTTACAAAACGATGTGTAACCTTGATGATACGTTGAACGGTGAAAACTGAACAATTATGCGCATACTAAAGAACTATAAACTGACTACAATACACAAGGGACAAGACAAACACGGGACAACGTACGAAATACAAACAGACAGAACAAAACGAGATTTGGCACTAACACCTATTTTGATTTGCATATCTTTGCTCGCAAATTAAACGTCTGCTATTTGGATTTTTTTTCCTTGCACGCTCATCGCATAATAGACTTCCAAGCAACTATATCCTGATCAAAATTACTGTAGCAGTTAAAAGTTTGTTAAGTATACTGTCAATATATAAACTAGTTTTTGATGACAAAAATGGGAAATGGAAAGAATATAACATTAATTGTTGGTTAGCGAGTGATTTGATTCAACTGTACTTATCCAAGATTGCATGCATTTAGACAGTTGCCTGCAGATAGATTGTGAAAATATAATAATGATCCAAATTCAGTTTTGCCATAAATATGTACAAGAGTAATCTGAAAATTTAAGAAATGTGAGATTGCGTTTTGCTGTTTATTTACAAGTGTAAGCAATAGCCAGCAACCAGCTAGTGAATTATCACAATACATTCTCATCAACTGAATTCGCAGTTATAGCTATGATACTACCATCGTTTTCAAAGAACTCCCTTTATTGTGGGTGGTTCTGATCTGAGTCTTTCGAAACCTATGTTACATTCTCAGTTAAGATATAGATTAAGTTATAAGAAGTTACAATTGCAAATCAGTAACAATTGATTGCTTCAGGATAAATATATATGATATCAAACACAAATATATTCCGTTTCGTTAGTAAACATCTCCATTAAACAAAAGTCTAACTTTGCATAACAAATTTCCGTAATACATTAATTGCTATTAAGCGGTTGTACGCATGCTCAACGTACCACCTGTTAATATACTTATGTTATAAACTCACATTATTTCACTTCGTATATCATTTCATATACCTACAAATGGAGGTTGGTTTGATTATACTTTCTATTTTCGTAATGGCATTAAACGCCATTGTTATCTGCATGGTGATTTTTATCAAGCGACTCAGGACTTTTACCAACTATTTTGTGGTGTCTTTAGCTGTATCGGACATGTTAGCTGGAGGAGTACTGTTACCACTTAAATTTGCAGTGTCTCTTGATGCCGAAAATATATCACAATACTTTGTGAGTCTTATCGCGCTGTCTGGTGTTGGAAACATTTGTGCTGTGACATGGGACAGATACATTGCTATCATGCATCCTTTTGTGTATAAAAACAAGTTAGAAAAACATCACAAGAAAATCCTGACGGCAATATGGTTGACAGCGATATTTTGCCCGTTTATCCCATTTTCCATAAAAGAACTTAAAGAAAAATACCAATCAGGAAACTTAAAAGAGCTCAAGTTGCATCATGTGGCATTTTTTGTTGTATTCGTCGTCATGCCTTACTGCTTTGTCATTGTTGCCTATGTGCTGATTTGGTTACGTCTCCGATCCCATGCGCGAGAGTTGAAGAGAATGGACATCACAAACAAGACCCGACAGAGAGCAAGAAAAGCATCGCTTGAGGGCAAGACGGTTAAGGTGTTTGTAGTGGTAACGACATGTTTTCTTCTCAGCTGGCTTCCTGTCTTGTACATCAATGTGGTTCTATATGCACTTGGTAGACCTAATCTTGTTCCTCCCCAACTTCGATTTTTTACGCTTTTTGCGATTGCTGGATCCTCTGTAGTCAATCCTTTTCTTTATGCTATTCTAAAGAAAGATTTCAGATCACAACTGAATCGAATTAGAATCTCATGCGTCGGGCACCTGCAAACGCCCCAGTCGAATTAAACATCGAAAGCATAATTTCTATATCATTAAATTGGAAATATATGAGGATGCTGATATAAGAAACATACCTGCAAATGGCTATGAAGCATGAAAAGTGAAACGGCCGGTGAGACATTACTATATATAACCAATAGATTCTAGAGAAAAGCTAAAAATAAAACATTTAGAGAAACGAGCGAGGTTCATACAACCCACAATGGACTTCAGAAGAGACCGTATTCAAAATTAATAAAGAGTAGTCGGTTTCTATATAATTGACTTAGCCAGAAATCGATCAGACTTATGGTTGGATGTACACCTGTTTCATGGAAACGCCAGTTATTATCAAGTTCGGTGTTTCGAGGCTACGTGTCTACCAAGGAACACTTCCATCAAGAAGAACCAAATCTCGATTTGTTTTAGTACTATTTTTTGGTAAGATGGGAGAGCCTCTATTTCATGATATTGAATTTATTTTCTGGCGCTTAGAACATGCAGAACTTGTAATTAGACCATGTAGATCTTATGATTAGACCATGCAGATGTTGTGAATTGACCATGCCGAACTTGTAATAAGACCATGCCGAACTTGTGATAAGACTATGCAGAACTTGTAATAAGACCATGCGGATCTTTTGACTAGACAATACAGATGTTGCGATTAGACCATACTGATCTTGTGATTAGACCACGGGTTGTGATTGGGTAATATAATGTGATAAGTCAATCTTAGTCTGATACTCATCAGCCCTGGCTTCTTGTACAGTTGGTGTTTCTGGCCTTGAGTAACTGCTTTATCATTAATCATATACTCTTAAGACAGTATAGACCATACGAAGAGGATAGAATTAGAGAGGTTTTAGAGACATGTGGCTGGTACGTATAACGTAATCTGGGTATTTTCTCTGGGTAATTGGGACTGTGGCAATCAAGCTAAGGCTTTCAAAAAATAATGATTTTGGAATCACATCGAATAAAATAATGTAACTAAATGTTACAAATATTCTGATGACTTCACAGCGCTGACTGTATGTCGTGAGCAACTGTAGCCATCCAGCTATTTTTTTTTTACTTCAGCAGCAAATATTAAGAAAAAAAAATATTTAAAAAACTCTTTTACGAAATTTAGACTTTGGTTTCAATTCCCTACTGATTGAGTTCCATTCATGTTTTAACTTTCGTCCAAAAAACTCTCGCTTTGTTACTGGATAACTTGTACAAAAGACAGTTAATTGGATGGCCACGGAAGCGTGCGCCGTACAAGACGTGTAGCAAAACCTGTGGTTTTCAAATAATGGAGAATGCTCAATTTCTTTATCAAATGGGTACCATAAAGTGCATGTGCACCTATTAATCTCTATAGTATCAAGCATTTATGACTATAATTAATTGATCAAAGTCAGTATTGAGATACGAAGGTTTTTAATTTTTGTGTTGGTTTAAAAGGAAATTGGAATAATTTTATAGACTGCGAGAGACAAACGAATCATTACTGATAAGTTAACCTTCAGTAAGACTTAATTGAATTAAACTTTGCCCAAGGTGATTTTGGAGTGGTTACAACCGCAAATCACCAGCAACGCACGCTATTGTCAAGAAAAACGTTGCTGGTGAGCTACAAAACAGAGGTGATACGTCCTCATATACAACACGAGAAAACTTGTCGAGGACAATTATACTATTGACTGTTATAACCGCAAATCACCAACAACGCACGGTATTGCCAAGAAAAACTTTTGTGGTGACCTAGTGCAGTCTATATTTCAGAACCGAGGCATCATACAACCACCATTAATATTTGTTAAGAATAGTACCACAGTGTAGCAACACTAGAGACATAAAATGTCAATTGGATAAAGCTTAGAATTGTGTAAGTGGTTTCCTTGATCAACACTGATATTGATTTGAAATAAAAATGCTTTCTACGCACTCTAAAAGTTTTGAAATCTGATTTGACATTCTCTTAAGAAATTTTGTACATTCCATGGAACTATTTAAATAAATGAAACTTGAATGTTGACTATTGGCCACTTCCCGTAGCCTCAGATATATCGAGGAACTTTCTCTCCTTAACAATATCTAAATCCTTCCTTAAAAGATTTGCAGTTATTATTATTATAGTAGTTCATGGCATCAATTATTTGTATGCGTAGTTGATCTTGAGAGTGCTGAAAACATTGCCATGGAAACTAAATTGACATTCATTAATAATATATTGTTTTCAAATACTTATTCCATAGACAAAGAGTAGAACCGTCTTCAGCTGGATCTATCGAGACATCACAGCTGCCGCTTTTAATGAGCAGTTCTTTGAAATAGGAAAGAAAAGTGAGATCCAACCATTAAGACTTGGAAGAAACCCTTCTCTTTAAAATCAGACTCTCGTTCAGATCCACGTCGCACTGATTATTTTCATTTTCATAATGGCAGTTGGTTTGATTGTACTTGCTGTTCTCGTAGTGGTAACAAACGCCGCTATCATCTGCATGGTGATTTTTATCAAGCAACTTAGGACCTTTACCAACTACTTTGTGGTGTCTTTAGCTGTGTCTGACTTGTTAACTGGAGGAGTACTGTTACCACTGAGATTTACAGCGTTTTATCATTTGGAAAATCCCTCAAAATACTTGGTGAATCTTATCTTCCTTTCTGGTTTTGGAAACATTTGTGCCGTAACATGGGACAGATACATTGTTGTTATGCACCCTTTTTTATATAAAGACAAGCTAGAGAAACATTACAAGAAAATCCTGTCGGCAATATGGTTGATAGCAATATTTTGCTCACTTATCCCATTTCTCATAAACGAACTTATCGAAAGAAACCAATCAAGATACGAAAAAGAGGCAAAGTTGCATCATTTGGTATTTTTTGTCGTATTCGTGGTTTTTCCTTACTTCTTTGTCGTTGCTGCCTACGTGCGCATTTGGTTACGTCTCCGATTCCATGCTAAAGAGTTGAAGACGATGGGCATCACAAACGAGACCCGACAGAGAGCAAGAAAAGCATCGCTTGAGGGCAAGACGGTTAGGGTGTTCGTAGTGGTAATGGCATGTTTTCTCCTCAGCTGGCTTCCTGTCTTGTACATCAATGTGGCTGTATATGCACTTGGTAGACCTGATCTTGTTTCTCGTCAATTTCGGTTTGTTACGCTCTCCGCTATTGCTGGATCCTCTTTGGTGAATCCCTTTCTTTATGCTATTCTGAAGAGGGATTTCACAGCACAACTACGTCGCTTAAGGATTTCATGCGTTGGACCGCCGCCATCAAGAGTAGATCACGCTGCAAATCCTCAATTGGAACTAAACACTCAAAGCTTACGTTCTGCAGTTTAGAATCGACAAGATATCATGGCCACGCTGAGATAATGTATCAACTACATGAAATATAAGGCACTAAAACGACGGAGACATTACCTTGTAATATAACCCAGAGACTTTGCATTTGAATCTCATTCAAATGGTTTTCACAGACGCAGATCCCCACGGCTTATGTGCATCGATTTACGGAGATCGGACAGATTTACCCCTTCTTGATTTGTATATATTTTTTCATATCAAACAGAGACGCCATGAAAGAAGAGGAAAAAATGCTTATTAAAAGACTGCGCTTATAATTAGTAAAAGACTGAAATGAGGATATATTCTAAATTTATATATTATGTAAAATGTATAATGAACGACTGAAGCTAGAGTACGTTCATGCAATTCTAGGAATATTTGGTCTTTATTGCTTCAGTAGACATTAAGCTGTACTGTTGTCTTGTTAACGACACCATCATCATCAAGAACTTAATCTAACGCTTCTTTAAATCAAACTTTTGAACAGCGTGAATTTTGATGATGAATATTCGCAGTTGGCGCTCATGCCACGCAGATGCTATGATACTTGATCCTATCAGCACCCTCCAGGGTATCGAATATAATCACAAACTATCGGGACGGAGATCGAATACATAATTAATCCTCTGTAATTATTTGAGCTTTTACTATCTTGTAAGTTACTATTAGTCAGTATGATTTTAAGAAAATCATGAAATAGGAATATGTCAGAATGCCATTATACTCTACCTAAAACTGAACACGGAAATACTAAAATTGTAACAACGTAATAAAAACAAATATAGGGATGGATGTATAATGAAAAAAAAGAAAATTAAATAAATATATCCCGAATAAAGTAAGATAGAATGCAGGCAACTTCTAATGACCAAAAGAACATAGTTCTAACCTTTACGACCTTAGAGCTTGATCACTTCGGTGGTGAATACAACTTTGACATAAAACTAAAATAGTGTACAAGACTTTTATTTCCCAGAATAAAAATGAACACATTTGATATTGTGCACTAGGAATCGGTTGAAAATTTGTACATTATTACATTATTTTGATGTTAAGAGGGGATTTTTTTCAAGTTCGAGCACTGAACGACAATAACTCCTAATCGAAGAATGAGTGTTGTACAAAGCTAAAATCATTCCTGTCAGAAAGTTTAAGTTGTTTGTAAGTAGTTGTGGCCGATGAAAGTTGAATCAAAGTGTTAATCCATAGCGAAAATTGGGATCGAACATGAGGTTTAGGCCTTCATTGGTCTTCATTTGCTCATTTGCTATATGTTTCTTGATATTCAGCTTGAAAAAGCTTAATCCTAACACAACTTCACGAAAAAGTTTGTTCAATTCAAAAATCCATTTTTAAACAGGTATTTTATCTTGGTACATCAGTTATAAAGCGGTAGAAAAAGGTTTTGAGTGTTAATCCAGAACGAAAATTTGAATTAAAACTCGCACGAAGGTCTAGTTTTTGGCGCTTTTCGCCATTGTTGCTCGTCATTGAAAAAAGCTTCTCTTAATGATGCAGGTATAAGGAAGCAATCAACAACTTAAAATGATACGTTACAAAACAAAATAAAAAACCCTAGCATTGCTTATGTTTGATTGTTTTTGATTGTTTGTCTGCTCGTTCGTTTGATGTTTCTTTAATTGTTTGTATGGCTGTCTGTCTGATCTTAATATGTTTTTGGTCATTTGGCTTTTTGCCGGTTTGTTTTTATTTTCATTACTGTCTATCTATTTATTACTGAAATTAACATATTGTGGGTCATTTGTTTGCCTTATGGATCTTATTAGTACTTGGAATATTTTCTTGGAAATTGAATTAACATTCATTACTGTTTTCATTTAATACATGTCTTGCAAGTGGGAGCTAGGCACTTGAAGTACTTGAGCCGAATCTATCGAGACATTGGCCACCTGTGCTGCTTATTATGTTAACACTGTTTTTCCAAATAGCGAAGAAAACTAAGTATTGATTAGGATTTGCCTTGTGATCAAGCCATAGCATTTGGAAATGGGAAGCAACCCGGCTTGTGTTTAATATTACAAACTCGCTCAAATCCGCGTATATTTCATTTTACAAATGGCAGTTGGTTTGATAATAGTTGGTGTTCTCGTAGTGGTAACAAACGCCGCTGTGATCTGCATGGTGATTTTTATCAAGCAACTTAGGACCTTTACCAACTACTTTGTGGTGTCTTTAGCTGTGTCTGATTTGTTAACTGGAGGAGTACTTTTACCACTAAGATTTACAGCGATTTATCATTTGGAAAATACCTCACAGTACTTGGTGAATCTTGTCGTCCTTTCTGGTGTTGGAAACATTTGTGCCGTAACATGGGACAGATACATTGTTGTTATGCACCCTTTTGTATATAAAAACGAGCTAGAAAAGCATTACAAGAAAATCCTGACTGCAATATGGGTTACAGCTATTTTTGGCTCATCCATCCCAGTTTGCATTAAAGAACTTAAAGAAATCAATCAATCTGGGAACCAAAACGAGCGAACGTGGCATCATAGGGTATATTTTAATGTATTTGTTGTCATCCCTTATGTCTTTATCGCTGTTTCTTATACACGAATCTGGCTACGTCTACGATCCCATGTAAAAGAGTTAAAGAGAAGCGATATCACAAACGAAGCACGAGAGAAAGCAAGAAAAGCATTACTTTAGGGCAAGACGGTCAAGGTATATATTCGTGGTGGTAATGGTTTGTTTTCTCCTGAGCTGGCTTCCGACCCTGTACATGTTTGGTTCGATATGCATTCCGTAGACCTGATCTCGTTCCTCCTCATCTTCGTTTTGGAACTCTCACTGCCATTGCTGTATCATCTTTGGTGAATCCTTTTCTTTTTGCAATTCTGAAGAGGGATTTCACAGCGCAAATACGTCGCTCAAAGAGATCATGCGTGGAGCTTAAAGTATCATCTTTGGTGAATCCTTTTCTTTGTGCAATTCGCAAATACGTCGCTTAAAGAGATCATGCGTGGAGCTAAAAGTATCATCTTTGTATCTGAAGAGGGATTTCACAGCGCAAATACGTCGCTTAAAGAGATTATTTGTAGGACCGCCGTCATCAAGTGGAACTAAACATTCAAAGCGTATCTCCTGCAAATGATAATTGAAAAAGGGTGTAAATTCAAGGACATGAAATATCAAGAGTAGAAGGAAACATCATCGTATATTATAACCCTGAGACTGTTTCCACATGCCCGGTTCGACACTGAGTGACATATTGATACGGAAACACAGTCGGTCAAATTTGCCCCCTTTTGATTTGAATTTTTCCATAATGGTGAAAAAAGACAACATTGCTTAATGAACAACGGACTGTATATGAAAAGGCTCAGGCTTGATATAATGGCCCTGTCTTAAATCACTGGAATTTTAAGGCCATTTTCATGGATTGGAAAGCAGATTTTCAAGGTTTTTTTCCTTCGCATTTCCTACCAATTATTTCCATTTAATTTTTGGAAAAATTTTCATAAATTGGATTTGAGCTAAAGCTCTTTCTTTCTGTCGTACTTTCTGAAAATAACTTAAATTAAGGTCAGTAGCAGACTTTATTTTCAGTACTGCATTTCAATTTTTCTTTTTTTTTCGATTTCACTATACGCATTTATTTTCTTTGCAATTTTGCGTTCCTAGATGACCCAAATATTTACAAGAACTGTACGATCTCAAAAGTTTTTCATGGAGGAAAAACATTCTTATTAGATGGTTTGTATCTATTATTGCCCGCTATTGAGACGGTCTAGCTCTTTTTTTCGGAGAATGTTTGCTCGCATTCTTCAGGCCATATAGATTACGTACATTTCGAGAAAAATCGCCGCAAATCATTGAAAATACCACATTTTACGACATCATATAGCTCAGAAACCAATACGGTGACCCCCTCTTTTTTTCTCGGGTTTTGACTTGGCCTAATCATTATCTTCAAATGAAGGGAATTTTAAGAAAATTATTAACGAAATCTAAGGCTCCGGAACTACCTTAATGCAGTTTGGACAACAAACAAACAAATAAATAAACAAACAAACAAATAAACAAACAAACAAACAAACAAATCAATCAATCAATCAATCAATCAATCAATAAATAGGGACAGAGAGACAGAGAGACAGAGAGACAGAGAGACAGAGAGACAGAGAGACAGAGAGACAGAGAGACAGAGAGACAGAGAGACAGAGAGACAGAGAGACAGAGAGACAGAGAGACAGAGAGACAGAGAGACAGAGAGACAGAGAGACAGAGAGACAGAGAGACAGAGAGACAGAGACATAGATAAACAAACTAGACGCACCCGTGCGTTCACTCGTGCCCAGGTGAAAGCGAGCCAAATATCGGCTTAAAAAAGACCTTTCGATAAGCTGCCGCTAGGGTAAGAGCGGTTGACATGTTGTCGTTAATAAACTTTTTAACAAAACGCTCTTCGAACCGTACACTGGTTGCCTGTAGTGCAACCAGCGCAGTAGTAAAGACCTTTATTGAATCGGCTAACTAAAAATAAAGAAATAAAACTTTGGTAAGCCCAGCAACTTGAAAAATAGGAGCTTGTTGTTGTCGACCACCGGGTGACGGCAGATCAAATGGTCTGTCCTTATCTGATCATTGTCAATTTGTCTGTCATCAGCTACTAGTATGGCCTTTGGCCTTCTATCATCATGGGTATTATATATCTCACATGCCAAAATATTACCTGAGAATATTAAGCAATTATTGGATGAGGTCGAGTGGGATATGGGGAATTATTAAGGCCGAGGTTTGTGTTATCTGCCGAAGCCGAAGGCTGAGGCAGATAACACAAACCGAGGCCTTAATAATTCCCCATATCCTACGAGAAACGAATTCAATAATTGTTTTATTATTTTTGAAAATAATTCTTTCTCAGTTGTGCTTTGTTGACAAGAATACATGTTGTTGTTGTTTTCCCGCTTTTGGCATGAATCGTATAAATTAGCGTGACGTCATACCGCAAGCTAATTTTCCATATTCGATAAAATTACGTCATAACTTCGAATAATGGTTTTCAACATATTTTCATAACTCCAAATTTGGGCAGCTAGCCGGCGACTATGGTAATTTATCCGGTGGCTCTTAGCCAATCAAAACTCTTGAATTATTTTCAAAATATAATAAACCAGTTTATTCAACTTTTTATTTCACTATATATCTAAATTGTTTGCTGTACTTCTACAACGGCGTTTTTGACACAATAACAAATCGTGTATTTTTTCGTTCACGTTCCAGATGTTTTATACACCTATTGCAAAAAAGGTTGTCACCGCTAAGAGCAATAGGCGATAGGTAATAGGTCATTCCAAGACCGCAAAGCACTATTGGTTTCCTAATTAAGCCATCCTAAATCTTTCTTTACACTCTTCCATCAAATATTTGGCAATTCATATGTAAATTAATTAGAAATCAATAGTGCTTTGCGGTCTTGGAATGACCTATTACCTATCGCCTATCGCTCTTAGCGGTGACAACCTTTTTTGAAATAGGTGTATATGAATAAAAGACATTACGTGACCAAAGCGCGCCAGGTCAAATAGAACCTACAATAGTTCCATGGATTTTAAATATAAATGATCTGGTCCAGAATTTCGATATTAAAATTCATTACAAAAACTTCTCAAGATCTCGTCAATGCTTGAATGTGAAATATATTTGATTTGCCTCTATATGTGTTCGTTTAGCAACATGTAGGGTGAGAACTTCGTAGATTTCCAGCTCAAAGGAAACACTCTTTACCGCGGGAACTTCATTTCAAGTACTCCGTTTAGAGTTCGATATTTGGTCAAAGTATTGGAGATCAAGCTCAAAATAACAGCCCATTCTGAAGCTCTTATAAGTGTATAGCTATATCTCGAGTTAAAAGCTCCACTTTACATTATTTTGCTGCTAGAAGAGCCTGTCTCTAAAAGCTATTTTTTGAGTTGTCCGCCATCTTACATTCCTAAAGTTCCTTACTGGCGTTTACTACGAAAAGTTCGCACTCGCTCAAAGGTGATGAATGAAGGGCATTGTTTCTTACGCTCTTAACCAATCAGGAACTGTAACACGTGAGCGATTGCGCAAGAATGGCCTTTTCTCGAGACGACAAACGTTAAAAAGGGAAAAAACACATTTGTAGTTTATAACTCGTTCCCGGCCTACGGCCTGAGTAATGATACAAGTGAGCTATTACATAAAGATAACCAGTTCGAAAAAAGAAAACATATTGTACTAGATTTTTATCGTTCGTAGTATATTTTGATCGAAATATACTACGCGCAATATATAAAAGCCTAGTACCATGCTTTCTTTTTTCGGTTTGGTTATTTTTATGTTTTTGCCTGAAATTGTTAGGAACTCATGGCTGATTTTGAACTGAGCTATTGTTAATTTATCAGGAGGAAGAGGATGTCACCACTCTGTATTATTTTAGGCCTTTAACTGATATGAACTAAGTAATAATAAATAATAATTAAGCGCTTATACAAATCTGCTCTAAGCGCTATTAAAATTAAGAAAAAATATATATATATATAAATTACAAATTATACGATAATTTAAAAAGATGTGTTTTCAGTTCTCTTTTAAAAGTGTCAAGACTTTCTATTGTTCTGATAGGCGATGGGAGTGAGTTCCACAGAACTGGAGCAGAAACAGAAAAAGCACGACATCCATACGATTTAGAGACCAGCAGTAGTTCAGATGAAGAACGAAGATTACGGTGTGGTTTGTATCTTGTGACTAAATCACTAATGTAAGAGGGAGGAAAGCCATGTAAAGACTTGAATGTCATCAGAAGAATTCGAATCTTGTACTTGATACGTTCATTAACTGGTAACCAATGGAGATTAAAACGAACAGGTGTGATGTGGTTGTTTTTCTTTGATAGGGTAATAAGACGGGCAGCAGATCCGAGTTTTGTACATATTGTAGTTTATTGAGTAGGTTCTTGGGGAGTCTATATAAAAGAGAGTTGCAGTTGTCAAGTCTGGAAGTTATGAATGCATAAACAGGCATTTTGGTGGTCTTAGTAGAGATGAATTTACGAATACGAGCGATGTTACGGAGATGATAAAAAGATGTCTTGCATATATTATTTACATGAGGAATCATAGTTAAGTGAGAATCAAAAATAACACCAATGTTTCTTGCTTTAGATGACGATTTTATAAGATCATTACCAAATTGAAGAACAGGAAGTGAAATTTGAGGATCAAAATTATGTAATAAATGTTCTGTTTCCTTTTTCTTTATTTCTATTAGTTGCCTTCCCGATCGCGGAATTGCATCAAATTAGTGCGGACGAGAGTATACCACTCCAAATATGTTTTTTTTTCAGGCCACCATTCAAGCGGAAGGCCTTTTCGCTACAAAGGAATGTATATGAAAACACTCATTATTAATGATAATTTTCATTGCAATAGGCCCTTTGCAGTTAAGGGGTCACGTGACCTCATCGCTCCTAAATTGAGCAGCAGCATTAAAATGAAATCTAGAAATGAAAAGAGCACCTCGAAATTGGTAAAAAGCATAAATTATCAGGTCATGAGATGTCATACAAGCATAACGACGGCGTGCTCAAGTTCGGATGTTTTCTTAAGATTCGTTTGGAAAAAAGTACTGGAGAGCATGGCCTTGCTCTCCAGTGCATTTTTCCAAACAAATCTTAAGAAATTATCTAACATTATATTTGCTCGGCTGTCATCTTTCATGTTGTTTTCTTTATTGAGCTAAAACTTTGCACTTTGCACTCTTCCCATTTCTGGGTTTCAATTTAACAAAGCTGCTTGATTTAGGGGAGTTAAGGTCACGTGACCTCTAGCTGCAAAGGGCCAAATGCTCAGGAAAACTTTCCTATTGAACACTGTAACAGTTTCAAATTCATATTCTGTAAAACGAACTCTTGATCTCGAAAATCGTTACGGTTACACAATTAACATATTTAGTACGCAAATGTAGTGGCGTCGAGGTCTTGAATGCGAAACGCGCTTTACTAAAAAAAAGCAATATAAAATGTGTCGTTTTGGTCAATGACATAATAAAAGAAACCTTCATTATGCAAAAACACATCATTAAGATGACATTTTTTGCCTCCAGCTGTAGTCAGGGGACTCATTTGGTCAGCAAGACTATATATCTCATATAGAAACCTTAAAATTGTTCATATTACTGTAGTTGGTCTAAAGGATTGATATGAAGTTGAAGGCAGACAAAACGTCTAAAACTCCCTACAGTGAAACCTAATTAATAGAATGCTTTATCAGACCTCCTAGCTGGGTGAATGTTAATACTTCCATAAAACTAACAATACAATTGTGTATATCTTCAATCTTGTGAAAATCAACGTGTTGTCATGAAAGCGAACAACGTTGAACAGCCGTTTGCCTAGAGATATCCCTCCCTCCTGTTAATGTATAGTTTAGCACTATAGAATTTATATTAAATTAAATATTTGGCACAAATAGGATTTTTATGTTTTCTTGCCGACTCTAGTATGTTAATTGTCCGCGTGCCAAGTCACGTTGATTCTTCTATTTTATATAACAATGGCCTCTGTGTCTTCAATCTGGTTATTGAGATAATAGTTATGTAATTCTCCATATATAGTTTATCGACTATCGTATGATGGAAAGGGCCAATCAGGAGGCTTGGGCTGGTCCCATTAAGGACCCCCTTTGCTAAGTGTACAGCACCATTCTGACTTGACGTCTGACGGGTTCGCGCTAGTCTCAAGGCTTTGACTGATCTGATGATAAGTTCTTGCAACAGCATCGAATCACAGCTGGAGATTGGTCGTGTCAAAACCCCAAACAAAAACCTCTGTAGCTAAAAAGGCCATTCTTGAGTTATAGAATCGAACTACTTCGACAGGATCCATTAGGTGGCCCCATAACTCCACTCACCCCAGCAATTGCAACCGCTACCTTGAATTGATGCATCCGCTCCCGTATGATTGTCTGCCCGAGAAAAGTGGACCCAGCGTGACCAATTCTCTAGTGCCCAGATTCCTCTGGATGATAACGGTCTGATTGCCAGCTAACACACCCAACGTCTCACGAATCACCCTCACAGTGAACGTTCAAAGGCCTCCTTCACTCAAATCAGAGCTGTTCCCCAGATTGTTGTTGGAGACCTTGTATACCTCCACTCAGATAGGAACAAATCTCGTGCAAGAGACCGCTTACCTCGTTGTATCCATAGAACCACCTTTCTGTAACATCAAAAAGTTTGATGGCACACAGCTTCGCAGCACGTCGTACCATGTGACATATCTGACCATCCACATCCGTCAAGGGCCCCCAGTGATTGTGACAGTGATGAAGAAGAGACCAGAGAGAACCAGAGATGAAGAGCCTACACCGGCTACCTCCATATAGCCTCAGGGATATCTGGTGGAGCTCCACCAGATATCCCTGAGGCTATATATCAGCCCCAGCCTCGAATCCTACTCCACACAGTGAAGAGGCACTTCCTCCTAGCCCTCAGAATGACCGGGTGCATTACCAGCTTACAGAACAAGCCTCTGATGACCAAGAGCCCCTGAGATACTACGTAGATCTTCACGACTCCGTCGTCTGCCCTTACATTTGGCAGACTATGTCACTGAAGTTTAGCTAATCTAAGGACTTTCCTTTATGATTGTTGTTGTTCAGTTTCAAGTTATTCAAGCTATGTGTTTCCGTTTTCAACAATTGAAGAAAAGAAGAGTTACGCCAGTACCCAGTCAGTGGTACCGGCCATTTGTGTTTTATACCACGTGACCCTGTCGGCCATCTTAGTTCCTTATTTTTTTCCCGCCTGTTTATTTTGGTTATTTCCTTCGCCGTGATTCTCTACCAGGTACGTGCCGTAGTCTTCCCCCCTTTCCTTAACTAACTGGCGCTGCTCATTTTCGTGACCCATAAAAATGTTAAGTGGGTGCAGCTCCAACTTTTCATGGCCATGAAAAAGTATTGCATGGGCTATGAAAAAACCTTTCCCAAAATTCACATGAAATGCATGGGTTCAATAAAGGCCATGAAATTGGGAATTCCAATATTCATGGGCCATGAAAATAGATTCACAAGTTTTTCAGGAGTTTTTAATGGGATTTTAATAGAACAGCAGTTAGTAGACCTTAGTAAAGAAACGAATACGGTACTGAGATCAAGCGGTACCTGTTCAAATCCTAAGTACTTGAATTGCCAAGGAAATAATTTGAGCTTTATATGAACAATATACATGAACAATTGGCGATTTGCATGATGACGTCATTTTACTACAACTACCAGAATGCTTTACGGAATTTCTTTCTTATTCAGATTTTTATTCCCTCTTGAGAAAAGCCATACAATTAGCATCAATTACTTTCAACAGAAAGTGGGCAAAGCATTCTGGTAGTTGTAGTATATGACGCAATAATGCAAGTCGCCTATTAACAATGATAACAGAGTACATATTTAACCAGGGTGAGCCTTGTCAGCATAATGCTGTTATCAAAGACAAAAACATAGTCCTAGCAGAAATAAATTACAATAAAATATTAACGGTCTTTCTTTCACCTCCCCTGCTTGTCTTTAAGGGAGGTCTTGAAACTAATGGAAATATTCTGCTTTCTTGACTGCTTGAACGCATATCATACTGACATTATGACTATAAAGTGATCATTATACCAATAAAAAACGCTATATGCATATGAGCATAATACACTTAGACATTATGACTCAATAAAATCAATATACCAGTTTAAAGAAATACTATATGCATATGAACATAATTACTTACTTTTCACATTCTGCAATTTGATAATAAAAAGCGAAATTTGGTATATTTGACAAAATAAGTCTTTATCTGTTAAAAAAAGGATACCGGCGTTTCTTCAACACTGTAAAACAAAGTTTCAGTTTTGTTCCTTTTTTATTAGTTACAGTCTTAGGTGGAAAGCTTGCATACTTTTTAAAGTTTTAAACTGCGACTGTACTCATGGTATTGTGTGAATCTTGGCTACTTGTATTTACTTGAACGTTCGCGGGATTTCCTGTTTGACCAACTGTAGCTGGCTGTCGACCTACGCGTACGTTTCTTAAACGCCCCAACTGTGCCTTGAAATCTCTTTTCAAAATTGCATAAAGTAAGGGATTCACCAAGGATGATGCAGCAATTGCGATAAGAGTGCCAATTTTAAGCTGCCGGGGTACGAGATCAGCTCTACCAACTTCATCTAGTGAAACTATATGCATGCACAAGACAGGAAACCAGCTGACGAGAAAAAAGGTTATTACGACAACAAAAACCTTGAGTGTCTTGCCCTCGTGTGAGGCTTTTCTTGCCCTTTCTCTTTTTTCGGTTGTGATGTCCATTCTATTTAATTCCCTCGCATGGCATCGTAGGCGTAAATACATTCGTACGTACGCAGCAACGATGAACAGTAAAGGAAAATTGATGGTCACAAACAGGAATGTCATCTTTACCACTGTGATGCTTGGTCGCTGTCGTCTCAAACTGGAGAGCAAAGGTAGGGAAGAACAGAGAACTGATGTCATCCATATTGCAATCAGGATTTTCTTGTAATGTTTTTCCAACTTGTTTTTATAACTGAACGGATGGATGATAGCAATATATCTATCCCACGTCACCGCACAAAGATTTCCCGCTCCAGATACCATAATAAGACTTAAAAAGCAGTTTGTGACTATTTCGGGATCAAAAGAGACTGCGAACTTCAGTGGTAACAGAACACCCCCAGCCAGCAAGTCCGATACTGCTAAGGACGCAACAAAATAGTTGGTAAAAGTCCTAAGGTGCTTGATAGAAATCACCATGCAGATTACAGTGGCGTTTGTTACAACGACGAGAAAAGAAAGTAAAACCAAAGCGACTTCCATTAGAAGGAAAATGTAAATGAAATTCTTTGTTGAATTGGAAGACAGAGACCTCTCAGATTCTTGTTCTTCTCGAAAGGTTTTATCTCGACCCAGCTATATTGTTCTCCAAGCGTACAAATGAGTTACCAGTAGAAGCAGGTGATTTGATGTTGACTCGAAGGGCTTGAGTTGGGCCAAACTTAATTTTTACTTATAGAAAGACGTAAAAAAAGAAATAACTATCGATTACTAATGATTTCCAAGTGAACAATCTGATCAAGCAGTTTTGCAATCAACGCATTTGTTAGATTTCCGATATGATCAGCAATTGCAATTAGCTCAAAACTTATTTTGGATTTTAGTTTTCCGGGAACATAAATCCAATTTATTTGCACTCCTACTGTGGTATCATAGGCATCGCAAATGGTGCAAATTTTGAAGTGTTTTTCTTAGACGGTTCGCTGTGTTAGTTGAAGTTGGAATGGACAGGTGAAATAAGGCTTCGACGACCTGTCATCAATCGGAAATGCAATATTCACGCCGCATGACAATCATACACGTGCACGCAATTTCACTTGAAATAAAAAGTCGGAAGGACATTATTCGTAAAAGCAAACTTTCATATTGATATGGCCTTGTAACGAGTTCCTGTTTTTGGTACTGACATGTTCTATAGGTGGAATCGCGCGACGCAAGGGTCCCAAAGCCAAGCCGGAATCGTTTTCCATCTTCATAACAGAGAAGAAAATACTTAACGTTTCGGTAAAGTTGAAACCTCCAAATGCCAATTTAATGAGCAGTGATCCATACGCATCCAAGATTACTAAATTTGCCTCGGCAACTTAAATAAGTTTTGAAAATGCTGCAGTTTTCTGCACTTGCGGAATGTAAAGGACAGTTCTACGCCAGTGGGTCAGGTAGGGATAGTGGATTCCCGCATGCACTTGGGCCATACGGGGCTAGTAGGGCTTCATATGATTGAAAACGGGCTCACTGCAACACACGAGCTAACTACCCGGTTTCGCTACGACACACATACGGCCTAACGGCCGTCCGGACTCGAGCTCGGGCTAAGAGGTTCAAAAACAGGTCACAGTCTTGCTTGACAGTTCAGGATATCAGGTTCGAACACCTGTCCAAGGCTTAAGTGGTTTATCTTTCTGACAGTCAACCACGTTTTGTGACCACGTTTGAACAGCCGTTCCGCGGCCGCTCCGCCTCATTTAAATAACAAGCACAAGTACTTTTGCCCTTTCAGTTTATTGTTACGCTTGCCTTTACACCAGTGTACGTAACATTCATAGATATGATTTAAATTTAAAAAAATGCAATAGTGATATAGGCTATCAATTTTCCCCCACTTAAGAAATGCTTTAGAAGTTTCGCTTCCAGTCGCTTTGAACGACAAACTGGTGGGTAAACATCTTCGTATTGAATACAGTATAGATGACAAAAACTTTCCCATTTTTAAACATCTAAATTCCTCATCACGCTGGGCACAAAGGACCCCAAAATTGCCGGAGTTAATTTCACACTTTTACTCTAACCTTTATATTTTAAACAGTTTTTCATCAATTTGGACGAAATATTCGGAGGTGGCTTACTACATGTAGCGTTTTATTTTTTCATGCAAATAGTTACCATTATGGCCATTATGACGTCATAGCAAATTGTTACATTTCGTGAGAAAAAATAGATAACTTCAAAAGTTTCTCAAAAGTGCACATTGTGATAGAAAATATGATTCTCTAAAATTTGGTGCAATCTTTATCTCGATGTGACAATTCGTTGCTAGGTTATAATGGATTCTTATTTCACGATGACGTCATAAAAGTGACGTCACTCGAATTCTATTAAAAGCTATTAGAGGCTATTGAAAATTGCAAGTGACATTCCCATGATAATGTATGACTATTATAATGTGTTTCAACATGAGAAAGCTACAATATTTGTCCTGTGATTGTTATTAGGGATATTTTAAATTATCAGTGACGTCATTATGACGTTTAACGATTTTGCTATGTACTTTTCATTAATATTTCTAAAATTATATTTCTACTTATCTTCAAAAAATCAAAAATCTAAAAACATAGGATTGCTCGCACTTCGGAGCTCTTTCAATGTGCAAAGTATAAGGACAAACGATTTGCAAACAAAAAAGTTAAAACAAGACGTTATTTTCACTAATACCATTCATAGTTTACCATACAGCTTTAGTACAGTTATTATTACAAAACAGTCGTCTTGTTTTAACTTTCTTGGTTGCAATTTGTTTGTCTTTATAACTTTACAACTGTTGTTGTACTGTGTAAATTTCGACTAGCCTATTTGCATTTACTTGAACGTTCTCGGGATTTCCTTCTTGACCAACTGTAGCTGGCTGTCGACCTACGCGTACGTTTCCTAAACGCCGCAACTGTGCCTTGAAATCTCTTTTCAAAATTGCATAAAGTAAGGGATTCACCAAGGATGATGCGGCAATTGCGACGAGAGTGCCAATTTGAAGCTGCCGGGGTACGAGATCAGCTCTACCAACTTCACCGGAAACTACTTGCATGTACAAGACAGGAAACCAGCTAAGGAGAAAAAAGGTTATTACGACAACAAACACCTTGAGTGTCTTGCCCTCGAGTGAAACCTTTCTTGCCCTTTCTCTTTTTTCAGTAGTGATGTCCATTCTCTTTAACTCTCTTGCATGGCATCGCAGGCGTAAATACATTCGTACGTACGCAGCAACGATGAAAAAGGATGGGAAAAAGATGATCACTAAAAAGAATATCATCTTTGCCACTGTGATACTTAAGCTTGGTCGCTGTCGTTTTACGCTCCAAAGGAAAGATAGGGCAGAACAAAGTACCGCTGCCGTCCATATTGCAACCAGAAGTTTCTTGCAATTTTTCTCCAGCTTGTCTTTATAAATAAACGGATGGATGATAGCAATATATCTATCCCACGTCACCGCACAAAGATTTAGCGCTCCAGATACCATAATAAGACTTACCAAGACGTTTATGTTTTTATCCGGATCAAAAGAAACTGAAGACTTCAATGGCAACAGAACTCCTCCCACCAGCATATCAGATACTGCTAAGGACGCAACAAAATAGTTGGTAAAAGTCCTAAGTTGCTTGATAAAAATCACCATGCAGATGACAGCGGCGTTTGTTACCACTACTAGAATAGAAAGTATGATAAAAGGGACCTCCATTGGAAAGAAAATAGAATTCTTCGTCAGAAAATGCAGCCTTGTTGGTCTCCTATTCTCGTTCTTCTCAAAAAGTTGGATTTCAGTGCAACTTTATTGCTCTCTAAAATTGTAACTCCTTTTTAGCTCTATAAAGCTAAGAGAGTTAACAGCAAAAGCAGGTGATTCAATGTTGATTGAACAGTAGGAACAGCGCCAAGCTTCAGAAGTACACCTAAATGAAAGAAATCGTTATCAACATTACTCAGCGATTTACAGGTAAACCAATAAGTTTTAGTAAAATACCTAGTTATCCGTTAAGTTTCCGGCGTTTCCTTGTGATAGCTATACAATTGCTGAACACTTTTTACTGTAATCATAGCGATCGCAGCGATCACGTAACGATCATATTGTCACGCTACAGATTTTCAGTATTTGTACATTTTGTTTATAGTGAAAGAGGGTGTGTCACACAAGAAACAATACGCAAATCCTACAATCAGAATGGTCAAGGTTACAACGCTTAAAATGCAGCAAACAAATATTACTATTAATTTTATACGCGGTTACCCGCATATTTATTAATTTTAGTAGTAATAAATAGTTTGACCTTAACTAAGGAATCAAAGTGCAAGGTGTTGTCCAACCGGATTGTAGTTCAAAGGCATGTTTGGTTTGTAACCGAGACTGTTTTGACTTAGAGATCTGCTTATAGTTTCCTGTTCGACAAACCTCTTTCAAATTAACCTAAACATTCAAACCACTAAGGTTAAACTTGTCCAGATACGTGATGTAAATAGAATCTTAGATCATATTACATTGTTATATAAGGACGAGCCATCTAGCTCTTCCTCACATTCATTCATCCAATCTTGTACTTAGTTGTGAACAAGGCTAAGTTGAAGTTCTGGTTGCACTGGAAGGTACAGACCTAAGTAAGGAAAGTGGCCGAGTAAGGAATCCCTACTGACAGCCACACCGACTAAGGAAAGTCCTTCTGGTCAACCTGGCTTTGCCTTGAGTTTGTGTAGTTAGATCAAAAGCTTAACTTGTAAAGAACTTCTAAGAACAAGGATCAATAAAACGAGCTCGGCAGTCCAGACATCCCTCGTCGTACTGTAGTCTTACAATATGTACTAAAGGTATGGAATATTTTTATTGATTCAACACAAAGAGTTTGTAAACGTCGAAGGCTAATTTTTTGTCACTAACAAAATTCTCCGATAAGAAAAAGTACTTTCACCTGTCGAAAAGGACTAACTGATTAGCTTTCCAGTCAAAGTTTGAACCTTTTGATACTGAAAAACACGGCTTTATCACCAACATTTTTTATGCTCCAACTTTGGCAGACAGCGCAAATGGTGCAAAATTAAAAAGTTTCTCTTAGAGAGTTCGCTGTATTACTGTTGAAGTGCAGAGGTGAAACAAGGCTTTGACGTACTGCCATCAATCGCAAACGCTGAATGTTTATTCTGCATGACAGTAATGCACACAATTTCACTTGAAATTAAAATTCGGGAATGACATTTCTTCTTAATAGCAAACTTTCATATTATTAAGAATGGTCTTGCTACAAGCAGCTTTTTTTTGGTACTAATAAGTCTAGGTGGAATCGCGTGGTGAAGGGCCTAAAGCCAAGAATTATTTTCTAACTTCATCACAGAGGAGTATTTATACTTAACACTTCCGCATAAAATCAAAATTCAGTCATAGAAGCAACGGTATAATCAAGATACGGCAGTTGTCATTGGTTATATGCTGTAAGTGGAATAGCACAGCGGAAAAAAGTAAAAAATAAAAAATAAAAAAAAAAGAGATCTAGAATACCTCCCAAAAAGCAATTATTATTTTTTGTCTTCACAGCAGAGGAGTAAATAATACTTAATATGTCAGACATAAGGGAACCAAAATAATTGAAAGTTTAAATTGGAGACATGCCAGGGTCCATCTTTTACAAGATTCTAAAATTCATCTGACAAGTAATATTGCTCTCTTAAAAACACTATTCACTTAAAGCGTGCGTTTTTCTTCTCAAGAATCAAATGTCATTTTCCAATTTTTTGCTATTACGGAGACCCATACAAGCTGATATAGTTGTACGGATACATGGAAACGAAAGTAAAAATAGCAAATTTCTTAACAAATGAAGCCAGGTCAATGCAGCACATGGTCTCAAAGATGGAGTTGTAAATAGCGCTTGTCACTGTTTACTAACAAATGAATTGTCAGTAATGCTAATATGCCAACCATTTTCACAATAACACTTCACAAACTGCTTTGAAAAAATAGCCAATCACTCTCTGGTTGGCACATGAATGATAAGGAGGATATTACATGGGCGCGCGGAGATACGGATTTTATCTTCGAGTGTTCGATTGATATCTCACGAGTGAGCGCAGCGAATAGCAAAATAATCCAAAATAGCAAAATTTTGCAAAGAGTATCCATGGTAACGTGTTATTTTCACATGTGAAATAACATGTTATTTTCACATGTGAAGATATCTTTTTTCGCGCGAGAGATTACCTGGTATTTCATTATAGTTTATATAATAAAAAGGCTTACGTCAACGTGAGGAGCGCTATACTACTTGCAGCTGTACATTCGAGATATTACACAAGGTTTATTAATAATACATACATAATTAGTAATACAAATCCATGCTTTTAATAAATAATGATCATGCCCTACCTATTCGAAGACCTATCTGTTGAACAAATTCTAACGCAATCCAACAATTTATTAGATAACAGCGTCATTTCATCTGCATGGATAGGAATAAGAAAATAAAGAACGAGAAGAAATACTGTTTGGGTTTGTTTAAGATTTCGAATTACCGCTATCCAGCGATCATCAACAGTTATGATAATATGTTTAGATTGTATGCACAGGCAAAGATTTTTGACTTAACCGAGGACTGGCGCTATCCTGCACTCTTTTCACCAAGGAGCCTGGCCTGAAATACATACGCAATCAGTAAGTAGCAATTTTCAACAAACTAAGGTATATATTCCGAAAAAATAAAACCGATACGGTGACGAATTAAAAGCGGTAGCCCCTTAAAGCGGCTTATCTATCTATTTATCTGCTTGAATTGCATTGGGTTTCTGGTCACTTTCATTCGACCAAGGACCCATTTATCATTACATCTTTTATCTAACTACAATTAAACTTGTCTCTTTTGACACTGAGTACAAACGAAAACTAGCGAGTGAACCAGTTCGAGCTCAGTCAGTATACTGAACTGTATAAAGATGCAATATGGAATCAACTGAAATTTAAAATAATTAATGATAATAATACGTAATGTACTTGAAGTACTATTAATGAGAACTCTATTATAACTTGTGTTACAGATTTCCATTCAAAGCAGCAAAATTTAAAGTCTTAGATAAATGATCCTATAGAATAAGACAACGTCGACAATTTGAAATATTGTGCGCCTTACTGGTACTCCGCAGTAGGGAGAAACATGGCTGGACCGGAACTGTGCACACTTTTCATACCTTATCAAGTTTAAGTGCCATGTAAGTCAAAACTACAATATACACCTATTCCAAAAATCGTTGTCGCAGCAAGTCCTGGGTGCACAGTTCAAGACTGCAAAGGATTTTGGTAGTATTCTAATAATTAATATATTCATAGCATGTTTTGATTGCACGGAACATGTGAAACATGAATACAAAAGGCCTAATTGCTCTCAATACTTGCTGGAATGTTTAGAATGTTCACCAAGGAACCAGCGCACAAGGAAAGACAATAGCAACCTGATTAATTTAACAAACAGCTACCGAGATCCTTTGCAGTCTTGGACTGTACACTGAGGACTTGTTGCGACAACGATCTTTGGAATAGGTGTATAATTATACAATATTGCCTTACAATAAATAACTTTCGGTACACTACCCCTAGCCTGTAAGTTTGCTTTTCTTCCAGTTTTAAGTTGTAGAAGCTAAGACACGATTTGATTGTTTACTTGAACTTCGGTATTTGCAGTGTTATCCACTCTAACGGATGGTTGCAGACGTACACGTGCGATAACAAGTATGTGCTGTAATTGTACCTTGAAATCCTTCTTCAGAATAGCATAAAATATAGGATTTATTAAGGATGATACGGCGATTGCGATAAGAGTTCCAAATCGAAGTTGGAGGGGTACAAGGTCAGATTTACCAAGTGCATTTCGAACCATGCACATTGACGTACAACACAGGAAGCCAACTAAGGAGAAAACAAACAATAATTACCACAAACACCTTGATGGTCTTGCCCTCGAGCGATGCTTTTCTGGCTTTCTCTCTTGCCTCACTTGTGATGTTCATTTTCTTCAACCCACTTGCATGGGATCGCAGACGTAACCAGATCCGGACGTATGCAGCAACTATGAAAAAGTAAGGGACGACAACAAATACCACAAAAAATGTCACAAGACCGAACAATTTTTGATTTGCCATTTGTTGATTATATTGTTGTTGAAGGTGAATAACCAAAAATGGGATAGACGAACAAAGGATAGCTGCCATCCATATTACAATCAATATTTTCTTGTAATATTTTCCTAATTTGGTTTTATATACAAAGGGATGAATGATAGCAGTATGTCTGTCCCACGTCACAGCGCAAAGATTTCCAACTCCCGACAAGGCAACAAGATTCACAAAGTATTGTTCAAAATCAGTTGCACCAAAAGATACTGCGATTTTCAGTGGTAATAAGACTCCTCCGGTTAGCAGATCAGACACAGCTAAAGACACCACAAAATAGTTGGTAAAGGTCCTAAGTCGCTTGATAAAAATCACCATGCAGATGACAGTGGCGTTTGCTACTACTACGAGAACAGAAAGTACAATCAGACTAACTTCCATTTCAAGCAAGCAATAAGAATAAAATTGGAAGTGGAATTAATGTAAACTGTAGCCTGCCTGGACAGTCTTGAATCCTCCTTTTCTGTTGGATTTCAGTGCAACTGAATTCTTCCCTACGCGTAAGAAGATCCATCAATAATAACAATGGAAGCAGGTGATTTAATGTTGATTGATCGCCTTCAACTGCCCCACACTTCAGTTTACATATATAGGAACACGTTTAATGCCAGTAAGATAAAAGAAAGTACTATCAAAGCAAATTCTACCCGTAGGAACATGAAAAGAAATTTACACAAGAATTGAGCTAGTTTACACAGAATGTTGAGATGGCCAATTTTTGAATGGTTGGAATCCAGTACAACATTGCTTTTAGTGAAAATACACTTTTGGTTGACAGGTTATTTGCCTGTGTTTCAACCCATCAACTTTCCACCACACTTTCTTTGCAAATAGGAAAGGTACAATGAAAGCAATACAAATAACTTCAAATGTTCCCCCACGAAGACCAGTTTTTTTTGCGCAAGTGCCTGGTTATTCAGAAGTTTTAAGGCAATTTGTGGATGCACAGTTTATTCTAAGTTTAACTAATACAATTTATTGTTTTCATCTTCCAATGCTATTTTGTGGTAAATGTCGTTCAAACCATTTTCAGCCATTATTACTCAATTCATTTCGGGAAACCACTTCCATATGCGCTGCGCATCTACATGACAACTATGCTCCAAGCAAGGGACCGCGTAAGATGACAACAATTTTGCTTGGTAAGTCTAATTATTGAATGGGTCAGAAAACGTCCTGCTGCTTTAGAAATAAAGAAGTAGTTAGTACTGAACCTAATACATTAGAAAAAGAATTTGCTTCTTCTTAATGACAATTAACTGTACCTTCCTAATATGATAGGTGCGCGTCCTTTCCTTATAATTCTGAGTGGCATGGTTATTATAAAACTCTCTCCAGCACTTCTAAAAAATTATGAATTTTTGTCTTAGTCCGCATTAATCATTAACTCAATTCCCAGTTGTTTTTGTTTGTTTGTTTGTTTGTTTGTTTGTTTGAGCCCCCCCCAACCCCCCCCCCCCCCACCCACCCCCGACCTTTCCCAAATTATTAAGAATGTAATCATTACGAATCCCACATCAAGTAATAGCGTCATTAATTATTATCAATTTCTTAACCCCTTCCGGTCCAGATAAACAGTACACTACTTAGAGCACAAATTCATATTATGCATCCTGAATTATGCAGGCTTTATTCAAAGCACGTTTTTGCAAGAAACTTCCTGTTCCTGTAGGCGGTTTACAATTCTTTCAAATTCTTCCATTGTACAAGACATTTGCTGAACGCCACCGTGAATTTAGAGCTTCGCGAATCTCGAGGACAACTATTGCTGACTTGGCTGTTCTGTAAATCAGATGTCATTAACATAAAATAACGGCTCCTCGATCCACCTTCTCAGCTCGATTAGTATGCCAGCGCTAGTTGGATTTCCCTTTTCCTTTCCAGCCTAACCATTCCGCTCTATTAACTTAGAACAAGCAAATACATTAAATTTCCACAGAATTTTGCTCAAAGTTTAGAATATCTTTTGGAAAATTACTAACATTAAGCAACATATAGTTTATTAACCGCACTTGTCCTCTGGGACTTGTCATCAAGAGGGCTTTTATAGAACCAAATTAAATCGGCTAACGTGTTGCTCTCTCTCTCTCTCTCTCTCTCTCTCTCTCTCTCTCTCTCTCTCTCTCTCTCTCTCTCTCTCTCTCTCTCTCTCTCTCTCTCTCTCACTCTTTCTCTCTCTCTCTCTCTCTCCATTCTTCCTGTTCATTATGAATGGAAAATTATTTAGAATGCAAATTAATTTGTTCCTTTTCTTTCATTTTTCGTATTCATTATATGTGATTTAAAAGAGAGCATTCTAAAACGAAAAGAATAAAGTCAAATACCTCCAACTTCCACTTTCAAAATTGTACTATAAATTGATGATAGTAGTCATGGAGGAATTTGTTATACACTGGCCTAGATACATTTACCTGATCTTCGACAAAAAATGAACCCAAAACTGACGTTTTTCGTTACTCGGTGGCAATCTATATATAACAAAGCGATTTTGAAAAAAATACAGATAATGGTAGATGAAAAGCAATTCAAACAACTTGATTCTATCCGATGAACTTAACTTACGAGTGTTAGGGCTTAGAATATTTATACAGAAAAATATATTATATATTTTTTGCCACAAACACCTGAAATTTTAAGGCAATTACTCTCACAAGAATTTTATCTGACGATAAGTTTCAAGATATGGTTATGAGATTTTCACCACTATCCTTCTTCTTTAAATGCTTGCCTGAGGAAGTTTAATTACAAAGCCGAAATGAATAACTTAATTTCACCCATTTTCATTTCTCAGTTGGTCGTGTTTCCCTGTTTTCTTTTTAATTTGGGGTGTACATTAAATGGACTGCATTGATTGTAATGCTAAGGACTTAATCAATTCAAAAGCAATGTCGTCCGATTCTACGCGATGATAACGATTCCTCCCTTTCTTGTTTAAAAACAAAAGCATGAAATCCTTATACGTTCTAAATGGGCTGTGAAATCCTTCTTCAAAATAGCATAAAGTATAGGATTAACTTAAAGATGATCCACCTATCGTGAAAATAGATGCTTGGGGTAGTTCTTGAGGAATGAAATCGGGTCTACCAAAGACTAATATCAGCTAATGTCATGTACATGACAGGAAGCCAGCTGAGGAGAAAACAAACCATTCACTACCACGAACACCTTGACCGTCTTGCCCTCGAGTGATGCTTTCCTTGCTACTTCTCGTGTCTCGTTTGAAATGTCATTTTTCTTCAACGCTACTGCGTGCGAACGGAGACGTAGCCAAATACGTAAATACGCAGTAACGATAAAACTGTAAGGGAAGATAACTAATGCCACTAAGGATATTACAAGATATGATTTATGGTAGACGGATTGTTGATCCGTATTCCAGAGCAGAGGAATGATCGTCCAAAGAATAGCTGCCATCCATATTAAGATCAAGATTTTCTTGTGATAGCTTTCTCAACTTATTCTTATATTCAAATGGATATGTTATGGCAATATATCTATCCCATGTCAATGCACAGACACTTCCAACACCAGACAGCAGGATGAGGCAAACAAAATATCCTGATGCTTTGCTAAATTCCGAACTCGACATCCATAAGATAATCGGAAGCAGCATCCCTCCAGTTAACAAGTCAGATACAGCTAAAGAAACCACAAAATAGTTGTTAAAAGTCCTAAGTTGCTTGAAAAAAATCACCATGCAGATGACAGCAGCATTTGTTACCACCACCAATACAACAAGTATAATCAAAGCGACTTCCATCGGTAGCAAAAAGGAGGGCATGCCCACAAGAAAATCACTAGAGCAATTTTCAAAATTCAAATGTCAACTGCGCGAGCTTTAAGGCAACCTAGATGTACCGTCTTCCTTGCACTGTGTTATAATCAACGTACACAGCTGAGATAAATGGTAATGTCTTTAATATAGATTCTATAGTGATAAACTATACATTAACAGGAGGGCTAGGGATGTCTCTAGGCAAACGGTTGTTCAGCGTTGTTCCTTTCACGACAACACGTTGATTTTCACAGTGGTGTTTAAATATACAGAAGCTGTACGTTATTTGGATATGAGGTAAACGTACGTACTGATCATGAGTTTTGATTTGGAACTTATATGTTCTAACAATGTGGAGAAGGTATATATATATATTGTTCGAATTTTGCCAAAATTGTTGGAATTTGTCGGTTATAAGTGGCTATTGTTGGGCTGAGAAATCCATTCCATGGATGAAATCTTTGTGCCATGCAATTTCAACAAGATTGAAGATAAACACAACTGTATTGTGAGATTTATGGAAGTATTAACATTCACCCAGCTAGGAGGTCTGATAAAGCATTCTATTAGGTTTCACTACTGTAGGGATTTTTAGACGTTTGGTCTGCCTCCAACTTCATTTATCAATCCTTTAGACCACCTACAGTGATATGAATAGCTCTAAGGTTTCTATGTGAGGTAGTTTTGCTGACCAAATGAGTCCCAACTACAGCTGGAGGCAAAAAAGTCATCTTAATGATGATGTTATTGCATATGAAGGTTTTCTTTTGTTATGTCATTGACGAAAACGACACATTTTATATTGCTTTTTTTAGAAAAACACGTTTCTCATTGAAGACCTCGACGCCACTACATTTGCGTACTAAATATATTAATTATGTATCCATAACGATTTTCGAAATCAAGAGGTTCGTTTTACAGAATGTGAATTTAAAACTGCTACAGTATTAAATCAATAGAAAGTTTTTCCTGAGCAATTGCAATGAAAATTATCAAAAAAAATTGTGTTTTCACATACATTCCTTTGTAGTGAATAGGCCTTCCGCTGGAATTGTGACTTGAAGTTCAGGCCAGTTGTACTACTTCAAAAGGATTGATGTGAGGTTCACGACAGAAAAAAATGCTGAGGAACATGAATTCGTTAATAAAGAACAAGTCAGATTCTATAAACGTCTGTTTGTGATGGTAAACAGCGTGTCGTTCGGTAAGAAAAAAGCACATATTTGGAGTGCTGTACTCTCGTCCTGACTAATTTGATGCGATCCCGCGATCGGGAAAGCAACTAATTGAAGTATGGAAAAGGAAATGGAACAGTTATTACACAACAAGAACGATAAAGGGTTATTACTTAGTTGATATCAGTTAAAAGCCTAAAACAATGCAGAGTGGTGACATCCTCTTCCTCCTGATAAATTGACAATAGCTCAGTTCAAAATGCATGAGTTCCTAACAATTTCAGGAAACGTACATAAAGATAACTAGACCGAGGGAAGAAAGCACGGTACTAAGCTTTTATTGTGCGTAGTATATTTCAATCGAAATATACTACGAACCATAAACGTCTAGTACAATGCTTTCTTTTTTCTAACTGGCTATCTTTATGTAATAGCTCACTTGTATCATCTGTTTATCTCTGTCTGTCTGCCTGTCTGTCTGTCTGTCTTCTGTCTGTCTGTCTCTCCATTCATTCATTCATTCATTCATTCATTCATTCATTTATTCATTCATTTATATTTATTTATTCATTTATTTATTTACTTACTTATTTATTTATATATTTATTCATTCATTTATTCATTTAATTATTTGTTTATTTTGTTTATTATTTAGGGTTGATAGAGTGCACGCACTTAATCCGTGAAACATAAATAATGCTAAATTATGGTAATTTTTTTGTTTCCTATTGCCTAATCAACACTATTTAGTAGTAATTAGTAGTGTTTGTTTCACGGATTAAGTGCATGCACTCTAGAAATTTGCGCTAAAACAAGCATGCAGAAAGGCAGTTTAAGCTGTGTCCTGCATTTCAGAAATTATAGACACATCTACATTTACAAATTAAAGTACGTCTAGCATGGCCAGAATCGTTTTGCTTTATTTTGTTTTTTTCGTTTTGTTTGTTTGTTTGTTTGTTTGTCGGTTTGTTCAGTGTTTGTTTGTTTGTTTGTGTTTGTTTGATTAATTGTTTGTTTGTGTTTGTTTGTTTAATTGTTTGTTCTTTGTTTTTCATTTTTGTTCTTTTTATCTTTTTAAGCCTGGCCATTTTCTAGCTGATTAAAATAATTTTAACAAAAAATGACTTTTTATCGCTACCATATACATTTCTTGGAGTTCCCCGGATTTCCCCGGAGGGAGTTGGGTAAATTGTGTAGGGGACAGCAAGTCCACATCAGCCAAATGGCTGTCAATTTAGCTTTGCGTGCTTTAACAAATAAATGAAGTAATATAATTGAGCATAAATTTTATGAATTTGTCCCATTTAAACCCTACCACATTAAGTTTTTATAGCGGCATAGATTTTGAGTGTATCTTAGTAGTCGATCTTATACATGTTAAGATGTTTCATAAAAGTTCTTTTATTCATCACACGACGCCGTTTTATCAACCACAGTGAAGTAGACCCACAAATTTCAATTTAAGACAGAAAATAGATCAAAATGAAAGATATACTAGAAAATGTAATCATGCAAAGTGGTTCTAATTTTTGTCTAATAAAAATCTATTTCTTGTTGTTGGTTGTCCAAACTGCATTTCAAATATAAATATATCAATGAAATTGAAAAAAAGAAGTAAATGAACTATATACGAATACGAACAAACGACTGAAAAACAAACAAAAAAATAAACAAGCAAAAGAAAGAAACGATCGAACGAACGAACGAACGACTGAAACAAACCAACACTCTAGTGACTTGTTGGTAGGCTGGTTGTCTTTGTTGGTAAAGTACAATTTTAAGCCGTCCATTGCTTCGTTGTACTCTAATAATGGGTCATCGGCAGGAAAGTACATTGTAAATAAGTAATGCGGGCTGAAGAAACAACCTCAGGTTTTTTTATTGTCTTTGTTGAAGCAGCGGGCAATAATAGGTAAAACCATCTAATAAGAACGTTTTTCCTCCATAGAGGACTTTGAAATCTTAGTTCTTATATATATATATATTGCATTGGGATCATCTAAGAACGCAAAACTGCAAAGAAAATAAATGCGTAGTGAAACCGTAATACCGAAGAAAAAGAGCATACTGAAAATAAAGTCTGCTACTGACCTTACAGTGTAATTTAAGTTATTTTCAGAAAGTACGACATGGATCTTCAGTCAAGTCTAATTACTAAGAAATTTTACCGCCATTGTGGCTATCGACATTAATAGCAGACGTTTTTCTTCGAGCCTTTGATCGATCTCTGAGATTTTTGAAAAAGTACGAAACGACTTCAATTGACAGATTGAAGTGGCTCTTACCAATAAGGAATAATTAAGGAATAAAAACGGCCTCCCGTGTTTGATAGCCTGATCAAAACACGCGTGATGTTGGGAGAACACGAGAGAGCGTAGTGGAAGCACGAGCCGTAGGCGAAAATAACTAACACGCAAATAGACGAAAATAGGAAAAACAAAAACACTGGCGAAAAAACAAATTGACGTGGGCGTGTTTGATACTCTCATCAAACACGGGTTTTCAGCCAATCAGAGCGCGCGTTATATAAGAGTTATTTTATAAATATACATTAAGTTTCAGTACAATGTATTTATTTACCTTTATTCAATTATACATTTATATATATCAGATGTATATTGAGTTATTTGCTGATATTTTTAGCTCATGATTTTCTTCAGATCATGTATGCATTGTATAATTTATCCTATAAAATAAACGCAAAAATAGTTTAAGAATAACATATTCGATTTCAGTCCCTAGAGCTTGTGATAGGGCCTCGATTTAGTGTACACAGCCACACAGCCAGACTAACCTATCAGACAAAGTTCCCTGCGTACACCGACATACACAAGAAAAACAACCAAAATTCAGGAATATTGTGGAGCGCCAGCACAATTTTATGAGAGCCTGCAGAGAGGAATATTCACTGTGGAAATTCAAGACTATATCCGGATCAAAGAAAATAGCGTAGATCCCACTCTTGATTGTGTAAGTCATGTCGCTCATGCGACATGAAATACTAGCTTAAAATGAATTAACTGAAATGAAATATAACTCTTTCTGGAATAATATGCATTGAAACAACATATTCCCGAGGACACTCGACATGGTTGATTGATGCATTTAAGCGTGAATGTACGTGCAATTCACTGGAAAATTTGGACACCTTGAAGGGCAGGAAATTTGTCGGAAATAAGATGGGAATAAGTTGTAGGTCCAAGTTTCTATAATGCTTTAGCTCAAATCCAATTTATGGAAGTTTTCCCAAGAAATTAAATAGAAATTGGTAGGAAATGCGAAGAAAAAAAAAAACAATGGAAATCTGCTTTCCAACCAATGAAAATGGCCTGAATTTTTCAGTGATTTCAGACAATGCCATTGTACCAAACTTGAGCCTTTTTAAACAGTCCGTTGTTCGTCAAGCAATTAATATGTTGTCTTTTATCACCATTATGGGGAAATTCAAATCAAAAGGGGATAAATTTGACCGATTATGTTTCCGTATCAATATGCCACTCAGTGTCGAACCGGGCATGTGGAAAAAGTCTCAGGATTATAATAAAAGATGATGACTCCTTTTATTTTTGATATTTTATGTCCTTGAATGGGCACCCTTTTTCAATTATAATTTGCAGGACATACGCTTTGAATATTTAGTTCCACTTGATGATTTGCAGCGTGATCCACTCTAGATGGCGGCGGTCCTACGCATGATCTCTTTAAGCGACGTATTTGCGCTGTGAAGTCCCTTTTCATAATTGCAAAAAGAAAAGGATTCACCAAAGATGATACAGCAATGGCAGTGAGAGTTCCAAAACGAAGATGGGGAGGAACGAGATCAGGTCTACGGAATGCATATCGAACCAAACTCATATACAGGGTCGGAAGCCAGCTCAGGAGAAAACAAACCATTACCACCACGAACACCTTGACCGTCTTGCCCTCAAGTGATGCTTTTCTTGCTTTCTCTCGTGCTTCGTTTGTGATATCGCTTCTCTTCAACTCTCTTGCATGGGATCGTAGACGTAGCCAGATCCGTGTGTAAGAAACAGCGATAAAGACATAAGGGATGACAACAAATACATTAAAATATACCCTATGATGCCACGTTCGCTCGTTTTGGTTCCCAGATTGATTGATTTCTTTAAGTTTTTTAACGCAAACTGGGATGGATGAGCCAAAAATAGCTGAAACCCATATTGCAGCCAGGATTTTCTTGTAATGCTTTTCTAGCTCGTTTTTATATACAAAAGGGTGCATAACAGCAATGTATCTGTCCCATGTTACGGCACAAATGTTTCCAACACCAGAAAGGACGATAAGATTCACCAAGTATTGTGAGGTATTTTCCAAATGATAAAACACTGTAAATCTTAGTGGTAAAAGCATCCCTCCAGTTAACAAATCAGACACAGCTAAAGACACCACAAAGTAGTTGGTAAAAGTCCTGAGTTGCTTGATAAAAATCACCATGCAGATGACAGCGGCGTTTGTTACCACTACGAGAATACAAACTATTATCAAACCAACTGCCATTTGTAAAATGGAATATACGCGGATTTGAGCGAGTTTGTAATATTAAAGATAAGCCGGGCCACTTTCCATTTCTAAATGCTATGGCTTGATCACAAGGCACTTAGTTTTCTTCGCTATTTGGAAAAACAGTGTTAACATAATAGGCAGCACAGGTGGTAATGCCTCGAGAGATTCGGCTCAAGTGCCTCCCACTTGCAAGACATGTATTAAATGTATGAAAACAGTACACATAAATGAATGTTAATTCAATTTCCAAGAAAATGTTCCAAGTACTAATAAGTTCAATAAGGCAAACAAATGACCCACAATATATTAATTTAAGTAATGAATAGATAGACAGTAATGAAAGTGAAAACAAACCGGCAAAAAGTCAAACGACCAAAAACATATTAGAGTGCTGCGCTTCGAACCGTTGCCACTACCACAGTTTTTGATTACTTTTTGACATGTTTTTGACAACTTTGAATACCGCTAACCAATTAGATATCGGCGCTTCACTTTGATGTCTCGATAGGCGGAGTTTGTACATTGATGTAATAATGTATGAGAAACAAAGTCTGCCGATCGAAACATCAAAGTGAAGCGCCAATATTCAATTGGTTAGCGGTATTCAAGGTTGTCAAAAAGTAATCAGAAACTTTGTGGTTATAATGGCAACAGTTCGAAGCGCAGCACTGTAAGTTCAGACAGACAGGCATACAAACATTAGTTCTTGATGATGTTGATGTCGTTAAAAACACAAGTACAGCTTAATATCTACTGAAATAATAAAGACGAAATATTCCAGGAATTACATGACCGTACTCTAGCTTCAGTCGTTCACTATACATTTTACATAATATATAAATGTAAAATATATCCTAATTTCAGTCTTTTTCTAAGCACAATCAGTGATAATTTGAATTATTCAATTAATTAACCATTCACTTGATCAGCTTTTGACGTAAAACAACTATTTTCACATGATCTATTTAGTTATATTTTAGAGTGTTTTTTTGTATTTATGTATATATTTATTTAGTAGGCCCATAATGTAAACTACTGGTCACCAGTAATATATTTCAGCCTCGTTAAAATAAGTCTTATCATTATTATTATGAAACATGTATTAGTAGGACGTAGGTACGTGCGGATCCAGCCTATAATCTGACCATTTTAGACTGAACCATTGTATGAGTTTAACGGCTTTGTTGACTAGACACTTTTTCGATTCAAATTCTCCAGAATATTTATCCCAAAAGAGGAAAAAGCGCGCATTTTTCATCTTCGTTCATGGCGTCTCTGTTTAATATGAAAAAAATTTATACAAATCAAAAAGGGGTAAATCTGACCGCTCTCCGTAAATCGATGCATGTATAGCCATGGGGGTCTGCGTCTGTGAAAACCATTTAAATAAAATTCAAATGCATAGTCTTTGGGTTATATTACAAGGTAATGTCTCGTTTTAGTGCTTTATATTTCATGTAGTTGATACCATGGTATCTTGTCGATTCTAAACTGCTGGACGTAAGCCTTGGATGTTTAGTTCCAATTGTGGATTTGAGGCGTGATCCACTCTTGATGGCGGCGGTCCAACGCATGAAATCCTTAAGCGACGTAGTTGTGCTGTGAAATCCCTCTTCAGAATAGCATAAAGGAAGGGATTCACCAAAGAGGATCCAGCAATAGCGGAGAGCGTAACAAACCGAAATTGAAGAGGAACAAGATCAGGTCTATCAAGTGCATATACAGCAACATTGATGTACAAGACAGGAAGCCAGCTGAGGAGAAAACAAACCATTACCACTACGAACACCCTAACCGTCTTGCCCTCAAGTGATACTTTTCTTGCTCTCTGTCGAGTCTCGTTTGTGATGCCCATTGTCTTCAACTCTTTCGCATGGAATCGGAGACGTAACCAAATGCGCACGTAGGCAGCAACGACAAAGAAGTAAGGAAAAACCACGAATACAACAAAAAATACCACATGATGCAACTTTGCCTCTTTTTGGTTCCCTGAATGGTAACTTTCTATGAGTTCTTTCATGAAAAATGGGATAATCGAGCAAAATATCGCTGTCACCCATATTGCCGTCAGGATTTTCTTATAATATCTCTCAAGTTTGTCTTTATATAAAAAAGGCTGCATGATGACAATATATCTGTCCCATGTGACTGCACAAATGTTTCCAACACCAGATAGGACGATAAGACCTACAAAGTATTGGACAATATTTTCGAGATCATTAGACACTGCAAATTTCAGTGGTAACACAACTCCTCCGGTCAGCAAGTCCGATACTGCTAAAGACACCACGAAATAGTTGGTAAAAGTCCTAAGTTGCTTGATAAAAATCACCATGCAGATGATAACGGCGTTTGTTGCCACTACGAGAACAGAAAGTACAATCAAACCAACTGCCATTTTGAAAATGAAGATGATCAGAGAGTCAGAACGAGATTTTAAAGAGAAGGGTTTCTTCCAAGTCTTAATGGCTGGATCTCACTTTTCTTTCCTATATCAAAGAACTGCTTATTAAAAGCGGCAGCTGTGATGTCTCGATGGATCCAGCTGAAGACGGTTCTACTCTTTGTCTATGGAATAAGTATTTGAAAACAATATAACATTAATGAATGTCAATTTAATTTCCAAGGAAACGTTCTCAACACTCTCATGATCAACCACGCAAGCAAATAATTTATGCCAGTAGCCAACTTCAAGTTTTATTTATTAAAATAGTTTCCATGGAATGTACAAAGTTGTTAAGAGATTGTCAAATCAAACTTCCAAACTTTTAGAGTAGAAAGCATTTTTATTTCAAATCAATATCAGTGTTGATTGTCTCTAGTGTGGCTACACTGTGTGGTATTATTCTTGACAAATCTTAATGGTGGTTGTATGAGGACTTATCGCCTCTGTTTTCTAACACAGACCGCACTAGCTCACCAGCAACGTTTTTCTTGACAATACCGTGCGTTGCTGGTGATTTGCGGTTGTAACCACTCCAAAATCACCTTGGGCAAAGTTTAATTCAATTAAGTCTTACTGAAGGTTAATTAATCAGTAGTGATTCGTTTGTCTCTCGCAGTCTATAAAATTATTCCAATTTCTTTTTAAACCAACACAAAATTGAAAAAAAAAACCTCGTATCTCAATACTGACTTGGATCAACTAATTATATTCATATATGCTTGATACTATAGAGATTAATAGGTGCACATGCACTTTATGGTACCCATTTGATAAAGAAATTGAGCATTCTCCATTATTTGAAAACCACAGGTTTTGCTGCACGTCTTGTACGGCGCACGCTTCCGTTGCCATCCAATTAATTGTCTTTTGTACAAGTTATCCAGTAACAAAGCGAGAGATTTTTGGACGAAAGTTAAAACATGAATGGAACTCAATCAGTAGGGAATTGAAACAAAAGTCTAAATTTCGTAAAAGAGCAAATAGTTTTTTCTTAATATTTGCTACTGAAGTAAAGAAATAGCTGGATGGCTACAGTTGCTCACGACAGTCAGCGCTGAAGTCATCAGAATATTTGTAACATTTAGCAACATTTATTCGATGTGATTCCAAAATCATTATATTTTGAAAGCCTTAGCTTGATTGCCACAGTCCCAATTACCCAGACAAAATACCCAGCCACAGTTCTCTAAAACCTCTCTAATTCTATCCCCTCAGTATGGTCTATACTGAGTATGATTGGTGATAAAGCAGCTAAGAAGCACTACTGTACAAGAAGCCAGGTCTGAGGAGTATCAGACTAAGATCAACTTATCGCATGATCCAATCACAATACGTACATGGTCTAATCACAATATCTGCATTGTTTAGTCACAAGATCCGCATGGTCTTATCACAATGCAGGTTCTACATGGTCTTATCAAACGTTCGGCATGGTCTTATCACAAGTTCGGCATGGTCTTATCACAAGTTCTGCATGGTCGTCTTATTACAAGTTCGGCATGGTCTTATCACAAGTTCGGCATGGTCAATTCACAACATCTGCATGGTGTAATCATAAGATCTACATGGTCTTATTACAAGTTCTGCACGTTCTAACCGCCAGAAAATAGATTCAATATCATGAAATAGAGGCTCTCCCATCTTAACAAAAAATAGTACTAAAACAAATAAGATTTGGTTCTTCTTGATGAAAGTGTTCCTTGTTAGACACGTAGCCTCGAAACACCGAACTTGATAATAAGTATAATAGCTGGCGTTTCCATGAAACAGGTGTACATCCAACCATAAGTCTAATCGATTTCCGAATTTCTGGCTAAGTCAATTATATAGAAACCGACTCTTTATTAATTTTTCTCTAAATGTTTTATTTCTAGCTTTTCTCTAGAATCTATTGGTTATATATAGTAATGTCTCGCTGGCCGTTTTTCACTTTTCATGCTTCATTTGCCAATCCATGCCTGCCATTTGCAGGTATATTTCCCATCCCATTTTTCCAATTCTGTGCTTTCGATATTTAATTCGACTTGAGCCTTCGCAGGTGCAGTGTGATCCACTCTAGATGGTGGCGGCCCGACGCATGAGATTCTAATTCGATTCAGTTGTGATCTGAAATCTTTCTTCAGAATAGCATAAAGGAAGGGATTCACCAAAGAGGATCCAGCAATAGCAACAAGCGTAAAAAATCGAAGTTGGAGAGGAACAAGATCTGGTCTACCAAGTGCATATAGAACCACATTGATGTACAAGACGGGAAACCAGCTGAGAAGAAAACATGCCATTACCACTACAAACACCTTAACCGTCTTGCCTTCAAGCGATGCTTTTCTTGCTCTCTGTCGGGTCTCGTTTGTGATGTCCATTCTCTTCAACTCTCGCGCATGAGATCGGAGACGTAACCAAATCAGCACATAGGCAACAATGACAAAGCAGTAAGGCATGACGACGAATACTACAAAAAATGCTACATGATGCAACTTGAGCTCTTTTAAGTTTCCTGATTGGTATCTTTCTTTAAGTTCTTTTATGAAAAATGGGATAAACGAGCAAAATATCGCTGTCACCCATATTGCCATCAGGATTTTCTTGTGACATTTTATGAGCTTGTTTTTATACACAAAAGGATGCATGATAGCACTGTATCTGTCCCATGTGACAGCACAAATGTTTCCAACACCAGACAGCGCGATGAGGCTCACAAAGTATTGTGAGATATTTTCGGCATCAAAAGACACTGCAAATTTAAGTGGTAACAGTACTCCTCCAGCTAACATGTCCGATACAGCTAAAGACACCACAAAATAGTTGGTAAAAGTCCTAAGTTGCTTGATAAAAATCACCATGCAGATGACAGCGGCATTTAATGCCACTACGAGGACAGAAAGTACTATCAAACCAGCCTCCATTTGAGGATAAAAGGAAAAATTAATGATATATCTAGTAGAATAGAGTGAGATTATAACAAAAATATCGGCCTCTCAATTTTTGAATTGGAGCTCAACAGTCGTATTCCTCAGCTTTCTTCGCTGTTTGAATTAATAGCTTACATAAAACGTATGACAGATGATTAGGCATCAGCTGATTGGATTCAAGCGCGCCACACTTGAGGACTGTCTATGTGATAAGTACATGATGACATTACCAATTCATGGATGTCAATTTAATTTTAAATTATCCGACTACAAAGACCCCCACGGCAACACAAACCGGCAGATAATTTGTGTTTGTATTCAAATTAACTAAGTTTTCTACAGTTTTCGTGCACTCTCATGGGGGTTCTTAATTGCGATAAGCGCTAATTGAAACGCTGATTGGTAGAAAATTCCGCCCTCGAAAATACTAAAACCTGAGCGACGGAAAATAGCCCTAAATTAGAAGACACGGAATCGAATTATTAGGTGTATATATCTTTATACACATTACAAAATCCTTGTCATAGAAAAATAAACTTTAAAAATTGAAAATTAAAAATATAACAAATAATAATTGCGCAGTTATATCAAACATAAACAAGCATGACAGCTGCTGTCAGTTTGCACTTACAATCAATGACAACTACTATACTTTTGGCCTCACACGATAACAGTAAGCTCTGTAATGATATTTTTGTCATACCTGGACTTGGTAATCTTGATCTTGATCTTGATCTTGATCTTGATCTTGATCTTGATCTTGATCTTGATCTTGATCTTGATCTTGATCTTGATCTTGATCTTGATCTTGATCTTGATCTTGATCTTGATCTTGATCTTGATCTTGATCTTGATCTTGATCTTGATCTTGATCTTGATCTTGATCTTGCATGGGCTATATGCTGCAACACATGTCATGAGCTTGTCTAACCGTGTGACCAGTGTCTTATTCCTGGCTTCGGTTGAAGAATAAATCGCAGGAAAAGTAAATTGCCTTTTCCGACATATTTATCTACTGGACAAAGATCATTCAACGTGGGATGGTGCTATCTTTCCTTTCGTGAAACCTGGGCCAAATCCCATACGGGTTAAACAATTCATATGATAGTTATTGTTTTAAATAAACACCAATCATTTTAATGCGCTTTTCTTCGCATGGTCAGTACCATTTCCTTTTTTTATCATTATTCTTTTTATAATTATAAAGACCCAAACAAGCTGATGTCTTACGGATGCACGTAAGCGATTCAAGTAAAAATACATTTAAAAAGCAATTTTCTAAATAAGCGACGCCAGATCAATGAGTAGTATGGTTTCCATAGGTGGAGTTCTATAAGCAACTCTCAAGTACAAGGTTTATTCAGTACCAATGTGTATAATGACTAGGGGACTCTAATGTTCTGCCGCATTCGACTTTTCCCTAGCTAGACTTCTTTCTTGATTTTCAGAATGAAGATATATCAGTGTATGCATTATAACGTTTTTAAAATATAATGTACAAAAACTTCGTTTTGAAACAATTGAAAGTTTCCAATAAAACAATATTCAAAAACCCTTTTTTTATTAAAAGGGAATCAGTTGATAAATAAGATGAAATAAATGTGCAAGCTCGAGAAGTTATGGAAGATTTGTCATGTTAATTAAACAATGCGATGTCTCCTCTTCGATTGCGAATGTCTCTTCATTTCTGCAATCAATTATAATTGCAAGGCCTTACTTAGGGCAAGAAATATTGAGCAAATTCAATGTTTTTTTTCCGAAACCTCTAAGGCTTTCCTTATCATGCTAACTATAAACAAAGCATTTATTTTTATTTTTCTAAATTCAAAAGACTGCTTTGTTACATTTCTACCACTGACTGATCACGTGACCACTCTTGCACAAATATTTTTGGTTAAGGCACTAAAGTACCACAGGTTCTATTGATGTGCCAAAATTCGAGTTGATTGGATATGTCTGTGGATTAAAACTAAAAATCTTGAGTTTAAGATTTTCCGACTGACTCAGGCCTTATGCTTGAGTAAAGGGTGTGCGAAGCTGGTTTCTCAGATCTATACTTGGAAGGTATGGCATTAGGAGGAAGGCTTGTTAACTTGATGATGTTGAACGTGTTTGTAATTATAAAGTCTGCCCATTGGTTGTGCAGAAATACCAAAAGCAGCCCAGCAAGGAAGCATATGATGATAATTGAGGATACACGATCTTTAATGCACGTATTTAAATGTACTAAATTTGGTCAGATCTAGGCAGAGCTTTTGGAAGGGAAACGTGCCATAAGGTCAAGCAAATTCCAAGACTGGACAAATAAATGCACAATAAACGGCAATAAGATCCTAAGCGGGAGCACCTGACCTTTAAAGAGCCTTAGAACATGCAAACGCTTACTTACTTTTATGTAAACGTGGTTAATATAACTGTTGATGAAACGGTTACCCCAAGTAGTTTGAAGTCTTGCACAACCTCGATGTAGGAAGAAGAAAGGTTATCAAATAACAGCTGATCTTCGAGGAAGGACATACGTAGGTCTTTAGATTCCGAGTCGTCAAAACACATGTTCAATCCAATATTCAATCCAATGTTCCATTAATGTTCCATTAATTTTAGATTGAAACAGCGCAAGTGGGAAGAAAGACTTGAAACAATATTTAGTAAATAGTACAGACATCAACATATTTATATAACGGAAGGTCAATTTTTAGGTCATCGATCATTAATGAAAAGAAGCTAGAAGGGACCAAGCATGGTACCTTGAGGCACTTTTATTAACAGAAAGAGAAAGAAAGAGAGAGTGAAAGTGCTTGATATATAATTTGATAGAAATGGATAACGAGAGTTTGAAATCTTGTATGTTTTGATTAATGGTCTTCAGTTTCAGAGATGAAAAATGGCTGGAGCCGCGCCAATCTCGGTGTCTTTTAGCAACTTTACGCGCTGATTCATAACCAAACTTTCCATCCTCTACATCGCACACTTCCTCTGCGGTAAGTTTCCTTTCTTCCGGTTTTTAAATGTAGAAGACATGCATGATTAATTGTTCACTTGTACCTCATTATTTACAGCGTTATCCACGTGCACTCTAACGGATGGTTGCAGACCTACACGTGCGATTCCAAGTATACGCTGTAGTTGTACCTTGAAATCCTTCTTCAGAATAGCATAAAGTATAGGATTTATTAAGGATGATACGGCGATTGCGATAAGGATTGCAAATCGGAGTTGGAGAGTTACAAGATCAGGTCTACCAAGTGTATATAGAACCACATTCCTGTACATGACAGGAAGCCAACTGAGGAAAAAACAAACCATAACTACCACGAACACTTTGACCGTCTTGCCCTCGAGTGACGCTTTCCTTGCTGTTTCTCGTGCCTCGCTAGTCATGTCCATTTTCTTCATTTCACTCACATGGGATCTCAGACGTAACCAGAATCGTGCATACGCAGCCAGTATGAAAACGTAAGGCATGACAATGAATACCACAACATATGCCACAAGGCCGAACGATTTTTGTTCTTGAAGATGAATGATGAGAAAAAATGGGAGAAGAGAACAAACAATAGCTGCCATCCATACTACAATCAAGATTTTCTTGTAATATTTTCCTAATTTCAATTTATATAGGAAGGGATGAATGATAGCAGTATATCTGTCCCACGTCATGGCGCAAAGATTTCCAACTCCCGACAAGGCAACAAGATTCACAAATTTTTGCACAAAATTAGTTGAATCAAATGGTACTGAAAATTTCAGTGGTAACAAAACTCCTCCAGTTAACAAGTCCGATACAGCTAAAGACACCACAAAATAGTTGGTAAAAGTCCTGAGTTGCTTAATAAAAATTACCATGCAGATGACAGCGGCGTTTGTTACCACTACGAAAACAGAAAGTATAATCCCAGCGACTTCCATGATTGTGAACATAAAAACGATATTCCCCGGGAAATGAGCGAGATTACGTCAAGAATATTGAGTTTGCTAATTCTTGAACGGCCGGTTTCCAGTGTTAGAAAAATTGGTAACATTGCTCTAATCGTAACAATATGTTTTAGTTAGCAGGTGATCTGTTTCAATCCATTGGCAAATAGAAAGAGATAATTTAAAAAGCAATACCATTGACTTTAAATGTTTCCCCACGAAGACGGATATTTCACCTAAGTACACGTTAATTTATTCAGACATTTTCAGGCAATGTTTGGATGCATGCCATGCACGTATATTTTAAGTCAAATATGCAATTTGCTAAATCGTGATTATGCTTTTGTATCTAAATAAAATAATATTAATAACTTTATTTATCCTACAAAATGGATCAGCTAATACCGTAGTAATAGCTGGTATCAACCCAGGTGTAGCTATATAATACATCTCTCTGTTATAAAAATATTAAAAAATATTAAATATATAAAACTAGGTCATAAATATTAATATAAAAATCTAAAATCTCAATAAAAAGCGAAAAAAAAATCCTTAAAAAAATAATAAATTTCAGCTAAAAATCTATAGCTAAGTCAAAGAGCAACGATGCGACTGAATGTCTAAATTACTAAGATAACTATATAATTCAATCTTAAACCTCTTTAAGGAGGTTATGTCCCTAATATGCTTAGGGAAGCTATTCCAATCTGCTGATGCAGAATACTGAAAGGTAGTTTGACCAGTTTGCGTTTTTACCTTTGGAAGATGCAATAAAGTCTTGTCACGTAAATTTCTATCATGCATACGAGATCTAAACATAAGGTAATCTACTAATTGATCAGGACAATTTATATTATATACTATCTTAAAAGTTAATATAGCACGCAAAAAACGCCTACGATTTGTTAAAGTAAGAAGACCTAACTTACATCGCATTTCCTGGGAACACGTTTTCCTATTGGCATCCAATATAGAACGCATTGCCTGATTCTGCAGACGCTCAATCCTTAACGATACTATTTTAGAACAATCTAACCAGGTCATTGACCCATAATCCAAAATGGGCAAAATGTTTTGCTTATAAATTAGCAAAAGAATATCCTGAGATAAAAAACCAGAAAATCTATTTAACATTCTTAGCTTTGGATAAACTTTCTGACAGATACATTTCATATGATGGTCCCAAGATAGATTATGATCTACATATACACCTAGATATTTATAGGAGTCAACGTCTTTCAACTTTTGATTTTGTAAGTTAATGTCAATGTTTATGTCTTTTGCAGCTTTGAGTGCTGGTCGTGATCCTAATACCATAACTTTAGATTTTCCAGGGTCGGCCACCATCTCGTTTTCTTTGAACCACATATGGATGTGCGCAAGATCTTGATTTACACAATCTGCCGCTAAAGCAACATCTCTATGGGCAAAATGGATCTCTGTATCGTCGGCGAAAAGTGTACAGCTTGAATGCTGTATAGTGGATATGACACCGTTTAGGTAAATGGAGAATAAGGTCGGTCCAAGCACCGATCCTTGAGGTACTCCGCGACGTATGACTTGCAGAGCTGACGCTCTACCATTACACGAAACAAACTGTTTCCGATCCTCCAGATCATTTCTGATCCACTGCGATCTTCCAGTGCTATTTTGTAGTAAATATCGTTTCTCCAAACCATCGTCAGCCATTATTGTTCAATCCACTTCAGGAAACCGATTTCATATCCACCGCCCGGATATCTACCTGACAGTTATACTCCAAAAAGAAGAGCGTAAGATGACAATAATTTTCTCGATAAGTCTCGTTGCTAGAAAGATGTGAATACATTCCGTAATTTTATTGTACGAGTAAATATTTACCGTTGTACTAAAGCCACTAATCATTGAGAAAGTGTCTATACTGCATGCTGGTATTTTTGCTGGTGCATTAATAACTGCACTCATATGTAAATTGATGAGGACCAGCATTTGCCTATATTACTTCTTTTCTTTGTTTCTTTATTTATTCCGTCGCATTTAACGTAGACGATATGTTGTGGATGCTTAATTGTATGAACTCTGTGTTTTCAGCATCATCAACTGTAGATTGCTGAGGACGAGCACATGATTTTTTTATACGCTGTAGTTGTGCAGTGAAATCTTTTTTAAATGCTGCATAGAGTACAGGATTCACTAAAGATGATCCAGCAATTGCTGCTTGAGTTGTAAAACGGAGTTGATGAGGTACTAGCTCAGGTTTACCAAGTGCATATATAACCACATTCATGTACAAGACAGGAAGCCAGCTGAGGAGAAAACAGGTCACAACGACGACAAAAACCTTGACAGTCTTGCCCTCAAGTGATACTTTGCTTGCTTTTTCTCGTGTCTTGTTTGTGATGTCCATTCTCACTAACTCTCTGGCATGGGATCGCAGGCGTAAACAGATACGTACGTACGCAGCAACGATGAAGACGTAAGGGATGATAATGAATACAACAAAAAATATCACGTGGTACCATTTTTGTTTTACTGGTCTGTGCGCGTATCGTTGTTGCAGTTCACCAATTAAGAACGGAAGAAACGAGCACAGGATAGCTGTCATCCATATTGCAATCAGAATTTTCTTGTAATGTTTCTCTAACTTGTATTTATATAGAAAGGGATACATAATGGCAATATATCTGTCCCATGTCACGGCGCAAAGATTTCCAACTCCAGACAAGCCTATTAGACTCACAAAGTATTGAGAATAGTGTTCAACATCAACAGTCACTGCGAATTTCAGTGGTAATAAAAGTCCTCCAGTTAACAAGTCCGATACTGCTAAAGAAACCACGAAATAGTTGGTAAAAGTCCTAAGTTGCTTGATAAAAATCACCATGCAGATAACAGCGGCGTTTGTTACCACTACGAGAACAGAAAGTACAATTAAAACTCCTTCCATTAGATATGAAGTGGACATGAATTTCAAGAGGAATTAAGCGAGAATAAGCCTCAAGAGCTTTGGGTTTTTTTTTCCAATTTTTGAATTAAGATTTCATTTCATATCCTAACGCTTCAAATTCTCGCTCTGTATGAATTACTACTGATGTTACAACTGTCATCGCGGAGTCAACAGTGCGTGGAAATCTTTTCACTAGTAACAAACGTCTATCAATAATTTCAATGTTTTTTTTAGCCAAACCAAATACTATCAAGTAAGTCCCCAACGCAGAGTATTTATTTATGCCTGAAAGGTTTCTTTGAGACATTTTATGTCAATCTTACGTCATTTGTAGCTAATAAAAGACGTTGTAATGATGTACGCAGCTTTTCATCGAAGTGCATGTTTCCGGTATTAATAATTGTATACTTCAGCCACTTGTAGAAGAGTCATTTGTAACTTAGCAACTACTTCACAATGAGCTTTTATCATGTAATTCCAAAAGTCACAGTATAGAAATATAATTACCATAGCCGGCTGGAAAGAGCACGTCAAAATTAGTAAAACTGTGACTTTTGAATGACTTTTGAGTAATTAACTTTCAAATTCACGAAGATATGAATTTTCCGAAATCGAAATTTTGTATGAAAACATTTGGTGGTAGGCAAGAAGAGATGCCTACCTGCAAAGGTTTTCTTACATATTCACACTTTTCAGAAATTCATATTCTCGCGAGTTTTGGATTTAATTCCTTCAAACTTCGCTGTCTTGCTAATTTTAACATGCTCTTTCCAGCTATGGTAATTCTTTTTCTGTTTTACGAATTTAAAAATACCTGATAAAAGCTCATTACAATTAGTACTCATACAATTTAGTATTAGTCGGATTCCATTATCCTTCATGGTGCAGCAAGTTATAGAAATCAGTAACCTTCCCGAGGATCTGCCAGAGGATCCACAGGATATTTTGGAAAAATATCAAGACGAAAAGATTCCAAAGTCCGCCCCTACGTACATCGTTGCGTACAACAAATTGCATCCCAAGTGTGCAGAAATGGGAATTTGCACTAAATCAGGACGACTTCCTCATCATCAAAACGGGTGGGAGCTGGTTGTGGGGGTTATTGCGAAGACTCAAAATCTCTGCCATCTATACTATTATCAGGATTATTTTGTGAAAATTTGCTTAGTTTATTCTTATATATAATCAAATCGATCGATGATGGAATATGTCTATCCCATGTCACTGCACATACATTTCCAACACCAGACAGCATAATTAGGCACACAAAGTAGCCCACGACCTTGTGAATATCGGGTGTGATGTTCAAGAATATGCACATCGGTAACAAAACTCTTCCGTTCAGCAAGTCGGATACAGCTAAAGATACCCAAAGTAGTTGGTAAACGTTCTCTGTTGCTGGTAAACGTTTTGTGTTGATGAAAATCACCATGCAGATCACGCGTACAAGGGCGTTTGCTGCCACTACGAGAACCGAGAGTACGAATAAAGCTTCTTTCACTGAAGGATGTATACACTGTGACAGTGAAGTGAACAAATTGAACCTTGATGGTCACTGTTTGTCTAAATTATCTAGTTGATAAGAGAAACTATTTGCAAGTGAGTACTTACAAGCAGAAGCAGGTGATTGTGTAAATTAAGGTTGGTGCCTACTAATGGGAAGGTAATTTTTTTGGCCAAAAACCACATGGGTATCAAAGAACCCATCATAGGGAGCTAGAATCCAAGGAAAAAATTGGGGGTCACCGTGCATATTAATGAGTTACACGCCATCAAATGTTGCAAAATCTGCCTATTCTAGAGGCCCAAAGAAAAAATCATAAATACCCCATATTTTGAAAAAATGTCCAACTTTTTTTACTAAAACGTTCACAACACAATTCTCTTACTTGTCAATGCCATACGAAATATGAAAAACCAGAATAACATTTTTTTTTCAATGACTTTTTACTAGTTTTAGACCTGTTTTGGTTCATGACCGCCAAATGAAAAGTCCAATTTTTGCAATCAAGTTTCAATTTTAAATTCATAAAAGTATTTTAAAATAGTAGGTTAATCTCCACTTTACAATTTACAGAAATAAAAAATAGGGGTATCCGTGCGATTTAGAAAGTTATTTGCCGATAAACGCGCGAAAACTGATCAGAATTCGCGAAAATGATCAAAAATTCCCTAGCCCTCCCCGGAAAGTAGAGCGAATTACAATGCATTGTGGGAAATTTTCAAGATGGCGGCGAAAACATCGTTTCTGGTAGAAATGATAGTCAAAACAGGCGTTGTAACTCAGGTTCTATTTATCAACTGTGAATTTCATTTAAACACAGGAAAGGCTAAATGGTTTTCCTTTAATTCTGTAAGTTTATTTTTTCAAAAAGTCGTAAAAAGGCCTTGCTTTTACGATTGCTTTACCGACAAAAATTCAGTGTTTTTGCATGCGCAGAAAGCAGTGCGCGCGGACAATAGTAGGCACCAACCTTAAATGACTTCCTGGCTGAACGACATGAAATCAGTTTTTACAGAAACTAGATGAATTGTAAAATATACCTTATCACCAACACCATTTGATTCCATCTTTATCCAGCTGAGTAGATCACCCATACAGAAGCATATATTCTTGTATTCATTATTACAGCTTGTTATTTCTGTTTGTTTGTTTGTTTCATGCAATTTGTAGACACAAAATGTAGTTTAATTTATGTCAAAAAATTGTATGAAACAAAAAAATAGCAAGCTATAATAATAATAATAATAGTAATAATAGGTACAAGAATATTATATTTTTCTTTAAGAGAATATACTTTATATATATTGTACTTTTTTGTGCAAAGCCCATTGCAATGAAAATTACAGCACACAGTAAATACATAGCAACTTGCTTTCTAAATCACGTTAAATTAAAAAATATTTTTTACATTATGAAACGTTAACATGTGCTTCTTGTAACATATGACATTTATTTTATCATACTGATATCATTTACCTTAACTGTACAATATCTTAGATATCTTACTAATCGTAAAATAAGATTGTAACGTTGGTGCAGATGGTTACGGGTTTCAACTTAGATGCAGCTTTATGCATTTTAACTAAATTTTATTATATACATACCGAGATGTACTCACCAAAAAAAATTCACTAATTTTTTCGTTCGTTTATTGGTCACAGCCAATCAGAGACGCGAAAGACGTTTTTTAGTGCTTGTCCAATCAGAAGGACTGCTCTGGGGTCTAAACTCGCCCAAACTCGCCTTAGCTCACACTAACTGACCTTAGCTCGCAATCGCATAGGATTTCAAACAAGTAAATGAGGAGGGGCCATCTTCCCCTTAACTCACTTTAACTCGCAGGGTTGGGGAAGGGCCATTTTACCCTTACTCGCCTTAACTCGCCCGAGCTCGGCGCTCTCTATAACTCGCTGCGAGTTACTGGCCAGTTTAGACCGCAGAGTAGGCCTATCAGGTGCCAATTTATTTCTAGCTGATAGAAAATCGTCATCAAACTCGCTATTCTCAGCGCTTTTTATCGAGGAAAATTCTGTCGTAGTAGAGTACTTACAATATATCCGTGAAAAAACTTTGTAAGAAATTGCATTAATTTGCACTAATTAAACAATAGAAAACAAAGGATTTCGCGCTATTTAGTACATGCAATTTAGTTCGCTGACTTTTTCACGATATATTGTAAGCACTCTAGTTGAGTTTTAAATATTGTCAGTTTCAAAATACAAGAAAATTGCAATTAATTTATTACAACAATGATTGATGTAATTTATAGCAAGAGATCTAAAGAGAAAAATGATTTGAAAACAACACTGGCAGTGCTCAAACTTGTTCACTCATTTAGACAAAAGGTCGGGGGGAAAAACTGTTAAAGTAAGCTCACGATAATTAATTTCAAGTTTTGAAAGGCATTTAAAACGCAAGGTAATTTTAACGAGCGTAAATTTGAACATGAATTTTCCAGGACCTATTAATGAGCTCAAATTCTTCGATTTGCAATGTCTTAATTGGCTCGTCTAGTGTGCACAAATTGTTAGTGGGTAAAGAAATACATATTGCATATTGCATCTCAGACGGTAATTCACTTTAGATCAATTAAATCAAAGTTTAGTTTGTTTTCAATGTTTGGTTTGCTCTATAAATTTGTCTACTTTGTCCGAATCTGTTTGCACTTTTTAAAATGAAATCCAGGAATTATTTACTCTGGCATTTTCACAGAAAAATTGTACAAATATAGATTTACCCAAAATCTCAATATTCATAAAACAGATAAATTACTCCATGGAAAATGCTTGTCACTACGGTTTTTATACACTCGTCGATACATAGAGATTATATACAACCTGGTGTATACCATATCCATCTACCCGAGCCCAAGAGCTGACGAGCTGGTCATTTTTCTAACTTTTAATAATTCATAAGTCTTTAGTCCAATCACTTGGGTAATATTGGTCACATGCATGAAGCTTGCTTTATAACTCATAAAGTCCTTTTCATTAGTATTCATGTTGTCTTTATATAAAGACATATGTGTACTATAGTTCACTAGTTGTGACACTTCCAAACGTTGTGAATAAAAATCATACGCGCGCACTTTAATTCCATGAAGTATTTTAATTTGACAAGGTTTTGACACACGTTTTGAGCAATAGAATGCGGCACGTAGCGTTTACAGTTTTGGTTTTTCTTTGACAGTTGATGAGACAGTATGAAAACAACTATGATACATAAGAGTTTTCCCGCTATGCCGCTAGGGAACGACGTTTTCAATATTATTGACTTGTCTTTGACAATCAAAAGGTTGCACTTTGTCACATCTTATCTATTTTTTTATTTATCGATATTTTATTATTTTTTCATTTTTATACCTTGAAATATTTTGGAGGATTTTATTATAATGCAGGACTTTCTATTGATAAAAGTGGAATGTTAGTATTATCTTTTTTACTAAAGTAATTGCCCTGTTTAAATAAAGTTTATTTATCCATCTATATGCGATAATTTTTATCACCGCGTATTTCCTCTGGAAATCAAAAGCTGTTCCAGTAATAGTCAAAATGTTCAACTTATCAGCCCAGTAAATCAACAAACACGATCTTTGAATTTTATTGTTTATTATTACAGACCAAGTTTGAACATTTTACAAAAGTGATTTTCTCGTCGCGTTATAAGATACAGTTACTGATGAATAAATATACATGTGACATACAATAAGTTGTACAATATAGAAGACGCTTTTTGGGGTACTGACCCCTATAACAGCTATAATAAAATGGAAAGCTTACTGGGGAGAGAGAAACTATGAAGAGTGGCCATACATGCAAAAATTAAATGTCCCCAATAAATTAAAGGGTACTGTTCTGGCAAGGATTTGATATACGATCAACTGAAGAAGATTGCGGACCTACCCTTGATGATCTACTAAAACGTCGCAACTGTGCTTTGAAATCCCTCTTCAAAATAGCATACAGTATAGGATTTACAAAAGATGACACAGCAATTGCTAGAAGACATACTCCGCCGAGAACATCGGGGACAAGTTCAGGTTTATCAACTAAATAGTTAACTGTATTCATATATACAAAAGGAAGCCATCCGATTAGAAAACAAGTCATTACCACCACGAACACTTTGATTGTCTTGCCTTCGCGTGATGCTTTTCTTGCTCCCTCTCGAGTCTCGTTTGTGATGTCCATTTTCTTCAATTCCGCCGAGTGGAATCTCAAGCATAGCTTCATACGAATGTAAGCAATACTAATGAACAAGCAAGGTAGAATAAAAACTACCACCAAGGTCACCACAACGTAAACTTTCTGCTGTACAGACTCCGTATCATCGACCCAGAAGTACGGAATCACAGACCACAGAATGGTTGTCATCCATATAGCAATCAAAATGCTCTTACAATATCTTTCCAACTTATCTTTGTAGCCAAATGGGTCGGTGATGGCAATATATCTATCCCATGTCACTGCACAAAGATTTCCAGCACCAGATATCAAAACCACACTTAAAAAGTATGCAAGGACTTGGCTAATGACTTGATTGAAAGCCCATTCTGGTACATTGAGCGGGAGCACAATTCCACCAGTCAACAAGTCAGATACAGCTAAAGACACCACAAAATAGTTGGTAAAAGTCCTGAGTTGCTTGATAAAAATCACCATGCAGATGACAGCGGCGTTTGTTACCACAACGAGAACGGAAAGAACAATCAAACCAACTTGAACCATTTGAAGAGAAGCGATAGAGTATTTGTGGTGAAATATAGCTGGAAAATATATCTTTTGATTACATCTATCGGGTACTGCGTTGAAGTCGGTCTTGGAAAAAAAAGATTCTTCGTTTCGCTATGTTCTTATCATCAGTACGATCTCTCAGACAAAGCCCAAATTTCTTTGAAGGCAGTTCAATATAATGACGTATTATATTTGTAGATTTCCTTATCAGCTGCATAAAACCAATATTAGATTTTACACACGTACAAACAAATAATTATCATGAGAACGAATCCAGCCAGTGTGATGTTGCAAATTGTGCACTTCAACTTGCTTCAAAGTAAACAAATTTTGACAAGAGTATCCGGTAACAAGAACCCCCAGAACTTTGGGAAATTTGACTTTTACGCTATACTTCCAAACTTATACGACAATTAGATTAAAAACGCATCTCTTTTGCAGATATTGTTGGGTCTGTTCTTCACATCAAAATGGCGTTTTTCGTTTATCTTGGAAAACGACATGTCGCTTTGACAAACAAAAGTAATTAGAATAAAAAGATGTGTTTTCAAATACAAATACAATATACAATGTAAACGCACGATAAAAGTGTTTAATGAGTACTGCTTATACAATCAACTTAAACCTCGTTGTACAGTGGGATTAAGTGACAGTTCTTCTTTTTTAATTGTCGATGCTAAAAACCCGATTTGGTTCTAGTTTGCACTCGAGAGACTTTCTCGGGAAAAACGTCTTACTACGAGACACTTGTGGGCAGATCACTCGTAAGGTGGACATCGGGTTTTGTTGTATGATCTAATGGCATTGGAGATAGTTGCTGACCAACGCGCCGCGGAATTCTTGATCTTATACGATGTAGTTGTGTTTTGAAATCCTTCTTAAGAAGAGCATAAATTATAGGATTTAATAAAGATGATAAAACGAGTGTTGAGAAAGATATCGTCTGGAAATGTTTGGGAATAAGGTCAGGTCTCTCAAATACGTATAAAATCCATCCTCTGTACATAAGAGGAAGCCAGCTGAGGAGAAAACAAGCCATAACCACCACGAACACTTTGACCGTCTTGCCCTCGAGTGATGCTTTTCTTGCTCCATTTCTTGTCCCATTTGTAACGTTGATTCTCTTCAACTCTGCCTCATGTGATTTTAGTCGTATTCTCATACGAGCATAGGCAAACGTTATGAAAATGTATGGGATAATTATAAACAATGTATAAAGACTTAGAAGAAACACTATGTGCTCTATCGACCCGATTTTATTGATCAAGGAGTGAGGAATTATCGGTAAAAGAATAGCTGTAATCCATATTGCGGCCAGGATTTTCTTGTAATATTTCTCCAGCTTGTTCTCATAACCAAATGGGTTGACAATGGCAGTGTATCGATCCCATGTCACTGCACAAAGATTTCCAACTCCAGACAACAGGATGAAATGTACAGTGTAACCTAAAATTCTTCTGGCTAGTGGATCATAGTTCCAATAAAGAGTTAGAGGTACCAAAATCGCTCCTGTCAACAAGTCAGAGACAGCTAAAGACACCACAAAATAGTTAGTAAAAGTCCTGAGTCGCTTGATAAAAATCACCATGCAGATGACACCGATATTCGTTGCCACTACGAGAATAGAGAGTACGATTAAAGCTGCTTCCATCGAAGGAAAACGATGATGTATATACACTGTAGCAGGTTGATGTGACCAAATTGAAGCCTTGAAGTATGGTCAATATAATGTTTTTCTTAATTAAGTTTATATGAGAAGCTATCTCTTTGAGTACTCAAGAGCTGCAGCAGGTGCATGAATACCTTGAATTGAATGACTTTAACGGTGCTACGTTAAATTTCAGTTTTGCATATAAAAATGCTGTAAATCCCTGGAGGAGTAACGACAGGGGGGCTCCCAAATATCTTGGACGGGGATGATCGTCGTACCTTTTAATGATCAAAATCACGGGCTTTGATAAATCAAGATCAGATCAGACTGGTACTTTTACTGAATTTTGTACTGGATTGAGATTATTTTTGTTTCATTGGTACCTTTTAGGAGTAAATATAGCACAAATCATCCCAATGTTGATACCGTTTTTTGAAAATTCCCGACTATCACCCTCCTGGATGCAATATAATACAACTAAGTGGACCACCCACGCAGATTTATGAGCTATTTTAAAAGCGTTTCATGTAATTCTCAATCTATGTATTCAATTCTGTCAGATTTGTAACAATGATTTTTGAGACCCAATTCAATATAAATACAAACGAAACAAGACGATGTTCGTCGGCATCTCGCTAACATCATCAGGTACCGATACAAACACTCGAATGCAAAGACAATCATAAGTGCAGTGACGCACAACGGTCAAACAATATATAGAACAATGGACTAAAGATTTTGGCTGTAATAGAATCAGATTGTTTGTTTATGGAAGGTTTAGAACCAAAGTCTTTATTTAAGACTATTGAACTATGTAGTTTATGTCAAAATTGTGCAATAGGCAGTTAAGATTCTTAGAACAGTGTGGTAAAAGTTACTTGGTAAAATCATCATGCAGATGATTTCCTGAGCATAATAGAGATGTTTGCTAAAGCAGATGGTCATGCTTAATTTCTTAACTTGATAAAGCCTTAACTAGGTGAAACGTCTGACAAAGAAACACATTTAGTACTTGATGAAGTTCTCTGATCGACTATATGCATTCTTAACTCCATGTGATGATGGTTTAAGTTTACGCTATTATTATACACTGACCAAATTGCTTTCTAAAACACTTTAAAAACCGCAATCAATTTTTACGTAACTGGAATATGGCATGCTTTGCTTGTTCAGAGTTCATGACATTGTTTTAAGCATTCCATTTTACAAAAAATAAGCAATGCGTTAGATTTTACTGATGAGATTAGGATTCCAATTTTGAACTGAAATAATTGGATATGAAAAAAATTCCCAGGACTGCCAAATTTTTTTAAGCATAATGCGCAAAGTACATGATAGATCATGATAGATTGAGCTTTTAAATCCAACGTTACGTATTAGATCCAAAGAGCTACGTATTAGAGAACTACGAATTCTTTCATTCGCCTTTTTTTTTGTTTCTGAGTAGTAATTAATGATTGGGAAAGCGTTGCGCATGCTCATTATGACTCATTAACTTTTTGTTTGGACTGAAGTGTTTATTGGAGTAATTCTTATCACCTATTCGATCATTTTCACCAAGAAAATAATCTCTCCATTGACCTTAGTAATGGCATTTGATGATGTCAAAAGGTACACCGTTTATTTCTTTTTCTATTTTGGAAATAATTTTAGACGGGCACAATTTTTTTTTCGTCTAACTTTTGGTTGGTTATTGTGAATAATAAAGTGTAAAGTGTAAAGTGTAAAAACTTGTAAATGACTTAAAAATTAAATGGGAACAACAACAGCAATTAAATTAACGACTACAGCAACAACTACAACAAAATCTGAACTCATATATATTACCTGAATTATGGTAAATATCAAAATCCTACCTCCTACCAAGTTCGATCACTTCACATATTTGATTCAAGTTTATATTTCCTCTTAATTCAATACGCAAAACATTATTTATTTAAAAAATCCTTTTCAATTGTTTTTATTTTTTTTCTTCGTTTTTCTTCTCCCCCCCCCCCCCTTTTTTTTTTCTTTTTTCTTCGTCTTCTCTTCTTTTTTATATCTAATCTCTTCAAACTTAATTTCTTGTTTGAAATTTTTAATACTCAAAATAATTTGAAACCATAATGTATACTTGATTTTATAACTAGTATTTTACTTAACCCATGAAATGAAATAGGCCGTTTTGCATCAACTGGTGACATGGTTTGAATCTTCTATTCTGGTGGGCAAAGAAATGTAACCGAGCCTCAAAAACAAAAGTATTCCAACTAGTCAAGCTTGGTTTGTCTTTCTTTTAGATTTCCCAGTGCGTATTTTGCCCACTAGAATAACAGATTTTGTACCATATGAGCAGTTGATGCAAAAGGCTTATTGATGCTGGTTATATTAATTAACAATTAGACCTGTAGCATGTGCACATGGGCTATCATAAGAAATCATAGTCCGTGAGGCCTTGGCGAGTTTCAGAATAAATTGTATCGTGCAACGGCGCCTTTAAGAAAACAGACGAGACTGGATGGGAGGAACTGAGAGAATTGAATAAGAACGGAAGACAAAGCAATGGGGTAAGGGAAAATTGAATGATGACAAGACCCCTGATGACCACAAAGAAAGTCAGTAATCAGTTCTTTGATATTGACGGTAAGGATATAGCTCTACAATGACTGTCACTCTTTGACGTTCTACAAATATCACAAATTTGCATATCTAAGCTAATGATGAAATTCCTTTAGCGAGACGAACAAACAAACCAAAGAGCTGTGTAAACCGCTTTCGTAGTCAAGCCGATGGATTTAACGAAGTCTCTTGACTTTGCCGGATCCTACAAAACTTGAAAATCCCGTCCAATAAGATGTATTACCAAGTTCGGTTTTTAAGTTACTATGGCTGCAAGAAAACTGTAAATCGCTCAAGTGCTGATTGACTGTTTAACAGGACCATAGATACGGGTTTGTTTAGTATGTCTAATCAAAGACTTAAACAGCTAATACAGACTGAATGAAGGTAAGTTAGACATTTGGCATTCATTTAAGCAATAATTTATGGTCGAGAACTTTTCGGTAGAGAAATTTCAGAAAGAATTGTTAACTGGGTGCGCTGATTCTAACGTCGAACAATGGCTGACAATCCGATACGCTCTATTCCTTGCCGATAGTTGCACTTTTAGATTTATGAGCATCTTTTTTTGAAATAGTCAGTTTTGTTCAAGAGTAAAGGAGAAATTGTGATTCGATCAGGAAAGTTTCCACAGAGTACTATTCAGATTGTAAGCAGGATCGATTAGCAAGAACTTGTACATTGAGGGCCAATACAATACGATACAATATGCATTTATTTAGCACCATTAATTTACACTTTTTTGAATACATATAACATGATTTCAGATACAAGCTACCTACAAGAACCTCTGGGCTAAACGAGGTAGATAGCTGAGCTAAACGAGGTAGCTAGATAGCTGACCACGAGTTTATCAGTTACAAAAATTACTTTCAAATGTTACCCTCTATAAATAAAACCGAGGCTTTAGCCATATACGTATGCATTGTACAATGAAAAGGATGTAGTTATCCTATGTCAAGACCAATAACAACGACGATGACAATTTTTTTTCTGGAAGACATCTTATAGACCATTACAAAACACTGGAACAAAAACTGACAAAGCAAGAATAAGTTACGAAAAGGGTGATTCTATTTTTGATTAGAAAATTGTACAATTTTCGATGTTACTATATTACTCCATTACTCCATTATTGATCACTCTATTACCACTATTAACACATGTGTGCGATTTTAAACTGAGTCGCTTTTGTCCTTGTTTCTGCAGTTGGGCAGCTGAAATGTCCAAATGACTACTTCTATTTTGAGAGATGCGCGCGCAGTTTTGTAAACGTAGATCACAGCAAAGTGTCTTTCATTAAAAGTCGGGTTTGCTTCGCTTTTTTGGGGGCACCTACCTCTTACGTCCATAACCTTTCTATTTTTAGAATGTCATTATCAACGCTACATTTGGACAAGGAAGGCTCTCAATTGCCGTTTCCTATCAACCTAGTTGATGCTTTAAAAATTTTGAAACATGACCGCACTCCAAGTATCAACCCACAGCATCACAGACAGGAGTCATTGAAGACCCATCCACAGGTGAATTTCCCTCCTAAAAGTAAAGTAGAGGAGCGAGTGCAAAGGCCTAAAGATAAAGTAAATACTGATGAAATTCTGACATTTAGAAAACTGAACACTTTCCGGAAGCCGTCCAAGAATGTACAGCCTTTGGGTAGGATACCAGCCTGCAGGAGTGACCCAAATCTAGACTTTATTCCAAATCTCAGAAAACTTGACATGGAAATTGAGAAGGAGCGAGAATTACAAAGAGTAATGAATAACCTAAAACTCGGCACTAAAAATGCTCATCATAGAACCGCCACTACGTCATCAAAGAATAAAGAGTCGGTGGTAGGAAGTCGAAGTGGAATGGACTTCACATCAGCGATGATTGAAGGGCATAACTTCACACTAAAACAGTTGAGAGATTTTTGGAGTGAGATGCCGTCATTTTTGTCCATCCAAGCGGCATCTCTCAAAAGCAAATATGGAGTGTTAGAAAAAGACGGAACAGACATTGATGACATTTCCATTGAAATAGTGAAAAAATGGAATCAACCAACAACTCCTTTACCGCATATAAATAAACCAAGAGATTTGTACATTGTTCAAGAAGAAACATTATGATGACGATCGTTGACGATCGCTTAGCCGAGAAATTCACCGCCGGGTTCTGCTCTCTTCAGCTTTGGGCAGAGCAGAGATGAAAGTGGACGCATTTCATTTGTTTGTTTGTTTTTGTTTTTGTTTTTGTTCTTGCAATTCACGATCAAGAGGGAACATTTTGACGGCTGTTATTCGGCTGTCATTTTGAGGGACACTCCCTATAATAGACTGTACGGGAATGCTCCTCCCCAAAGGGGTACATTTTTTATTTATACTAGAGGTATAGAAAGGGGTAAAGGATTTGCAAATTTTGGTACTCAAACCGAACGCATGACGAGCTTAAGTCGATTTTTATCTTCGGCACCCTGCCGATGTTCTGCTTTTCAACAGCAGAACATCAGCAGGGCGCCAAGGCAAGAATAGCGCTAAAAGCAATTGAGGCGACAAAATTTATGTCATCAATAACAAGTCGAAGTGTTATCAGGCCTCCGTTGAATGATATTTTGCAAAGTTTCCGTTTTATGTTCCATAGTATGTTTTAAAATTATAATCTAGTCTTAAAAAATGTTTATACAAATTGTTTCGATAATGTAACATAAACAATAAAAAAACGTGGAAGAAACCTCAGTTGCGATCATGAACTCTACTGTAATTATAATTAAGTATCCCCCCAAATAGAAGCTAATTTGTTGACCAATGTTGAAATTTTATTTACATTTGTTATATAGACCTTTAATGTAGTTTTTTTATTTAATTTACAGAACTAAGCAGAAACGCTTGTTACGAAAGGTCTGATCTTAAACTATCTCTTATTAAACTAAAACATCCAGATTCTTACAAGATAATTTATCAAGGAAATCTGAAAGAATTGAACGCTTGCCGATTTATATAATGTGAGGTTAAGTAATTCTAGCTAGCATATAACATTGGATGTAAAGTCAGATATAAGTTCAGTGTTCTATCTGCCATGTTTACATCTTTCGAGACTATAGCGGCAACAGCTTGTGCAGTTTTAGGTCGAAGACTTGATTCAACAGAAAGACAAGATAGATATGATTGGCTTTGATTTTGGGGAAGTGAAAAGATATCACAGGTCGGGTTAATATATTAGTGTACTTTATAGGAAAAAATGTACCCCAAAAGCAGATTTACGGGCGAGACACCTGTAACTTCTGCTACTCTGCTCTCGGGCGATTCACCTTAAGAGCAGCTGGGATACTTAGATGAAATAAAGAAAAGATATCACAGGTGAGGTTAATATATTAGCCGTACTTTATAAGAAAAAAATGTACCCCAAAAGCAGATTTACGGGCGAGACACCTGTAACTTCTGCTACTCTGCTCTCGGGCGAGTCACCTTAAGAGCAGCTGGGATACTTAGATGAAATAAAGAAAAGATATCACAGGTGAGGTTAATATATTAGTGTACTTTATAGGAAAAATGTACCCCAAAAGCAGATTTACGGGCGAGACACCTGTAACTTCTGCTACTCTGCTCTCGGGCGATTCACCTTAAGAGCAGCTGGGATACTTAGATGAAATAAAGAAAAGATATCACAAAACAAAATCGTCAAAATTCACAAGTTTAAGTTGCACATTATCCTGCGAGCAGAGTCACCCTTTTAACCTTCTAATCGAGCGAAAGATTAAACTTCTTCGCAGAAAGACTTGCATATGCATCCATTTGCCCCAGTTGACTCAAATGATGAATAAGAAGGGTTCTTGCAATCAAGAAATAGTTTTTTGACTCCTTAAAAACTTGGGACTAGCTTAATAAAGCAGCCATTTTGGAAATAACATTTCGTGCAGCTTCTAATTGACACTTAATATAACTTAGCAAAGGTCACTGAGCACGATTATGAATAAATTTATAAAGGGTCACCTAATCAAAATATTACTTGTTTTCCCTTTTATATATTGTCAGTTGTTGAAGATTTCAAAATGGATATAATAAGTGGTACTTGAACAATATAGCCTATATTAAGGAGCTACCTAAAGGCAGCTGTGATTTTTTCAAGCGACTTTAAATTTTGACTACTCTGAAATCGAATTATTCGGACTAGTAGTATGAAATTCACTTACCCCAGTTCGGCCTGCGTGGAGAAAATTCTGCTTGGGGTCGTTAGTGTTGGCGGGATCTTTTGGTTTTCTGGAGTTGAAGACGGTGTTTGAAAAATGGCACCAACTTCTAGTTGGCCCGCCAAAAGAAAATCCCCCTTGTTTATGACTTGTTTGACTGCGGAAAATTCGCTAGAGGCTATAAAAGTCTTATAAACATATCTTTATCGAAGCTTTTGCGTCGAAGTGATCTGGCAAGCAAACCAAACAGCGAGCAGACAACATAGGAGTCTCTCTTTCTCTCACTGAACCAGCTTTCACTGGATCGCCATTTTGGTCAGACAATTTATCTTTAGGACTTTAGTTACTTGGCGGATTTCATGGGGAAAAAAACTTGAATACGTCGTTGTTCAAAAAATTATTCATTTTACCGTCTGCCATTGCGCTTGACACTGCGTACCAAGCAACAGATTTATCGAGTTCATGACTAAAGACGCGGTTAAGCTTGAACTCACCTCTGTCCATCGAACACGAATCCAAAATAAATATTTGAATCCCGCGCCATATCTTACTTATGCGCTACTTATATTTCAACTTACGACATAACTGGCTACGTCAGGCCGACAGTGTAATGACAGATATAAACAAGCAAAGTACATTGTTGACTGATAAGTTAATAGGATTTGACAGGATTTTTACACTATGACCCAGTTCTCGCTGTGAAGATAAGAATCGACTGAAGCTCGTCATGGTTTAAACTAGAAATATAAGTCTAATAGAATGGACGGCATTCTGGAACTTCGTACTGTACACAGACATGTCTGTGTCACAGTAAAAAGATGAAGCTCCAGAATGTCGTCCATTCTATTAGACATATAGTTCATTTGCTACTACTTCGTCCTTTTAAACTAGAAATATTTAAATGTGAGCAGGTTTTGCTCTGACTGTGGCATTGTTTTGAGTACGTACACACTCAAAAATACATACAAAAGGATACCTTTGTATTTGGTATATAAAACGGGTAAGGAGTCGAAATAAAGTCCCGTACAAAAGTTCTACTAGTGCCTTCCACACCCGGTTTGAGACGTTTCTCGGCAACTTCTCTTTGAGAAAGGAGGTACATGGGAATACAATATGTTACTGCAATTTAGTATTTGCACCGAAGATTGCGATTTACGCCAATATCACGGTAAATCGTTGGGAATAATTGAGTTGAAAACCAAACTATAGCTGCTCGAATTCGAAGAAAATAAGCCGAATGACTTCAAAATTTAAGAGCGGACAACTTATGAGTTCCAGTAGATATTTTTTTAAATGAAAATGTGGATATTAATATATCAGATATTTCTTATGTATAATATTACTAATATTTGTTGAGGGTTATAATGATAATAATAGTTTCCTTGTTGTTTATCACTGCTGCCAACCATGTTTGACACAATCGTAGGGTTCCTGTAATGATTTCTTGCAAGCTTCATACTTTTCAGCCCTGCACATGTATATAGTCCGGTGGAGTAAATCACTGATATTAAGGAGCTTAAGCACGAGACGATTTTGTCTACTCGGACGTCACGCGTACGTTTCTGATCGTGCGCGCGCCGACATAGATGAGGTTTCTGTTCTCGCTAGAACGTCAGTCGAGGCTTTCTTACGTTCTAGACGGCGCGCGCACGGACAAAAATGTACAACGCTTCCCAATGTCCCGTCCCAAAAACGCTAAGCGCATGCACCGCATGGCGCCTAATAGCGATCCTGAGCTCGCACAATCATGTAAACAACTAAGCCATCCTTGCTGTCATGAATTAAAGAAATATACGCATTCTATTGAGGATACAATTGATGCATGGTGCTAACTACGTTGGTGGTGGTGGTGGTGGTCATAGACCAGATTTGGTGAATGGAACTCATAGACGTGCCCCAAGAATCCCCGTAGTTAATGTCAATGAAGCACAAATCCCACAATAACGATTCCTCTGCTCTAAAGATTTAAAGGGGACGAAGGCAATGATAATGACATCATGATGATGACGACGACGACATGTTTGATAGTCACGTGGCGATTTTAATATTTAATAAATTAGAATATTTAATAGTTTTAAATTTTAATAGATTGGCATTGAAGACGTTTGTTGTACTTATTGTGCGCTTTCTTTCAGGTGCAAAAAATATGACACACAGACGTTTATAACGAAAAATGAAAATTTGAGTGCAAATTCGCTCACAGGTTTATTGTTAGTTTAAGAATTCAGGGCTTGAATGCACCTTAAAAGATTGGAATAAAAGGTGTGGAGTTGCTGCCAGGAATAAAGCTGGGCACCCACCAGAGGACACGCTACCGGGACTTGTTGCAAGAACAATTCTCCTGTGCGTACTGCCCAAAAAGCACGTCCCCAGGGACAAAATTATGGGCTGCCGGCGTAGCCTCCCTTTCCTCTCCCCTCCTCCTCCCTTCTCCGCCCCAGTCCCTTCCCCTTCCCCTTCCCTGGAAAGCCAGACTACACAGGCTAACAAAATTCTTCATGAAATCGCTTGTACACAATAACTGGCGTTTTGTTCATGGAACATGTCCTTGCAAAAAATCCCTATACGTTAGCGGAATTTCAAATCACGCAGGAGGAATTATGAAGGACAGTCATTTTTATATTCAAAACAATTAATACAGCTATTGCCCAGAATGAAATAGTGTCATTTAGTGATGTTCCGTTTCCTGCCCTAAAAGTTGGTTGTTCCTGTAGCTGGTGACGGATGACACACTTTTGTCATGTTGTAGGGAAAGTGAAATTATTATATAATAACAGGAAGACAATTTCTGTAGACGTCCGCTGACACCCTGACCCTGGAGCTGAATACATTATATAATGGCAGACCGCCATCACGTTACAAAGGAAGTGAAATCATAACAAGAGTAGCATATCGCTATATATGGTATATATGATAATTACATAATGCTTAGTAATGACCTCTGAAACTCTTCTCAAGGTGACTGACACGCCTACGCTTAACTTGTTCCCGTCTTGACGTAAGAAAGGAAACCTAATGATCCACTTTAAAGTTATTGTTAGCTCAAAGAATCTATTTCTGCCTAGCCGGTCTCAACAGGATGACTCCAAAATGCATAATCATGACGCAGAATTAGGAAGTCATGTGATGGTCAAGCGATTTGTTTGCTTACATACTGCACTGAAACTGAGTTATTGGCGAAAAAGTGTTGAGAATTCATAACATTATTACAAAGGGTTACAAAGATCGAGGTGGGAGGATTCGGGAATATGTTTTCTACTGGTTTAGATTTTCTGACAGTAATTTCATAAGGTTAGGTTAATTAAGGGTTTTATGGACAATACTGCTATGTGTTTATAGGTTAGTTTTAAACGTATAAACTGAAAAAATAAAGGATTAAGAAAATAAAAGAAGGCTTCAAAAATTCCAACCGGAGGAAGATTTTAAACAAACGGCAAATACAAATACAAATGTGGGATTAACAAGATCCTCGAGAGATATAAGTAACATAAGAAAAAGGAACATAGGATACTGAGCATTTTTGCTGTTTCTATTGGGTGTTTATGTCTGCAGGTTACAATTAAGTTCAGGTGTCTAAGCAGAAATAGAAGTGACAAAACAGACCAGCTCATGGAGCACCCTAATTTGATCTTCAGTTGGTGAAGTTGCTCGGATTTGTGTGGGAACGTTTTTTCCACGTTGCAAAGCAAGGACGTATGCAAATGGCATCTATATGAGGAAGTTGAACTAGAAGCCTGTGAAGAAAAACATGCATAAATTTAGCTCTATTTATGTCATAGAATCATATTTTTTTACTAAAATAAATAAAATTTAAACGGAAGCTGCCTCGAATGAAACTGAAACGCGACACTCCGTCACCTGCATGACCATTAAGCGTTTACCAGACGGCACGTACCCAGACGTGAATTATTTTAGGGCCCGTCAAAATGTCAACTACTTTGTCAAATTTCATGACATTGTGACCAGTTTTATGGTTTTTGGTCAAATTGTCTCCTGAATGTTTGTGACTCAGTCAACCAAAACACTTTAAACGGAAATTAACCACATATATAACCATATTCGACTGTCCAAAATAAAACTTTTGCGATTGTTAAGAAATGAGTTTTAATTATTATCACCTTGACAGGGCGGAAAAACGGTTTAAAGTCTCATAATATGAACACCTATAGGATACAAGAGTAAATATTTTGCAGATAGGCCCTTTTAGGCTCAGAGAACAGAATGTCTAATTAATGTCACCGTGTAGCAGAAAATATTTCAGGGAACTTCACTTAATTTAACAAGGATTTGCCCAAAGTTTTATGCAGTGACAGTAAAAATTTAATGCAGTGCTAACAGTGTTTATATACCATTGCCAGTTAATGAAAAACGTGAAAACAGTAGTTCATCTCATTATTATCATCATCATCATCATCATTCATTATCATCATCGTCGACGTCGTCGTCGTCGTCGATCACTTTAATTTTTGGTGTATGAATCATCTTAAAACCAAACGAGATTTGTTTCAACAAGAGGTTTGAAAATATTTAGAAATAAAAGAAAAAATCACAACGTCGGTCTCTGTCAATAGCCATTCTTTATCTAAATTTTATGTATGCCCTAAAAGAAAATAAAACTACGATGTGGTGGACGTGCTCCTCCGCATTATCGACAGCTGATCCAATTTTATGTTTTTACTATTTATCTACTATTTTACTATTTTTGCATCTATAGTTTTCCCAACGACAAAGTGAAATTAAGAACTTCCTCTGTTTTTCAATAATGGGCATTCTTGATGATAAAAGGTATTTGTTGTCGGCAATATCAACCCCAGAGCGAGGCGTTCATCGAGGAGGTCTGCATTTGTTTCAGTCTGTCTTTTATAGCTTTTTGTCACTTTGTTGTCTACGAAAGCCAACAGGCGATATAGACATGATATCAAGTCGATCATCTTTACACTGAGATCTATAATCAGGGACCGAGTAAACTTAACAACTCAATAACGTTTATATTTATACCATCAGAGTACTATAAATTATTACGTACGAGAATTCTACAACAAAAATGCCAAAAATAATGGTAAGACAGTTGTATTCACCACAGACTGTGTTCATATTTTTATTTCTATCAAAACCACGTTTCCTGCTCACTGTACGAAAGCAACCAGGTGATATAGAAAATTAATTTGAAGATGATAATGAAATCTTAAGTTAAGGACGGGTTCATGAAAGGGCGCCTCACCGTTAATTGAATCGAAGAAGAGAGAATATTAATTAAATCGTTTATTTAATTCCGATTTAAGGTTAATCCACCTTTTTGCAGATGTGAGCAGTAGTTGAACAAGTTCGTAACTGGTTTATCGGGCCTGTATAAAAACACGGCTCGATCAAAGAAAACATTCTAGAGAAATTGAAGGAACTGATTTGATCCTGCACTTTAGACGACAAGTATTGTTTACAAAGGTTGACGAAGGGGCGGAGCGAACTCATGCAAATCCTCAGACTCTCCGCAGCATAAATAGACAGCGATATTTAGCTTTTCTGACACTTCTCTGCCAGCGAGGAAAAGATCAGGTCAAAAAGAAAGGGATAAAGATTTATTTTCCACAAAGCTGAAGAAGATCAACTAATATACATTGAGGTTGGTAAGTACTTTTAATTCAGAAGCAAATGAAAAGCGGAGCAAACATAGATAGTCTCTTTAAATGAACATAGAGATTAATTTTACTTTAACTGTTGAACTTCGCCTTTCCAGACTTGATTCTCTAAGAGAATTTTTGATAGGTGCACTGAGTGTATTTGTGAAACATTTCACGAAAATTGCTTTGACTAAATTTTGATATACTAAGATATGTGTGCGTAGCTCGAGTACGTGCATTTTGCCGTTTGAATTGTTCCCCTATCGCCTTAGAATGCAATTAATAAAGATTCGGCTTTTAACAAATATAAACAATATTTGCTTGGTGCAGTTCTCGACACTTTGTTAGTTTATCTTCCTCCATCATTGTCTATCACTTTCTACTGAATGGATCCTTTTTGTAGTTGATATAACTTTTTTGTATATGTTAAAACTAGTTGTCACGAATTTGTCTCGAATCCGGCTGGGTATTTTGATTTATCTTTCAACTCATTGAACACGATGAAGTTCAATTTAATGAAAAACTGTCAATACTTCGCTTTTATTAATCCAAAAAGATTTATAGGATTTCTTTTATCACTCGTATTAAAATGATTAGCGCCCTAGGGTCGTTCTTGTTACCATGGGTGACGTGTGAGCCATTCTCAATTATATCTCTGTAATCTCGACCGTTTCCTTAAAATTCTATTCAGCTTGTTTCTTTTTCCTACTGCATCTCCTGATTCAAGCCTATCAAGTGGTTTTCAAATCTGTCATTTATTTTCATTGGTATTTTTTATTGAGGTGGAATTTTCCTGTGTCAATCTATTACTGGGTTCCTGCTGCATGCCCTCTACAGCTGAGTAGTGGATGATAAGTACAGTCTTCATGTCTTGTAAGGTCCTGTTTATATATGAGAATTGTTCCGGTTAGTTGGGAGAGGAGAGCCAACCAAATCTCAACTTACCTTCAAAAAGACATGTATGTGGCCTTAGTAATTCGCTTTTTTATAAAATGTATTTATCTATTAAACTTCCAACAAACTGTTGAGGAGTACTAAACAGTTGATGTCACCTATAAGATAATCTCCAAATTAAAGAATGTAATTTGACACTCAAAACTTTATACACTCATGCTGCGTTTCTTCTGGTCCCATTTCTCACAACACTGTCTTGATCAACTCCATATTTTATACCATATCAAGTTATCATCAGATTACTTCATCTGTGAGATAACTGGCTTCCTGTATTTGGAAGAGGGAGATTTGTATAGTCTGCGTCATACGAGGCTAGATATTTGCAGCATCGCCGGGGAGCCTTTTTGAGATGCTCTTTACGGTTTTTCGATAAACTATGACACTATTAAATGTCCAATACAACGAAACGCAGTTTAATTTCCCTAACAGTTTTAAGCAATGCGGTATTCTCAGTCACAATATAAATTTTGTACAGCTGAACCTCCCGTATGCAGACATCTTCAAGACCAGAAAATGGTGTCCTCTTACGACAGGTGTACGCTTGTGCAAGGTCAAAACTGTTCCAAGCTGAATGAATCTTTTTTTCTTAAGGATGAAAAGGAGACTTCCAGCAGGCAATTAAAAATATAGTTCCTCGAGGGTTGATGTCCGTTTAAGAGAAGTGTCCTAGTCGGAGCTTGACTGAGTGTACTATATGTCGGTAAAGGTTTCAAAACAACTTTCATAACGATAGAAAATTTCTCAAGTTTCAGTGCGGCTTTCCATATTTGAAGCTGAGACTTTAGTTTGCGGATTTGTGGTCGTCGGGCCCTCTGGCACGTTTTAATTTCCAGGGATCTAATACCCGGCTTCCGATGTCTCGACAAGATGGCATTGCAAGCAGTTATATAAGCATATTAAAAAAATTGAAGAATTAAATTTAAAAATAATTACGAAACTTCTAGCTGAAAAAGCGAAAACAAAAAAACAAAGAAAAAAACATGAATGAATTGATATTTGGAATGTTTACCCTATATAAGCTGCTAATCTTGAAAGCTTGGCAAATTTGCCACTACAATTTTAATTAAAAAGCAGTCTTTTGATATATTACACCAAAAAAGTCAAAAAAAAAAAACAAAAAAAAAAACAGGGGGGAGCTTACAAAAACGAAGCCTTTAATACTTCCTGTTTTTGATTTTGCTGCTTTTTAATCAAAACCATTGATAATTTTCAACAAGAGTTCGGAATCTTACAAATGTTTAATTTTCTTTTGTTTGTGTAAGAATTTAAAACTCTGTCAAAATGACTAAATGCATTGACAGTTTCTTCTGAATACGTCATAACCTTAAAAGAATTTACGAATATCCAGCTTTTATGATACCGCTACGGGGCTGTGGAGGCGTTTCCATACTTAGTATGGAAACCTCGTAAAGTAAAGGACACCTTGATGATATGGGCATTCAAAATACGCCGAGTTTCTCAATCAAAATGAGGCCAAATCCAAAATACAAGCACCTCTATATTTAGGGCACCTTCGTAATCCATAAACTTCCGAACTAGAGGAAATCACAATGCTGGTTAATCATGATAAAAAACAATAGAATAAAAGAGGTGAACTATAGATCATGTGCATAATTAATACCCAAAAGGGTCAGTCATCATACTTAGATGGTTGCGAGTGTGATACAGGTTGCCGGGAAATGTTATCAGCATCATTAATCGCGAGCGACTATTATATCATTACCGACATCACCAGCATCATCACCATCGTTATCAATGCCATTACCGCCACCAGCATCAGCAACAACAGCCATGACCAAAACCAACATAATCACTACCACTACCAGCTCCAGCAACAGCAGCCGGCAGTGGCAACACCATGCACACCTACCACCACCACCATCACCATCACCACCATCACCATCATCCTGTTTGAATTCTATTTTAAGATCACATGAAAATCTATTACTATGAGCAATACTTTTTGATCGATCCTATTATTAATTAATTATGTAATAGAATGGATAGATATATGACTCGTCACAAGTCTAGTTTATATGTTCAACTAGACTTGTGACTTGCTTATGTTAATTATAATAACATATGACTAATAGCAAGGGTAGTTACCATATTTTTTTATTGTTTTATATTAAGTTTATAGTTTTTTAATTGATTGAAAAGCGCTTTTGAGACAGGTTAAAAAGCGCTATATAAATAAATTTATTATTATTATTATCCTACTCATTATCATCATCATCGGCATCATCATCATCATCATCATCACTATCATCATTGCCTTTATGATTGATAGTGATGTTTATATTTCTTCCAGATTCATTTACTCAGTTCCCTGCCCTGATTAGAAGGCATCGTTTTATACAAAGGAGAAGCCATGACAAATTGTACAGGAGTACCTGCTCCAGAGGTCGTAGCCTACACAACAGCAATTCTTTCCATTGTCTTCTCCCTGATAACATCACCGGGAAACCTCTTGATCTGTCTTGCGTTTGCCTTTGATCCTTACAACAAACTACGAAGTCCATTCAACTTCTTAATCTTGAACTTAGCGCTAGCGGATTTGTCGGTTGGTCTTGTCGCAGAGCCCTTATCCGCAGTCCAGCACTTTAGGGAAGCTCTTCGTTTAGAGTTCAGAACGCTCCAAAAGGTCCATCATTATGTGTACTTCATTACATGCTCGGCCTCGATTTTGAGTCTCGGGGCGCTGACGGCTGAAAGATATAATGCTGCTTCAACAACGAATAGCTACCGAGCAAAGCAAACCTCTTCTCACAGGAAGGATATTATCAAGAGTGTAGCCATTTGGGTGGTAGCTGCTCTCGTGTCTGGGTTTTATTTCTTGCTTGGACCCTTAAAACAGGCCATCATATTTGCAATCACAGCCATTGCAGCCACACTTGTGATCCTCATCTTCACATATCTGAAAATCTTCAGTGTTCTGAGAAAACAGACTCTGACGCATAAAAATAAAAGATGTGAGGAAGATGAAGAAAGGAAGAAAACTACATTCGCGCTTAGAGTTTTGGAGCGGGAGAGGAAGCTAACGAAAGTGTTTGCCATGATTTTATTGTGCTATATTGGTTGTTTTATTCCAGCCTGTGCCTTAATCTTCTTGATGAACCTGTGTGAAATTTGCTCATGTGAAACGATACATTGGTTGCGAGATATCCAGTTTTGGTTAGTGCTCCTTAATTCAGTTATCAATCCATTTTTGTATGCCTTGAGGATTCCCCACTTCAGACACGCAGTTTTCCATCTTTTGAGATGTAGATCTAAAACTCAAAAAATCAAGGATTATTCAGCGACTAGTATGAACAGTCAGTCTGCTATTCCGCCAGGTGGCTCATTTAAGACTACTAAGACTGCCCCAAGTATATCAGTACATTCTATATCCCAATAAAGCACTCAAATTATTTTAGAATTGAAAAATGTCTAATATGTCACCAGGAGCACAGTTAAGACTGTTTCCAGTGCACCTGATTTATACAGTTTGTAAAAAAAGCCCATCCCAAAAAGAACTTGAAGTATTTCAGTGAACTTTCTACTGCATATGCCAGCAAGTGGCTATAACACAAAAAGGTACTAAAATGGGCCTGTCTCGAGCTATGTTGTACTCATAAAAGATACCAATATAATAAAACAAATAGACAAAATTTCTTCAAATTTGTCTCTTTTTGTAATTAATTCTGACAATATCATTTCATACGTTTTTAAAAATTCCATCAGTTTGGAATCTTGTTGTTTTAAGAAGCGAAAAATAAAGATACCGATTTTTAAATTCTACAAGCGTCTGTTTATGGACACCGCTAATTATAAAAGGGACCAAATACCGTCGGATTGTGACCACAAAAAGGTACGATTGACGATCATGCCCGAAGGTTGTTAGTCCGTATATGGCATTAAGAAAGCCGATTCTGACTATCTGATTAGAGGAAAAGAATTCTCTTTAATTGGATGTCTTTTTGGACAATTTTTGGATAATTTCGGAGAAGGGAAGAAGCAACCACAATGGTCTGTCAAATAAAACGAACGGATGTTCTAATAATTACGTCTAAACAAGATGATGGAATTATGACAAAAATTAACATTTCACTTTTGTCTTGTTATTTGTCATGTTCTCAAGTTTTTGTCTTCTGGAAAATGGTTCTAAGTGTTAGCAAACAGAAAAAGCAAATTTTGATTTCAAGATAAAACGTCTTCTTGTGTTTCATTTTCATTTAGCCGCCCGCCCGTCTGACAGACAACAAATAAATTGAGAAAATTAATTTGTGGTGGGTTTGAGACAATATTGATTATTTCCCATATACCACAAAGATCGTTGCTAAGTTGAAACACTCGCCTTTTCTCCTCTCCCTCTCCACCCCCCTCAAACCCCACCCCACCCCACCCCACCCACCCCACCCCACCCTCCAAAAAAAGATGCCTCTAATTTCCGAACTGTACATGTTTCTGCATGTTTTTATAATTATTAACAGAAAGAAAAAAGCCTAGCGCTATGTATTGGACAAATATCTATATCCAATTGTTTTGTTGTTATTGTTGATATTTGGTTTGGTTGATTGTTTTGTTTGATTGTTTTGTTTGTTTGTTTGTTTGTTTGTTTTTGTTGTTGTTTTTTGTCATAAACTGATTTGTTAATCTCACGAAATATTCTGGCAGAATAAGAATCTGACTCTTCAATATTGCTCATTTACATAGAAGAGGGGCAATGCCCTTCTGTTGTTAATTTCTTCAGAGGAAAATGAAAACTCGAAATTAAATCTGCCTGTTAGACGAAAACTTTTTTATTTGAACCAACCCTAAAATCAACATTTACGACCTAGAACTACATTATTCTACAAATACTGGCCTACGCACATCAGCACTGCATACCGTCTGCGTAGCGTCCAGGGGGAGGGGGAGGGGGAAGGGGAAGGGGGAATGATAAGTTAATTTCATAAAATCATTAGCAACTGTACGTGAATGTGTGCTACGGTCTAACGGTGTGTCCGTGTTAGTTTACTCGGGCTTCCTAAGGGAGTTTTCGCGCAACACTCGGTCAAATTATTGATCATTTATTTTTGCGCTAAAAGTTTTAAAATTCATATAAAACATTTGCAAACTTGTTCACGAAGTAAAAATATTGCTAAAAATAGTTGCGTTTGTATTTTCCACGGCATTAACTTATTTACGGGCAACATTTGTTGCGTGGAAAATCGACCCGTGTAACATCACCTTAATTAAGAGTGACCAACACAGAACTCGAAACGGAGTATTGCAAACGGGGAGAACCTACCGGTAGCACTCAGTTGATGTAATATATAAATCACTCTATACATTTACTGTAAATTTGACTTTTATAAACGATTACCTCTATAAAGTGGGCACGATCACCCTCTACACTTTTGACATTAACCTCCGTTTGGTGACTCGTAAAAACCGTAAAACTTGCTTCATTCTGGACGCGATTCGTGAAAAGCATCACAAAAAAGAATGGCTAAAATCTGATCCACGAATCCCCCCTTCACCATCACACCGTCTGATTAGGGAAACCTGCATTAAGCGGTCAACCTGTGTTAAGCAATCAGTTGGCCACTTCTCATATTTCGGCTTGATAATGTTCGTTCCGTATTAAAAAGGTCACTCCAGCCATAGTGACAACGGTGTTTACACAGTTTAACACAACAGCGCTGTCTCAATCAGCTTTTGTTGACCACCTATAGGACACTGACTCTTAGCTTGTAAAGAGATTTAAGTTTATATATACAGATAATAAGTTAGCACTATACAGAAATACGTAATCGACGGAAGTTGAAAAATTAGCCGATTGAACAAAGGAGTCACGCGTGTGGCATCAGACGGATTTTACTCAATGTAAACAGAAAATGAGGTAAGAATTGGCTGGCCTTGATGGGGATTTGGAGAGGTAATTGTTTTCTTAAAGGAAGTCTAATAATCCCTGTTTTCACTGGAATAACAATCTTTCAAATTTATTATGTTTTATGAACTTTGAATGGGACTGCCAAACAAAATGGCGAATATCTAGAAGATCTGACTCGATGCAAACATATTTGCTTAACTAAGAACCAGTCTCGTCGTAATAGAGAACCACTTAGTCATAAAAGCTTAAGAATAGAGATGAACTCGAAAAAAAAACGCAATCAGCTGTCTTTGATGATATTCTTTGTAGTTCTAGATCGAGTAAACAACAATGAAACACTAAAACTGAGCAACCAGCTTTTCAGAAGGCTATCAACGTCAGCAAACTTTATTACCAAAGATGCCACAAGCATTCTAGTCTTAGCACGCAGTAAATTCTACTGCTAAACAGGAATTGGAAACAAAAACTAGTGTTAAGGGTAAATAAACTCAAGGTACGTGTTCTCCCTGACGCCCCCACACTTAAATATCTTGATATAACTAGCCATTTCTAATAGAAAGTGAAGTGCTGCGAGCAGAAAACAGCTGGTGTATCCACGTTAGCAGAACTGTTCCCCTAAAACTCACGAAAGTACACCGCTTTCTCTGATATCTATGAAATGTTTCTTGTCTATCTCCTGTGCGTTGTGTGACGAACACTGCTAGTTGACCTTCAATGTTGAACTACAAAACATAATTCTCCAGGATCAGTGTTGGACACACACAGTTCAAAATAGTTAGCACTTTGAGTAAAGCAATTTTCAGGAATTTTTCAAACAATCACAAACGGCTAGCGTTGGCAATGATTATAAAACTAACTGATTTTAAAAGCTATAGTTGCACGTTGCATCACGGTCAAAGATGCCGCATTAGACATTTGACGCTTTATAGATCAAACGAATGATAAATACAATTCCATCACATACAAAGTACAAAATTTTCTTTCATAGAGTAACCAAATATATTGCAGAGATTCTCAGCGCGACCTCACTTCATACTTAATATTATCTTGGCTTGAATTGATTCTGCCCGTAGACGAGCTTCGATTCGAACAGTAACACGCAAAATGACCCGTAACAGAACATTGCCCTCTCGAAAAAATATCACTTAGCATTTTGTGACTTTCTTTATACTTCGAGAAACATAAAACCTCTCGAATGGAATCGCACAGGAATCCCAATTCATCCCTGTGACGTCAAGTTCGCCATGAACATACCACCGTACATAAAAATCGAGTTCGCGGATCAATATTAAGGTGACGTCATTAATCGCACAGGAATCCCACACCAAGAATAGTGTTGCTGCTCGCTTCGCTCCCAGCAATTAGAGGTTAAAATGATGGAACACTTTAAATTAGAGAGACATGGATTATCTGATCAAAATTGGCCACAACATCAATAAATTGAAGAGAATCTGAATTAAAAGGACAACATCCGGACATAGGCTTCTATTTAATAAATACTCACTTCATCGATCGACACCTCAATTCAAACTGGTGGTTTTTATCGTTTTTCAAAGGGCTAGGAAGTACGTGGAAATTTTAGCATGAGGGATTCAAACAAGGACGTCAACAAACCCATCCAAGTAAGTAAAGCCACATTTATAAATCTACCAAGAATAAGACTTTGTCACGGAAAGCAACCGAAGTCACGCGATATTAAAAGAGTCACGTGTCACGAAACGAACTGCTATGATTTTACCCATAATGCCTCTAGAGCAGATGGGAATTTCCCGAAATGCAGCGCGGACCAGAATGCTGTTATTCTGGGTCAAAAGCCAGAAAGAGATAATCAAGAGAGAGAATTAGTGCACTTTAATACAATACACTTACCATGTCCCACAAGTCTTTGCGGTCGTGGTTTTATGTGTTCGCCAGAGAGGAAACTGAGACCAAAAAGTTTCAAGAATTTTTGGTCGACTCGACCAGATTCATTGGAAGCTCTACCATTGGTCTTAAGTAGAGACATTGATTCATTGTCTATAGAGATTGTAAGATTGTACAATGAGCCAATTGTTGCTTTACCTAAACTGGACATGGATGCTACTGGCATATAGAGTTCAATGGCAACAAAGTTACACTTGCCTGGGTCACATGTGACGTCACAGCAGCCATCTTGGACAACAAAAGATTTCCCATTAGCGTCTCTTGTCCATTCTTCCAACATGGCTACAGTTTCTTTATCTTTTGATTTCAGAAGAAATGGTAATGAAACCAAGCAATAGAATATGGTTATGAAACACAGCTATATCCATTGTTCTATTCTTGGCTCTTTCTTGATGTTGCAAGACACCTGAGGCACTGAAGGCAATAAAACAATAGTCGAGAACAAAGAAATTTGAACGAAAAAATACCCTGCAATACAAAGAACTTGAACTCAGAAAACAGTACATCTTGCAACACCAAGAAATTAGACCGCTATTCTTTGGTTTCAAGTATAACCTTGAAAATGAACAGACAACATGCAGACGCTAATAAGAGATCTGTTGCTGAAGTTCATCCAAGATGATGCTTTGACGTCGCTCTCACCCCAGATTATAAACACAATCGTTTGGGATCCCTGTTACGGTCCAATTAAGAGAAGAAAGCACAGAGAGCCCAAAAACGAAAACTGAGATAGAAGCAAAACTTTCGAGTCATCCTGAAAACAGTTTAAGTTTTATTGTATCAAATTGTAAGGATAAAAAATCAAAAGCGTATTATGTAACTGTTTAACTGTAATGAGGACAATGGTATTAAAGAGGTAGATTAAGAGAAATCCTCATCTCTTCTCTTCTCTCTCTACTCTTCTCTACTCTTCTCTCCCTTCTCATGCATTTATTTCCATTTCTTTACACACCTCTTCTTTCTTTCTTTTTTACCCCCTTTTTCTTCCCCTCTCCAGTTTCATTTCTCTCAATGAATTTTGTTTTTCTCTTTCTTCTTTTCCTCCTTCTCTGACCTCCCCATCTCAAATTACCTCTCTCCTTCCTCAGTCAATTAATATGAAGTCTACAGAGCGATGTTTTTTTATAAATGAGTAGTAAGAGTTTTAGTTGAGAGATGCTAATTCCTTTTCGATATCCTCATATCATTTAGAGTTGTTCTTGCAACACTGAAGTCATTTTCAAGAGCTGTAACACGTGCAAACACTGCTTCAACTTCTTCTTTAACTGAGTTTATAACATCTGTGATACACACATTCTTATTTTCACGTTTTTCAGAACAGCTTTTAAAATCATCTTCAGAATCATCTTGGGAGTTCTTTGCAGTCTAAATTCTCTTCTGCCTCAGGCTTGCCTATAGAGTTTTCTAGAGGTGTTACAGCACCATTGACGCAGTATCGAATGCAATAAGCTGCACTCCCTGGTTCAGATTCTGCATCGACAATAACATAGCTATCAATTAGAAGATTATCTTCACTGCAATCAGTTACCAAGTCATTATTTTCCTTGTTAACTATAGGTGTAATTTTATCAACATCATCACTATTATTTGCATCATTATCACATTGTTCCATATCAGTAAAACCACTTTGAGATCTAAGGAATCTGACATCTTTGCACCTTACACAGTCTTGTTCCGCCATCAACTAATTGACCACATTTTTCTGTTTGATGACCTTTATCTTGAAAAGAGGAGATGTTTTCAGTGTCGAATGTATTAGTACTCTGCAAGTTCTGATCTTGATCAAGGCCTTTGGTGATATTCAGTTTCAGTAGTGCCAGGTATAATTAATTTTTTTTCGTCACCATGGTCTATGCTAGAAGTGTTGATTGATAACGTTTTCTTGCTGTCTTGCATATGATCACAATGCATAACAATGTCATTCCAATTCTCATCTTTCTCAATGCCAGCAGAATTGTCATTATCATAATTATTAACGTCATCATTATTATCAGCATTATCATTATCAAATATCAAGTTATCTAGACTTTCCTTGTCGACATGCTGATTGCTATAAGCATTAGCATCATAAAAGTCATCATTACTATTGCTACCATTATCTTCGCTACTATCATCATCGCTCAAACGTCTAGTGTCTCTTTCTATACCAGTATCCTCGACAGGTTCATCGTCATCGGCATCGTCATCAACATCATCATCATTGTTATCATCGTCGTCGTCATCATCATCACAATCATCGCCACCACCACTATCACCATCATCGCTATCATTTTCAACATCATCGTCATCATAATGACGCAAAAGGTGTGGAGTTCCTTTCCATAGCCAGTTCATCCAAAATTTGTATCATTTATGATATCATCCTCGCCAACAATGTCTTGAGTAACATCACTTTCAAATGTATCTTTAGATGGGCTGCATTCATCATCACATTCGCTCAAATATTTCGTTATATCACTGTCATCATGATCATTATTTCCATCATACATTTTATCAAAAGAATGATTTTCGATCCACATTTGAAGTATTTTTTCATCATCATCGTCACCTTCATCACTATAGTCATCAGCATCAACTTCAATGTCACTTACATTTCTTAACCAAGCCATCCCATCTGATATAACATTCTCAGCATTTTCAGCAAGTTTCCATAGCATAATCCTCATTTTCATCTTCCTCTGTAATAGACCCAACACGTGGGCTGAATCCCATGACAGTTTTACGAACACCAAATTTCTGCCTTAGATACTTAGACCTCTGCACGGCGCGACGGCTGAACCGAATGCCTCTGGGAGTATGTTGTTGTCTGGTTTGGTCATGTAACACTCCAGTCTGCATTTTAGAAGTGTCACAGTTTGTCTGAGAGTCCGTACTATGCAGTGCTTTACTACCTTTGGCTGAGTGGAGTGAAAATAAAGATCTCACTTTACGAATGAGGAGCTTTTTAATCCCCCTCTTGGGCATAATGTTTCTACAGTGAAGGTTCCTGACAGCTAAATCGGATATTGTCCGTATCCAATCAATCCAAAGGTTCTTACAGTATGAATAATCAGTACTTAGAACTGAATGGCCTTGTTGACCTTCAATCAATTTTATAGTCCCTGTATATTCGATGGTGGCTTTGAATGTTAGAAGCTTTAATCGACTTTTCAATCAGAAATCTCTTCCACGATGAAGCATTCCAATTCCTTTACGTGGATGACTCCAAATTTGTATCCAAGGTCAATATGTCCCACACAGAGTAAAATGTCAGTAAGGCACTTGTAATCCTTATAAATGAAAAGTAAATTGGCTCCCGCTATGATCACAGTTGTATATAGAAGAAGACTGAAATGGTTCTTAATAAACTACAATCCAGTTATTTTTCATAGACAATGAAGATTTTGTTCGCACAACTGTAGAGACGGTAAGTGCACAGGTCTTGGAAGCACTGGTCACAAAGATGCTAATGTCTTGGACGCTAAATCAAATATGTATATGCAAATAAATATTGTACAAACGAGTATCCGGGCTTTATCCACTGTGAGATTCCTTGACTTGTCGAATGCCAGCTCTAGGAGACTCATGAAAACCCCTTCTTGTACTAAAACGATGCGATGTTTTTCTTAGATCTCAAGTCTTGCTTCAGGAATGCCTTCTGTTGGTAAAAGATGATCCTTTATGACAACAGTTTATGACCTTCGATTATCGTCGGCCGATTGAGATGTCTGTTGAATTGCTGTCGTGCTTTGCGTAGCCTGTCAGTCAATCGATCAAGCTTGTGGTTTGTTATCTTGCATCAAGTACAACCATTCCGTGAGATCGCCAAGATCTTGCAAATTGATTTTCAGTTTTAACTTTGAGATTGGAATCCTACGCACTCACCAATGTTGACTATTAATGCTTCTCGAACACGCAATCTAAAAATAAACTAATGTAGATTTCAGTCCCTTGATCGAAAAGGAATTTTTTCTCTTCCTTTTTTCGCTGATATTTTATACTAACGTCTTCGATTAACTGAATTCAAATCTTGATCTTCTAGATTGTTGGCTTGAACCAGCTTAAAATGGTACAAAGCAGGCTTTCAGGTACGTTCGGTTCAACCTCGTTTGAATGTGAATTCCAACACTTTTCAAGAAGGATGTACTTCTTCTTTTGTCGTTCAAAAAAATCTGAACTTTGCAGCGAGTTTTTGCCTTTGCCACTGATCAAACATCAGTGTACTCAGTGTATATACTCAATGTTGAATAATCACACATAAGCTAACGCTATTAGCATTTCTCTTTAGTGATTTAGTCCCACAAATAAAGCTTTATAACAATAACCACAACACTAATAACAACCAGCTAATGACTATTACGTACCAAATATATTACAAGAGGAAGAAGGCACAGCTTTAGGGTGCTAATTAAACCAAACTTAATAACATTTGGACCACATTCATTGTTGCTCCACCTTTATAACCACTAACGCCTTAAAGAGTTCATAAAACAAGGGAAAACAATAGTACACGTACCCCATATAGAAGCTTTTGTGGTTATAAAAGTTTTTCTCCTCCTACTTATTGGGTCAATGAACTCACACAGCCGTGAACAGGCCGTGAAATTAAGTGTCATATAAGTGAGAATAAATGATGTGAGAAGACTCATGAGGCGATACTCAAGATATAAAATACATGTATCCAGTTGGAGTTTTTACAGGAATCTCCGGCAGCTTTCTTTAACTACCTAAGGGAAACAATCGAGACTACAGTTAGATGCGAAAGAAAAGACAAAGATGACGGTGGTTACGTTCAAGGCAATTTTACACCGAATTCTGAGCACAGGAAGCCCAGTCTTGGTGTTAGCAAAGAAATGTATGTGGAAGTATTCTTTATCTCTTAACTAAACCAATTTTAAAAAAACCTCAAGGATTGCTATTCAAATATCTAAGAAAAACCATAAATCAATCGAGATAAGGGGATTTGAGATAACCGACTCGGTAATCTATTACTGAAATCACTGATCCAACGAAATTGCGTTTTCGCTCGAGTTAGTGGTGAGTTGATCGACTTGAATTACTTGAAAAAAACAACAACAGCAACAACAACAACGATGACAACAACAACAACGACAACGGCGACGACGACAACAACAAGGCGCAAAAACATTTCAGCATGGCTTCGAGATATCAATCGAACTAAAATATGATTCAAAAGAAAATGGTTTTCGCAGCTTGTGGGCCATCGACCATAGCTTGAAAAACCATCAAAGCAAATATACGTTGCGTGGGTCCGAGAACTGATAGCACACAAAACAAAATTATCCAAGAAAAATGAGTTTGTTTTCGAGATAAAGCTCAAGATTACAGATTAAAGATTGTACTGTAATTGGGTTTCACGAATAGAGTTATGAATAGTAACGCAGATTAGAATGGTGGGCGGTCATACAAGACTTACTTAATGTGTTAAACGATATGTAGCTTTAATGGTTTAGAATTTGTACTTATATTTCACAAAAAGCGAGGGAGTTTACACGGCTTTTATGCTAATCACGATAAGAATTACTCAAGACTTTTAAGACGGATTACACCAAAAAAGATAATTGTTGACATAAACATTGAGATTTAGATTATATGATTTTATCTCTTAACTCTTTACTTACTGCGATTTTTCAGTATAACTAACACTGACACGTTCATGCAATCTGATGGTATGATGATTTTTCCTAGTGCTGTCGGTCAAAAAGCAATAAATTTATAGCCTAAACATCTGGGATTTACCGAAGCAAAACTGAATAAATATGATTGGTCTAAACCGCGTAGTAATGAAGATAAAAATACGATATCCAATTAAGGCCCTTCCTCACGAAAAAATTTCGGCTCTTACGAATTTTATATGGCAAATGGAGTTCCTTGTCTACACCAACGCACGAATTTGTCATGTATTCTAGGCGGTGTATAAAAATTAAAAAGAAAAATTATAAATTGTAGGCCAGTTCAAATAAATAAGTCTTGACACTAGTCTTAAAGGATTCCAAAGAAGTCTCTTACATATACAGGGAGAGAGTTCCATAGTAGAGGAGCAGCAACAGAAAACGAACGATAACCATAACACTTAAGATTCATTTGACAAAATTTTGATCATATATGAAATCTGGTCAGATTTTCTCATCAGTTCGAGCATATTTGTCATAAAGAATTTGGATCGTGTAAGAGGGTCTTCAGTTGCAAATTTCGTTTTTTGTTCAGTAAAAATAGTCACCTTAAAAATATCTAAAAATAATTTCAAATCTATAGGCTTCAGTTATTTTATATACTGATTTGTTAATGTTTGGTATTCAAATGTTTACTTTTAGTCAATCACATAGCATCATGAACATGCAATAAAAACAATTTTTAGTCTCTAATTGGCAACGCCTATTTTTCTTGTTCTTAGAACTCCATGACATTTTATTTAGAAAAATCTACGAAAATTTAATTCGTTTGTTGGATTTTAAGATTGTAACCATAAAAATAAATATTCATGGTAGATTTTTATCTTAAAATTAATGTAATAAAACTAAATACGAACCAAAGAGCTGAGAGTTGTATGCACAGGATATCATGAATGTAGAGGTAGTGTGTGTGAGAGAGTACAGTGTTAGAACACATTGGACACATTTAAATATATTCAAACGGTTATTTTTTCCTAAAAATGCTTTAGAAAAGCTCTGCAATATTTTAATGTTGAAATTTATAATTAACAATCTGAGATTAGTAGTCTGGATACTACAGGTTTCTGTCTCTCTAGGAATTTTTGGTATCCAAGGAAGTGAAATGGGCGATATGAGATAAGGAAACGAGATATGTTATCAGTGTTATATTATCGAGCTGTATTCAAACTTAATATAAGATCACATCTTTATTGCAGCTTGACCGACACTTTAAGTGAAGGAAGCTCGTCAGTTAAAAATTGCCCGGTCTATTTCATTTCTTCCATTACAGTCAAGATGTTCGAGCGATATTGCGTGGTCAGAGTGAAATATGAAGAAAATAAAAACTAAATGCTTTAAAGTTCTCTTTACTTAAGTTCACCGTAAAAGCATTTATTTCTATAATCATTCTTATTTAACTTATAAAATTATCTTAGAACAATCAAATCTGAGTTTACTTACAGTATATAATCAAACTGTATACCGTAAAAGATAAAACAAAGGCGTACAACACTCGATTGGCTTCCTGTTTCCATTAGTGACATTTGATTGGTTTCTCAGTGAACAGAGTTCCAGTAATGGAAAAAAACAAACCTTCTCACTTGTAGAAAATGTATGACGAATGAACATCCGGAAAATGCTCCTAATTACAAAGCACTTCCACAATATTATTTTTGGTGTTCGCTGAGTCATGAATCACTAATGAGCACTAACTGAATTCCTTTGTTCTGACAATTTGGCTGAAACAATAGGTGTCAACGATAAGTCAGTAGAGACAACAATAGCAAGCCAGTTTAGTGTAAACCACAGGAAGTCAATCTGATTTTACATGAACTAATAAATATTTCTATTTTCAGTAAAAACGCTATAGAACATATTTGAATTCGTTTGAATCGCTAAGGCCAAGTATTTGCCATAACCTTGCACAAAGCATATTACCGATAAGGTCCAATCCATACGGCGTATTTTTCACGTACTTAATTGCTGGCCGTACATAAAGTAAAGCTGGATTACGGAGAATATAATTTGGTTCGGCACTACAAAAGTACGCCAGTATGAATCAGTTGCCGTTCCTTCGCCGTGTAACACGCCGGGACAAAGCCCTGTCGTATTTTTGCTGTACTTAATTCTGAGTTACGGCAGCAATTAAGCACATGAAAAATACGTCCGTATGGATTGGGCTTAAGTCTTTTGCCTTTCTTCTGTAATGCTCCATGTGATCATATTGTTCTGTTGGCGGATTTGAATACTGTGTACACCGTAAAGCTCATTTCACGTGAGCAAATTTTTCATGAAGAAATTTCTATAACAAATGGATTTTCTCTGTCTACACGACCAAATTTCATGTGAAAAACGCATTTGTAAAACAAATTTGTTAAATAAAATTGTCATAGAAAATTTGCTCTTACTATCGGAATTTTACAACAGGAAGCCCACGAGTAGTCTCCCTCGCAGCAGTGTTTAGCCTCGTCACGCAACGTTCCCTCGGAAGGGAGGCTAATTAAACACGGCTGCGAGGGAGACTAGCCCACGAGGGAACTTATCGGCGACAAATTTGTGTCGCATTGAAAAAGGACAGGGATGAAAACGGACAAACTTTTGATAAAAACAAATGTTTTAAGCACATTCTAAAACAGTTTCGAAAAAAAAATACACTTATGTAATTAATATACCCCCAAGCTTTTAAAGTTTGGATCATTTGGTACATAATCATGCTATATTTCTATGAAGATATCGACGGGTTTTTCAGCCCTGTTCTTAAATCTTTACCCATGCGACCCCCTAACACAGATAGCCCAAAAGCTGCCTCTTTTCCATCTACAGCGTTCCGTTTGCAAAAGCAGGTTTCATGCTGTCTCGCCTCGATCGTAAACTTGAAGTCTTGAGAGACGATTTCCTAAAGCTTTTCAGTTCTATTTCACGCAGTCGCGCAGCTTCGTTACCACCTTTGCGTCCACAGGTGAGAACGTACAGAAACGCTCGACGGTAGTTTCTTAATCGCCACGAATACACAAACGGATTCATACAAGAATTGGACAAAATCAGCAAGAACTGAAGATTGCGTGACACCTCGATCACTAGGCAACTACAAACGTCACACAAGTTCAGCAAATAGATGAACGCGCATGCACTCATGTAACAGAGCACAAAGAGAGACAGCATTATGAGGAATGTTTTGGTGATCTTTTGTTCCCAGCGAACGGATTGTTTCTTACGGCGGTTTTCCTCCGTCCCAGCATGCAATTTATCCCACGCCTTCACTTGATCTCGGAAGATTTTATAAATCCGAATATATGCGAATAACAACACTATAAAAGTCAACAGTATAGCAGTATTAGCAAATAAGAAAGCATATGGTATGTAACCAATGTGGAAATACAGGAATGGGAATCCCAAGGACACGATCCACACTCCACCACACAAAATGGCTGCTCTTCCGGGATTCAGACGCGTTTTATATTTGAAAGGTGACGTAATAGCAACATAACGATCTAAAGTCAAAGCCAAGAGGCTTAGAATCGACGCAGTACAGGAGATGAAAAACGGCATGTGTATTTCTGGTGACCTGGCGTCTCTTAGTCCTAAGCCGTCCTCTATATGATAGATGGCGGCTACCGGTTCCGTGACAAGACCAACCACAAGGTCAGCCATAGCGAGGTTAGCCACAAAGTAGTTGAATGGAGAGCGTAGTTCCTTATTCGGGTCGATGAATACAGCAAGGACGACAAGGAGATTTCCTGGGACGGTGATGAGGCAAAGAAGACTCAGTACCCCTGCTGTACTGAAAGACAAGACAGCCGGCACAGTTGTATTCACACAGTAGCTTTCGTAGAAGAAAAACATGATGATTTATTTTTTCGTGTCAAAACTGGCCCTTTTTTGTGAACAGAAGATTCCGAATTTTACGGAGATGATTTTATAACTTTGATGTGGTAACTGCTGAGCAGGCGCAGTATCATCTGATTTATGATCTATGATACCAATGAACGAGTTTATTGCTACTTCCAGATCCTTGCTTTTCCTGCTGTTCCTAAATCCTTATAATCCTGATCAGAGGCAATACTTGATGACCCCTGAATTTGTAAAGGATCCACGAGTTCACCAATGAAGCGTCCACGAGTTCTCCAATAAAAAATCCAGACAAACGATACCTGTCACGTGGTATCAGCACATTTACTAGGACCAAAGTTCACTATCAATAATGTGCCTTTAAATAAAATCTCTTTAAGGTCCAAGACCCTCTTAAACGTCGGTTCTAGTGTATTCTGAGCAGCAAAGATTGTAATAAAATGTTGTAACGTTGTGGTTGAACAACTGGTTGGATAAATTCAGTTTCCAGCTTCCGTGGCTATAAATCACACGATAATTCAATGTGACTGAATATTTACGGACAGCAAACTTGAAGAATTCAACTCCAGATGAGACTAAATATTGTCTTCTTGTCTTAAACTGATCCGGTGATCGGTTCAGTCACGTTTTAATAAATTGATCAGCAACAACAGCACAGCTTCTCAGTGAATTATTCCACACTAACACTAAAACTTGAGTTAGCAGATTTTCTACTCACAAAATCTTGGTAGAAATTAAGTTCATTGGAGTAGCTCCAAAGTGAGATGGTTATTCAAGTTGCTTGGCTTAGAGCCTTACATTGATCAGTTCTCATAGCTTGGCAGTCTTGATGAACATCGACTAACCAGCGAGTAAAATGGCACAATGATCTCTGATACCACGAAAGCTCGGAGTAGCAATATCCAATGCCGAGAAATAAGACGTTTCAATGAGATCATGAATCAGAGTAAACGGAAACGATTCCAAACGTCGTTTTCACGCGCTGAATTGGTTATGTTTACATGAGACTGACCTTACGTGTGTACTTACAACCCATCAATCAACATCTTTTGTTTTAGGTATTAAGTAACATGTTAAACTAATTGATGATGAACCAAATCAAGGATTAAGTACTGTCTGGGTCTCGCAATGGTCCGCAATGCAGTCAAAACCATCAGTACGATATTATCCAGTCCATCCTGTGAACGTTTCGAAGTCATTGCTCACAGAAATCAAGTCATCAAAGATTCGAATCTTACAATTTTCCTCGTGACTTTCGAATGATCGAGTGTTCGTAGCAAATCCGCTGGTGGTTTGATCCGTCATTCCTTAGGTATGAATCAGTCTTCCTTTAGCTAATACCTTCCTATATCTATTAAGTAAATGAATGTTCTCCTGCACGAACAAGTGATCAAATCTGTACTATAAGATTTATGAGATCTACGAAATAGAAGAGATAAAAGTAAGCCCTTTTAGATGATAGCAAGAGACTACATATCATTTGACCTTGGTCTATTTCCATTGGTTTTGTTCTGGTAGTGAGTGCTGAGAAGTGACTTTTGAAGATGACCTTGGTGTTTTGTTGAATAGCTGGCAGTAGTCCATTATTGTTACCAGTGTAAACACAAGGATTATAACAAAACAGTGCACGTTCTGACATTGTTCATTGACGTAGGGCCACAATGCACAAAGGATGGGACGTTTCCCGGGAGGGGGTGGGGGAGGATTTGGGGAGGGGTGGTGTTAATACGACAATAAAACTAGAACATGATCTGAAAGACCCTGAAATGCTTTGAGCCTAAAAACAACCAATCAATATATTTGACATACAGTAAAAAGACTCCATTTTTGAGGGAGACTTGACCACATAGCTACGCTCAGAAGAGCGTGTTTCTTTCGGTGCCTTACGTGACGAGATTGCTCTAGTTCTTTGGCCTTCTCTGTGTGTTCAGTGCAAGATATTACTGGAATATCCGGGGGGAGAGGGGAACTATATTGTAAAAGGAATCGGGTATGCTTGGAATCCCATTTTTCAAATAGTAGGCTGCTCGCTTCTCTCGAAGCTAAAATAAAGAGTGAAAAGAGGAGGGGCAGGGAAGGGCGGTGCTGCTTTCATCCTCGTCCCCACAAACTCCCCGAACCCTGAAGTAAATACCTGGCTGTCGGAAGCAGTTTTGCTATGTCATTTCCCCCTTTCAATGTTGCTAGCTAAGGCAGAATTTGCAGCGCGCTGCATGTGCAAAGGCAGTAGCTAATATGCACAGTCTAACAATGGGGAAGGGGGCGTGGGGGAAGCGATTGAGATTTACTGTGGTAGTAACAAATACACAAACGTTTTGCATCAGTACTAAAAGATATGTCAGAAGCCTATTAGCACTATATATTATGTATATCACCAGGGTTCCTGAAATGATATCGCCCTGCTTTCGAATTCCTTTGATTCTCGTCTACCCTGGTTCCAGGGGTTTATCGTCTCGTTCTGACATTTGTTTGTTAATTTGATAGGAAAGTCAGAACTGCTCAGCCTGACTCACTAGAGAAAGCGAATAAAAAAAGCTGGTGCCCAGGTTAATTCTCGTCGTGTACTGCTTGTATTAATGCTGATGCCTTAGAAGCAGAGGTATCGGTTAGCTTCTACTTGACTTCTTTAACAAATACTGACAAACAAATAAACAAACACTGAAGCAAAATGATGACTTAAATCGAAAATTTAAATCATATTCGCGGTGAGTTTACACTCCAGTACACTATCGATTGCACGATATTTCGAATATATAACGAAAATCATAACTGTTAAGCACTGTCATCCGACGGTCACACATATTTGTAACCACATTACATTAATAGATTTCATATGGTTGTCATTCATCATCATTATCATCACCATCATTAGACATCATCATCATTTTCATCCTGCATGTATTGATCAACCAATCAAATGAACTCTTAGTAAAGTCGACTGGAATATTCTTGTATTCGGTCTTGTTTTACACCATCGTTGCAATTATAGAACCTGACCATGGCTATCACACATTCATCTACATCCACTGCGCTACCCATGAATTTAGACCCATAAATACCATGACTTTCTTCAATTTCTTTGTGTGTTGGAATCTTGGGTCCTCGAGCCGCAAAAGTCATATTCTTTGGCTTTTTCTTATTTGCGCACAAATTTCTTTTACCCTTTAAACCAATCTCAAGCCCTTCTACTTTAAATTCAGTGGCCACCAAAAGGTTTCCATAATCCCGATGATGCTTGCGTCCAGATTCCGAATTTTTTAAATTAGGAAACATTCTAGATTTTGTTTTAACGTGTGGTTTTAATTCGCGATGATTCCTAGGAAGGGGTTTGTTGGATCCAAATTCAACCACCTCAAAAATGAGATCACTATTACAAAGATTGTCACTTGAATTTTTATGTGGTTCCGGTAATCCATTTTCATTTGGCTGCTCTAGTCCTGAGCCTAAAACTTCCACTTTATCAGGACTTTTTAGACTTTCTCTGTGACATTCATCGTCTTTATCCAATAACGTTTGATCGATAGTTTGTGACATTTTAAGTGACTTAGCCCCATTATGGTGGCCCATCGTTCTCATAGCAATAATTGATGAAATAGTGATTTCAATATTGAAAATTATTAATTTTTTATCATGAATTCAAATAAATATATTAAAAAATGAATAAATAATTATAATAATAAAAATATTTCAAAATAAACAAAAGATAAAATAATAATAAATAAAAAATAAATAAAATAAACAGTTGGAAAAATAAAAAAATTATAAATAGAGTTTAAAAAATATTTGAAATTAAAAAAACAGAGATTGAAAAAAGAAAAATAGAAATAAACAGAGTTTGAAAAACATTTAAATATAAAAACGGAGTTTGAAAAACATTAAAAATAAAAAAAAAACAGTTTGAAAAACATTTGAAATTTTAAAAAAATAGAGTTTGAAAAACATTTAAATAATAAAACGGAGTTTGAAAAACATTTGAAATTAAAAAAACAGAGTTTGAAAAACATTTGAAATAATAAAACGGAGTTTGAAAAACATTTGAAATAAAAAAAAACAGAGTTTGAAAAACATTTAAAATAAAAAAATTCGGAGTTTGAAAAACATTTGAAATAAAAAAAACAGAGTTTGAAAAACATTTGAAATTAAAAATGAATTTGCTATGAGAACGATGGGCCATGCCGGTGGCCCATTGTTCTCATAGTAAATCAAAAGTGAAATCCAAAACTCTGCACGTAGCCCATCGTTCTCATAAAGCACGGCGCTTAATGGAGGCCATTTATATCCGTAAAAGACTGGGGTTTTGTAGGGTAAATACACTTTTTTCGATTATTTGCTGTTATAGAAAGGAGCATTCAATAACATTTTTCACATACATTGGTTGGTATAAAGGAAAATCAACGAAATATCTGTCGATTCATAGGCAGTAAGTATTGGCCCATCATTCTCATAGCCCGCAATATCTACGGTCAGCAGGCTTTCTTGGAATACAAAATGGCGTCTGGTGGTGAACGTGTTCGAAACTCGGATTGGGTGGATGATGAGAACTTGAAAGCAGATCTTAAGAGATACGTTATGCAAAATCTTACTAGAAAAGAAGTGCTAGATTTTGTTCAACGGGATTATCCGCAATACGCGTGGAGTCTGGGGACCTTGAGTAGGAGGTTGTCGAGCTTCGATATCAGCAGTAAGGAACCATGACTAATTCCGGTATAGATCCCATGGTATTCATGGTGAAAAATGACCTAAATGAATGGGGGCATCCCATGGGCAAAAGAATACCCAAACAAAGTGGTGGCATCCCATGGGGAAACGACTCTAGTAAACAAAGCGGACTTACCCACGAAAACGTATTTTTGTCTGATATCGTAAAGATAATATCATACTCATTAAATTTATTATCATTTTATTTATTATTCATTATATTCATCATATTACCGTTTTATGCATTAAAGAAAACATTTAGAGAATCCCTGCTTTGTATTTTGCCTGTACTCTCCAGTCTAATATGATACAAATAACCGCCCTAAAATCGCATAAGTATCCAGTAGCAATTTATAAGCTTGAGTATCAGAAACATAATTCTGTTTCTATTCCCGAATTCCCACGGTCATTCCGCAAACTTCAACATTTTGTTTCGATCTGTATTCTTGTGGTCAGATGCTTATTCTGCTACAGTTAATTGTGTTGTGCTCATTACTGTCCGAAAAGAAAACCTAATGCTATCCCATGGTATCCATACTCTATTAAAGTAGTTGTCCCATGGTATACGTACCCTACTCGCGCAGTATCCATTGATCAGTCTAAAACTCAATGTTGTGGCTCGAATTATATCCTTGTTGTCAGATATAAAAGTTTATCAGTTTTGTGTTCATTACCATCTGATAAAAACCCAAATGATACTATCCCATGGTATCCATACACTAATGAAGTAGTTATCCCATGGTATCCATACACTAATGAAGTAGTTATCCCATGGTATACATACCCCATTCCAGTCTCCCCATTCGTGAGTATCGTAGTGTTCAGATGTTCTACATTTACATCTACATTTATAAGTAAGCAGAAACTATTTATAGTTATCACGCCAACATCAACTAAAATATGCCAATAAATTAAAATTAATATAGATACAATATAAATCATAATAAATAATAATATTGGAATAAAGATAATATTAAGAAAAAATGAACATATTCCTAAAAATAATTATAAGATAATAAAAATGGTTGTCATAATTAATCTCCTCTTGATAGACTATAGTCTTAAAAATATATCTTTAGAAAAATATCAGACGGAAGGCCAATTCCATTTTTTAACTGTTCTATATAGCTATATATAGGAAAAATGGAAGTTTGAATGAAAGCGATGCAGTGATTAGAAGAGAAATCCCACCGAAGAAACTTCCCGATTGCTGATCCTACAGTCTAGTGCCCTAACAAAGCAGGTGAGAAAAAACTCTTTGACCTCGGTGGGATTCGTGTACTACTTAAAGTAAGAAAGTGTACTAGTCAAATGGATGCAATAGAAAACAAATGACCTAAAGTGTGATAAAGTGCAATAAGTTAAAGTGTATTTACCGGGTTTATGAAAATCACGGCTCAGTTTACCCATGGTATACATTAATTCAATACCCAGAACCGTGACTAAAAGTGAAGGTATGTATGGTTGAAATACTTATTTATATGCAGAATAGCAAAGACAAAAAAATCATTCATTTATCATGCAGACCAAAAAAATTATTGATGGTCAAACTAAGGTGTCAGGATTTTTACACAGCTGACTAAGCTCAAGGAAACTATAGCCGATCGAGCTATAGCTGGAAAACATCTACTTTACTTGATTTATTTTATTTGCTTGTGTACAACAGGGGCGTATCCAGGATATTTCAAAGGAGGGTCACATATTTTTTATTAAATCAGTTTTAAAAAATCAACGCGTGAAACGTGCGTTAGTATTTTATCAGAAAAATTTCCTTCGTTAAAGCTGACGTGATGCTACCATACAACCTTTGGATCAATAAGTTTCATATCAAACAGTTCCCTAATTCATGATCTGTCATATGGTTGGCTGAACGGATGTCCGAATATAAATCTCTAGCAGCTATTATTGAATGGAAAAAATAGAAATTGGTCTCGCAATCTGGTGGTCCCAGGTTCGAGTCCCGCTCTGGCCACTAGCTGAGACGGCTGAATATGTTCCGATTTCGATTAGTTCAGATTCAGTTTCTCGGCCATGCTAGCTTGCCAATATAGCCAACTGGTTTGCCTCCTTGCCAGTTGGGATTCTTAATCCATTTATGTTTGATTTATATGTTTTTATTTAGGATTTGTAAATTGAGCTGAAACGGCCCTGTTGAGGGAGTCTCAATCATGTATTATTATTTTTTTAAAGTAATATGAACATCTGGCCGCAGTGAAGAATGAATATCAAACCAGAACATTTCGTAACAAAGTTTGAAATACTTTATATTACTTTGGAAATTAAGAATGTAGTTTGAAATTTCAGGCTCAAATGGTTCTTATCTGAAGGGTGCTTAAATTTCAGCCTGACAGGTTCTTATACGTGCGGTTTTACTGTATTAACATTATTATCTTTTTTTTCGTATGCTAATTGTAGTGAACTCAAATCAAATGTTAATAGAATAAGCATAAAAGGGGTTATAAGCACACCTAAAGTGTTGGAGGAAAAAAATCTCTGCATTGTTCGGGCACTAGACCGTAGACAGGTTAACTGGATTTCTCTTCCACTAGACCATAGACTGGGTAACTGTTCAGAACGTTTTCTCAATGGGATTTCTCTTCAAAGCGTTGCATCTTTCCGTCACTCAAACTTCCATTTCATTCTATACGCCGGGAGCTAACGCCGGAGTGCTACCCGACCTTTTAGTACATTAAATTTTGTTACTTCATTCTAACGCCGCGTCCTAACATCTTATGCCGGGTAAAGAAAATTCACCTCGAACGTCTGTTAATTGTTAGTAAAGCATTGGTATACAAATCCAGGGGTCGTGGGCTCGAATCCCACCGAGGTCAAAGAGTGCTTTGTTAGGGCACTAGACTGTAGGATCAGCAATCGGGAAGTTTCTTCGGTGGGATTTCTCTTCTAATCACTGCATCGCTTTCATTCAAACTTCCATTTTTCCTATAGCTATATAGAACAGTTAAAAAATGGAATTGGCCTTCCGTCTGATATTTTTCTAAAGATATATTTTTAAGACTATAGTCTATCAAGAGGAGATTAATTATGACAACCATTTTTATTATCTTATAATTATTTTTAGGAATATGTTCATTTTTTCTTAATATTATCTTTATTCCAATATTATTATTTATTATGATTTATATTGTATCTATATTAATTTTAATTTATTGGCATATTTTAGTTGATGTTGGCGTGATAACTATAAATAGTTTCTGCTTTAACTTATAAATGTAGATGTAAATGTAGAACATCTGAACACTACGATACTCACGAATGGGGAGACTGGAATGGGGTATGTATACCATGGGATAACTACTTCATTAGTGTATGGATACCATGGGATAACTACTTCATTAGTGTATGGATACCATGGGATAGTATCATTTGGGTTTTTATCAGATGGTAATGAACACAAAACTGATAAACTTTTATATCTGACAACAAGGATATAATTCGAGCCACAACATTGAGTTTTAGACTGATCAATGGATACTGCGCGAGTAGGGTACGTATACCATGGGACAACTACTTCAATAGAGTATGGATACCATGGGATAGCATTAGGTTTTCTTTTCGGACAGTAATGAGCACAACAATTAACTGTAGCAGAATAAGCATCTGACCACAAGAATACAGATCGAAACAAAATGTTGAAGTTTGCGGAATGACCGTGGGAATTCGGGAATAGAAACAGAATTATGTTTCTGATACTCAAGCTTATAAATTGCTACTGGATACTTATGCGATTTTAGGGCGGTTATTTGTATCATATTAGACTGGAGAGTACAGGCAAAATACAAAGCAGGGATTCTCTAAATGTTTTCTTTAATGCATAAAACGGTAATATGATGAATATAATGAATAATAAATAAAATGATAATAAATTTAATGAGTATGATATTATCTTTACGATATCAGACAAAAATACGTTTTCGTGGGTAAGTCCGCTTTGTTTACTAGAGTCGTTTCCCCATGGGATGCCACCACTTTGTTTGGGTATTCTTTTGCCCATGGGATGCCCCCATTCATTTAGGTCATTTTTCACCATGAATACCATGGGATCTATACCGGAATTAGTCATGGTTCCTTACTGCTGATATCGAAGCTCGACAACCTCCTACTCAAGGTCCCCAGACTCCACGCGTATTGCGGATAATCCCGTTGAACAAAATCTAGCACTTCTTTTCTAGTAAGATTTTGCATAACGTATCTCTTAAGATCTGCTTTCAAGTTCTCATCATCCACCCAATCCGAGTTTCGAACACGTTCACCACCAGACGCCATTTTGTATTCCAAGAAAGCCTGCTGACCGTAGATATTGCGGGCTATGAGAATGATGGGCCAATACTTACTGCCTATGAATCGACAGATATTTCGTTGATTTTCCTTTATACCAACCAATGTATGTGAAAAATGTTATTGAATGCTCCTTTCTATAACAGCAAATAATCGAAAAAAGTGTATTTACCCTACAAAACCCCAGTCTTTTACGGATATAAATGGCCTCCATTAAGCGCCGTGCTTTATGAGAACGATGGGCTACGTGCAGAGTTTTGGATTTCACTTTTGATTTACTATGAGAACAATGGGCCACCGGCATGGCCCATCGTTCTCATAGCAAATTCATTTTTAATTTCAAATGTTTTTCAAACTCTGTTTTTTTTATTTCAAATGTTTTTCAAACTCCGAATTTTTTTATTTTAAATGTTTTTCAAACTCTGTTTTTTTTTATTTCAAATGTTTTTCAAACTCCGTTTTATTATTTCAAATGTTTTTCAAACTCTGTTTTTTTAATTTCAAATGTTTTTCAAACTCCGTTTTATTATTTAAATGTTTTTCAAACTCTATTTTTTTTAAATTTCAAATGTTTTTCAAACTGTTTTTTTTTATTTTTAATGTTTTTCAAACTCCGTTTTTATATTTAAATGTTTTTCAAACTCTGTTTATTTCTATTTTTCTTTTTTCAATCTCTGTTTTTTTAATTTCAAATATTTTTTAAACTCTATTTATAATTTTTTTATTTTTCCAACTGTTTATTTTATTTATTTTTTATTTATTATTATTTTATCTTTTGTTTATTTTGAAATATTTTTATTATTATAATTATTTATTCATTTTTTAATATATTTATTTGAATTCATAATAATTTTCAATATTGAAATCACTATTTCATCAATTATTGCTATGAGAACGATGGGCCACCATACCCCATTAACTTCAAGCAGGATTCCACTGTCCGTTTTACTTAATCCAGTTTCCAAATTTTCCAGTTCGTTGATAGAAGCTTTGGAAGTTCTATTGTTTCTTTCTTGATAAAAACTTCTGAGACTTTTGTTAATCCTAAGAGATGATTCCGTGCAATCCTTTTCATTGTCACTTGTCATTTCATTTGTTTGATTGGAATCATTTATTTTTACTTTTGAAAACGGATTTTCTCTAGAGTTGTGGGGCGTTTTTCGATTAACATAGCTTTCCCTAAAAGATCCACATTTATTTTGCTTTTGATGTACCTTTGGAAGGCATACGTCCTTCCCTTCGTGATTTTTCCTTTGTTCACTCTCGTCCTTTTTTCTTTTGTGTCGATTACTTTGAAGCTCAGGTAAGTTGACTGTCTCCAAACTGGATGTTTTTGCCGAAAATTTAGCCTTTAGTGGATTTGAACAATTCTGGTGTCCTTCAAGTTGAGGAAGAAATGATTCATTGCCAGTCTTAAGTTTAGTTTTGCTCTTTCGTTTTGAATTCTTGGTTTTCCGTTTGCGAGACATGCTCAAACAAACCGGAACTCAGTGTCAATTGTTAACAACGCTGACAAAATCCGGCGTCCAAAGAACCACTGAAATTTTCACTAAACAGTACTGATGCTTTAAGCTGAGACTGAACTTAATTTACGGCTGAAGTTTTTCAACTGAATACAGCGCTATGTTCGTAATATTTGTACAGGCCTTTACAAATAATGAGTTATTTTGTCAACCATTCAATTTGTAAAGAAAACTGTGATTGTTGAATAGCTAGTAACCTCAGCTTTCACAGTCTCCATGGAGACGGTATTCAATATCTGAACATCTCAAGTATATTTGACGTAGACTAAACTAACTCTTTAGTTGACAAAACTATTAAAGGCTAAAATCTCAGCTTTGATCCATCACCAAGTCTCGGTATGCGGATTTTTTTATGCATTAAATTAAATTTCTGATCGAGCCGCTATATAAGTTTCCTCCACTCGCGAATAACTCCGTCTCAAACTGAAACATATATTTTTACAACTTCATTTTCAAGGGAAAACGACGTTAACGTGCCCCGGCCATAGCGTTGTTTCTGCTCCCCACCGAATGATGTAAAGACCAAATATACCCATTGTACTCACAGACAACATGTTGAGGCGTTAGTGATCGACGTCATTGTTTTTGATAGTTTTACAAAACATTCACTTTTGAAAATGTTGATTCATGTATTATCATACATCCTCTTGATTAGCTTTGCTATTAGGATGACCCTAGCTCAATATTATTGAAATACCTATACTTTTTTTTTGTTATATGAAGACTAATTATTTATTGTAAATTATATTTATTGTATTATATTATTATATTTTAATTTATGTATCAAAAATTTATATTGAGTGAATAAATGTGAACTGACATAATTAGCACATTTTTATGATTGTCATATACAGTTTATTAATTTCGTTATTCGTTGATTTTCACATAAAAATTTAAATTAATGAATTGTATTTTTATAAATGAATGACATTACCGTGATTAAGTAAGTAAAGATTACGTTAATTATGATTTATCATGTTTTCGAAAAAAATAACGATGTCAAAAAACTTGATTTATTGCATACTGTATAAACAAAATTAAAAAAAGATGGAATGTGTGTGCATATTTTTTTCGATCGATAAATATTCTAGTCGAAATTACTAATCAGCTATGGTTGGGCTACCTGTGCTTTCAAAAGTTTGGATTGCTTTCTAATCACATAACCAGCAACTTTGTCCAACGTTCTTCAGTCCTTTATTACTTTTGACCAATGAGATTCAAGCAAATCCTGGCAACACCTTGAACATCTGGAGCATGATGTGGTTACCTAAAAAGACACCTTTGACCAGCCACAGCTTCTTTCCAACTGATCGCATGAAACGAAATGAATAATGAATTAAAGTTCAACGAAGACCATTGGTCTGGAATTGTTTTGTATCCAAAGATTTTTGAATTTCTATAGAAGACCAGTTAATTGTCCCAACACGAGTGATACTCAAGGTACTTATGATACTTAACGAAAAACTGCGTGGCTCAAACTCATTAAAATAAATACCGTACCGCTCACAGACCAAGAATTTTTTGTTGAACCCCTATATCTTTGGTCTATAGATATTGGAAATCATAAAATATTCGATATATACAAAGACAAACATCAGGACAAGAACACATATATGATGGAATGAGAATTAACTCCAATCAACTTTTCTACAAAAAGGATGTATGGTTTCAGCTGAATCGGTAAGAGGATTTTAAAAGATCTTAAAAGATCTTAAAATACCGTATTGAAAATAAAATGAAAAAGAAAAGATAGATCTGGACTTCGTTTTCCCTGCTAGCAGAGTCTTCTTTTCTTCTTTGCCTTTTCTTCTCTCTTCCCAAAACAAAGAAGAAAAAGAGTTGCTGCTAGCAGGGAAGACATCGTTGAACTAATTGTTCTAAACTGGTCTGCAAAGTCTACTGAGCTACTCAATGAATATGTACTTAAATTAAAGTTTTAAAATACTTTTTGTTTCTGTTTCAGACCAAACAAATGCAGTAAGTTTCAAAATGGAGGATGTGAAGGAGGAAAAATGCAATCACGAGGTTTCAGACATGGGTTTTCCTTCCAAATTATTTCTAGGCACAAACGATACGAAGGACTTCTGGGAATTGTGTCATTCCTACACGGCCCAGGATTTCAAAAAGATGCGAACAACTGATAGCATAGTGGAAGAGGATATAAGAGATGAAAAAAAGAGACGTACCACACCAGTAAACGGCAAAGATGGAGTGGAAACAGGCCAAACCTCACATGAACCAACTAAGAAAAAGGTAGACAAAAGGAATAATTATGCTACAAACATTAATGAACTAAGACTGCCGGTCGTATCCGATATCAAGCTAAGTGAAAGTGATAAAATGAAATACAAGAAAGCCATGGAAGATATCTTGGGCTCACGATTAAGTCTATGCAGGATTCCTTGTCAGAAAAATGGATGTGCGTTGGACGGAGATCTCTCAGGGAGAAAAGACCGAGAATTAAAGGATAAGGACTTTGTGAGATTTGACGATGGAAAAGAAATGCGATCCCATTCGAAACTGCACCCAAAAGTGGTATTTTTAAAAGCCAGTGATGATTTAACTGTGGGTGAAAGTAACGGACAACCACGGAACAGAATATCAATTACAGAATCTTCTGTGATTCCGTGTAAAAAAGATGAAAAAAATAATCATAAAAACAACGTTGTTCAAAAAGAAAGATATTTGCCAAGAAGATGGAAATCCGCAGATCCCAAACGTTTGATAACGTGTTGTCAACGACAGAGCACAAAGCGTTGCCAAGCAACAACGTCTGGCAGTTGCCAGGTAAAAAATACACGCCTTTGTCAAACAACCAATTCAGCTAGTTTTCCAGTAAATGCTTTAGAAAAAGAACATCGATCTCGGATGGGTTTTGATTGTTCTAAGAGCTATTCTCATCTTGAAGGTATTCTTGTGTGCAAAAGCGCTTGTAGTGAATTGGAAAGCCAGAGTACACTGGTGACTAAAATCATTGAAGAGCTTTTCCCTTCAAATTCTCGGGGGCTTATTTCCCAGGAAAATGAAGAATCCGGAATTAGGAAGAATGGGAAGAAAGACATTTGCGTTCAAAGTTCTGGAATAAGTGATCAAAATAATGAATCTCCGCAGAAACCAGAAGCGAGTCTCAGAGAGTCGCAAGAAAGCAAACGCAAAGGACATCAACACGTTTCTTATGTTCAAATTCAAGTGGACGAACGTCTTGATAGAAAAAATCCTCTAGATCGACCTGGTAGCGCCCCAAATTTAAATCTCCCAAAAAGCGTTAAGTTGCGTATGACGTCGAGAGGGAAGCAAAGAAGCCCTTCGTTGACAAGGAATAGGGATATCAAAGAACAAAATGGTGTTGAGAAGTCGAAAGATCCATATCTGAGTATGGTTTGTCTGAAGAAATTATTTCCAAGTGCAAAACTCGATCTCAGTTTCTAATAAAACTGTTTTAACAGTTGTCACAAATGACAGTTATAAATATCAACTTAACATATATACGCGCAGCTCTCGGCAAATTAAGTTATTATATGCACGGTTTCATTTATTTCTGCACTTTTCTTACAGTGGTATCTGTATTAAGCGAACACCTTGGGAACCTTGCCTGGTGTCGGCTTTATTCGTAGAGGTGTCTCCTAAGTAGAGATTTAATATACAGTAAATATGTAATACTATAAACATGTGTTCGCCGAAACCTAAGTTACTTTTCGCTTTATAAGGGGTCGCTTAATAGTGCCACGTGCATGCATGCACACAAATACGCCACTTTAATACTCGGCGAACAGTGGTATGAGTTTTACGTTTGTCCATTGTCAGTATTTTGAGAAGAACGGAATCGAAACTATTCAGAGGAGATTTTTAAAATGACATGGAAGATATGAAAAGCTGGCATTAAAATTCGATCCTCTCATAAGAAGGCCGGGGGGGGGGGGGGGTACTCAACCAAATTTTGAATAGGGATGCGGTGCCGCTGGTTCTTTCAGTATGACACTCAAAATATTGAAAAGTAATAATCTTTCACTTCTTAAGTCTCGTTACTTCGTTTGTCATGGTAACGAAGATGTAACGAAGAAAATAGCATCTTTTGGTTTACCACAAATATGATGTCATATTCTTTAGTGGTGTATTCAAATATTCAATTTTAATTTTTTTTTAATTGCCTTTCTCATTGTAAGCCATGATGAATGGCTTTCTAATATAACTTTGACGGAACAAAAATGTTTGGTACCGTCAACTTTTCTAAGTCTCAAATCTCCCTTCCCAATCTCCTTCCTCTCATCTTCACCTCCGTTCTTTCTTACGAAACAAAAAGAAACCACGCGATTCAGCACCGATCCAGCGTATGCTATTATTACTCTGTCACACAACTCCATACCGCAATACATTACCATCGTTCTTGACCAAAAATTGTCCGTGTTTCTGACCTTATGCAAATCACCGTGCGATATTTTGGAATAGTTTATGGATCTATGTCTTGGAATTTGATGGCAGATGCATCCGAAAGGACCTATCAGTTAATTGGTGTTTTGATTGGTCAGTTGCTTTGATAGTAGCCCGATAGAAGCTACGATCGATTTACAAGTGGTCACAAAGCAAAACCGGAAGACATTATTTAAAGCAAGCGTACAAAACTCACAAAAGGGCTTTGTTTCTGTATTGCTGGTAAACCAAAACAGCTTTGAAGGTAAGGAGAGCTTTATAAGAATGAATACTTATGTAGATACACTTTAAGATAACCACCAAAAAATTAAGAAGCTTGTAGGACCGATGCAATTTTGCGGATTTTTAGCGTAAGAAAAGAATTTGGCTTTGTCATTTTCAGGAGTCGATTGCTGTGGATTAAATTCAGGGGATCTTAGTATAGACAAATCTCGACAGTTTCTGACGACAGTTAGTTTTGACATACTGAATATTGACCTGAAGCTCTCATACTACAGCAAAACAAACTGTCAAGCGAAGCAACAAAAGACGTTTCCTAGAATTAAGCTTCTAATGAACTTTGTCAAAAATTTATGAATTCTCCATCTACAAAATCAAATAGACGACACTCTTCTTGGAATGCAATTAATTTGTAGTGACATCTTTTGGCATGAACGACATATCCGTTCTTATATGAGTGTATTTTGACAGCCTTTCATGTGGAATTTAACTTTCGAACATCCTCTTGACCTTTCTTTATACAATATATTACAACAGTCCAACTAGTAAGTATCTAGTAGGCTTTCATTATATGCTTTCGAGGAATCCACTGGTCATGATAGAATTGCTAAGTAAGTAAATTTTTCTTGGTTAAAAAAATGGCTTTAAATTTGTATAAAAAAATTGAATCCTGCTTTTAAAAGATTCACTTTTTTAGCTATGACAGCTCGGCAATAGAACCAAGGAGGCAGGATTGGGCATATTAAGATTTCCGTTTGGTAAACCTCATGTACTTATTAAATTAGTGCTTAAATCTTTTGTTGCATGCACGTATCCTTCTAACGCATCCCGAAGATGGCACCCCCGCCTTACTTTATGGAATTGGGTTCCTCTGGAGTCATGATCATGATACTATATAATAAGAACAAGACTGAGACAATCATGCATATATTCATTTTTCTTTGCAGATAGACGACACAAGGTATCAATCGGCGACCAGCGTCAACGCTGTTTGTAAACACAGAGGCCATAACAATCTACACGAGCAAGATTTCACTTTCTATGTAATAATTCTTTATTATAACCCTACAGATAGAAGATCCAGTGGCTCGAAAGGATCTTTGCATGACTTATACAGCTCAAGTCCAGAAGTTGTATAATCTCATTCATGGTTCTAGTTCCAATTAATCCATTGCTATTTTTTCATTAAAAGCACCATTTTGTCACGTCGATCGCTACTGAAACGAAAGTAAACAGAATCGCAACCAGAGGCTGATCATCTGAGAATCATGTTCGGAGAAAACGTTTGTGGCAATGTATCTGCGCCCATACCACTGTCCTTTACGTCCGCCTCCCTATCGATCCTCATCGGCCTCATAAGCATGGCAGGGAACTTACTGGTATTACTAGCAGTGCTACTAGATCCTAATAAAGACCTAAGGTGTCCCTTCAACTACTTTGTGAGCAACCTTGCGTTTGCGGATCTTATTGTTGGATGTGTTGTGGCTCCGATTTCGGTCATCTTTCACACTTGTGAAGGTCTTAGGGTACATATCATTGTTCCTATTGAGGCACTCCATTTGATGTATTTTATAACCTGCACAGCGTCCTTGCTCAGCCTTGCAGCACTGGCAGTTGATAGATACTTAGCTATAACTACACCTCTCAGGTAAGTGCTGGTTACATGTAATATTCATGAGTGTTCAACTACTTTTATTGAGCAAAATCGTTCAACATTTTTTGTGAGCCATACTATGTTGAAGGGCAAGCGTATCAAGGAAGATGTTGAATGAATTTACAGAAAATAGAGACATGTTAGTTTAGATCACTCAAATATTTTTTGAACAAAAACAGTTAACTGTTATCATAGGTTTATGATCAGGGACGATAGGGGTTTGCTGGGAGGGGTTTTGCGTGATCCGTGATTTGACTCAAAATGACTCCGTGATCCGTGAAAATATGCTAAATTTTGCCGTGATTTTCGTGAGATCGTCGTTTAAATATGCGTGCTTCGTGAAGTGACGGAAAATTTAAAAGCGTGATTTGTGAATTGATGGAAAATTTGAGCGAAATACGCGATCAGAAAACCCCCTTCAAGCCCCTGTTATGACACTGATCACAAATTTTCTCTCACAAACTAATTTTTTAACTTAAACGATTCACATTCGAACTCGAATTCGGGGAGGAAAACATTCGAAGTTGTGGTGTAAATATAAAGGTCGGAATATTATATTTTGAGTGGCAACAATAACTTAATTCACTTAATCACTGTCTGTCTGTCCGTCTGTCTATCTGTCTGTCAGTCTGTGTCTGTCTGCGTGCCTACCTGTCTACCTGTCTGTCTGTCTGCCTGAATGCGGTCTGCTTGTATGTTTGAGTTTGTTCGTTGGACTGACATTCTATTTCGTTACCATTAGGTATAGAACAACCCTTAGTGGAAACAGAGTCATCATCGCGTCCATCATCATCTGGACCCTCTCCATTGGTCTCTCCTCCATCTACTTCACGAGTGGATTCATTCTCTACACATTTATTTACACTCACACTGCTGTTATCTTCACGCTTGTGGTTCTTCTCTTCACCTATCTAAAAATCTTCCTTTCTCTGCGCTCCCAGGTCCATAACTGGGGCAACCTTTCTGAGGAGCAAAATGATGACAACAAGCAAATTGTAAAGTGGGAAAAGAAGATCACTAAGACTTTTCTGATAATGCTGGCATTGTTCATGGCTTGTTATTTTCCATCGATAATTGTGGTCTACATAATGAATCTCTGTACGACCTGCAGTTGTGATCTGATACACGTGGCACGAGATTTACAAATCATGCTCGTGATGGCTAATTCTAGTATGAATCCCTTTGTCTATGGGTGGAGATTACAGAACTACCGTCATGCCTTCAAAAGGATTATCATGTGCAGATGGGTGGTGAAAAAGATCAGAAGTCTGTCAAGAAGTATGGTTACGATTTCTAGCAGTCTGAGTGACTGAGTTTGTGATTTGGGAAACAGAAAAAGTGACTTTGAGAACGTAGTTTATATTAACTTTTTACTTTGTCCATCATAGGAACACGATAAATAGAGTTAGTTGAAATGCATGCAGAGTTACAATGCAGTGCAATGCATCATTCAGCATTGCTGATTAGTGATAATGAGGAACATTTTCGTGTAAAGTATTGCTCTGCATGCGTACAATGTTGCGTCCAACACTTACAGGATTTGACCATGAATTGAATTGTACATCCCTAATGATATTTGTTAATAGTAATAATAATAATAGTTGTAGTAGACTTATATAGCGCTATTTCCGTGAGTTCAATAGCGCGGATCAAACACAAAGTTACAGTTCAAACGCAAGATTAAACAAATAAGTCTTGAGCTTTTGCTTAAAGCAGTCAATGTTACTAGAGGCCTTCATGTCTTCTAGATGTCTTCTAGTAAGTTGTTCCACAGTTCAGGTGAAGCAATACAAAACGCTCGACTTCCAAGTTGCTCGCAATGTGCCAAGAAAAGTTCTACCGTGTGTTTGGCCCCTTTTTCCACAATAGGTTGTCTTCAGAACGCAATTCATTGTCATTAACGAGCGAGTTAGTTTTCTTAAGACATCTATACATTTACACGTTTAAGCTTTAAAATGCAATTAAATGTCGAACATATACAGTCGTTCTCAGAAGGTTGTCCATGGTACGTATTTGAATACTTGGAGAACTATCACGTGATCATACATAAAAACGGCTTTATCTTTGCAAATACTCCAATTTCTGGTTGTATATATTTTCTTCGACGATCTATGTCATTTTTAACAAAAACTGAAACTGATAATATGTACTTTATGTAACTCTTTTTGTTCATTTTGTCTATATTTTTGCGCGCGCGGATTCGGGTCCGGATACGAGTTTTTCTGGACAATCTTCGAAAATCCGTATGCTCCCCGTCACGTGACTATTTCCAAAGGTTTTTTTAAGAGCGCGCGCGACTTTTTAATCAGGTCACATGCACAGCGTTATTGAGAATGTATTTAACATATAATATTTTCACCGTTAATACGCTGCTTATCAACAATATAATATATAATATATTCACGTATAATTTACATTTCTTTCTGATAAAACACATTCTATAATACAATACTGCGTACTGCGTGCAGATTTAGAACACGCGAAGATGGATCAGAGGACAATACTCTTAGGACAATAGTGTTAGAGAAGCAAGAGGCGTAGCCTTCTATCGCTAAGTTCCCCACAAAATCTGCACACAGCACAGCGGGCGAGTGTTTTACTTCTTTTATATCAATAAAATTCAATTTTAAGGCAAGTTTTCTATTTCGAACGTTAGAAAAAGTTTGAAATAGTGCGCACGCTAGGTGCTCTGATATAGAACGCGCCACACGTGTCCTTTGAACAATTTATATAGTAAGCGCGTTATGTCAATGATATTTTGTAAAGGTTTTATAATTTTACTTATTATTGTTATATCAAATTAGGAAAGTCCATATGTCTGTATTAAAGAATGTAAAATGCGAACGACCACACTTGAGCATTCCTTTCATCATGACACTGAATTATCTCTCACGCATGCGCACTCAGAATTTAAATGTGACCAATTTGTACGAATACTAAGAGTACTCTCAGAATTAGATGGTGTATTTCTAGGAATCGTAACTGTACTCTCTGAATGGGAATTTGAGAACTGAATACGAGCCATAAACGAGTGCAACCCAGCACTGACTGGCGCTTGCCACCGGATGATCTTCTTGAATGCCTCTCTAAAGTTTTCAAATCTTACTGCATAAAGAAATGGATTGATACAGGAATTTGTAAGAAGAAGGACAAAGTGGATGTCCCTGGCCCAGTGGATCAAAATACAGCTACAAATTCTACATAAGTTGGTGATGTAAATACATATACAAGCAGGCAGATAGCAACCAAGGAAGAATAACAACATAATTAGAAATGTTTTTGTGACTTTCTGTTCCCATTGAGCAGCTTGCCGTTTGGCAAAGTTGTCTGAGTTTTTAAGATCATTTATTTTGTCCCACTGCTCGACCTGTTTTCTAAAAGTCTTGAAAATCTTCTGGTAGGTGAACAGCATCACAATGAAGGCAAAGAGAATAATTGTGTGCAAGAAAATGAAGGAGAATAATAAATATCCTGTTGCTAAGTACAAGAAAGAAAACGAAATGGTGAAAACCCATATTCCTACCGAAACAAATCCAGCTCTTTTGGGATTTAGCTTTGTACGGTAAGACAAGGGAGATGTAATTGCAAGATAACGATCTAAAGTTAGAGCCGCAAGGCTCAGCACAGAAGCAGTGCTAGCTATAAAATAGAGTACATAGACATAGTTTACCCCAACTGGGTACTTTTTATACAAACCCTCACCGAAGTGATTTACAGCACAAATAGTGTCAACTACTACACCAGTTAACAAATCGGCAACTGCCAAATTTGCAACAAAGTAGTTAAATGGTGACCTGAGGTTATGGTTAGGGTCTAGAAATATTGCTAATAGCACAAGTATGTTTCCAGTAGTAGTTACAAGTGAAAGAGGAATGAAAAGAGACGCAGTTGTTAATGAGATGTAACTGGGAGGGAAGCTTTGGTTTACACAAGGATATTCACCAAGCAATGACATGGTAATGGACAAAAGTGGAAGGGAAATGAATCGAGTGCAAATGATATAATATAAACACTACCAGAGAACGATAAGCATAAAAATAATAAATAATTAGTAGAAATTGTAACAAATGTTATTGTTTCCCTGGTTTTGTTGTCACTGCAAGGCATTATCTTCTTGTCTTGCCATTTCCACTTTTGTACACCTTTTCTATCCTACGCTTTTTTCTTCTTCTTTTCTTTTTCTTTTTACATCGCAAGTATCCAACACAAGGTTTTATTGTCGATTCTAGGAGTGCCTCACTCTTCTTAATTTTCCTCCAGTTCCACTTTTCAAATAAACAAACGTCGTCTTTGATGAATAGAACAGCACCTTTTTCCAGTATGTAATTCTGAAAATAAGTACAAGGGTTTAAAAAGCAAACGAATGTCTGGTCGGCGATTGGTTTTGTGCTTTTACCAAGCACACTATTCTGAAATAGTAGGGTCGCGGAGTTTTGTTGTAAATACTTAGAAAATATTCTTTTTCGACAAAATCGCTTAGAACCAATTTGTGGCTGGATAATAGGAGTATAAGTTCCCAGCATTTTATTGAAATTGCACGCGTTTCTAAAACGTTATGGCCTAAAGTGTGTTTAAATCGGATGCGTATTGAATTTCTTACGAGCCACTTTAAATTTGGCTGTTTGTTGACTTCCGTATAGACCGTATATATCAAAAGTTTCTGTCATTTATGTAATTTTACCTTGTCTTTCTGCCTCCTTTTCTTTATGCAATTTCTGCTTTCTTTTATTGAACTCCTCAAAGATGAAGAGCATCTTAATTCCATCCAAGCTAAATTTAATATTTCATGAACTGTCATGAATTGAAGCCCTATAACTAGCACTTTATGCATTCATTCCCATATCTACAATAAACTCAGTGACGTGTATCACATATAATTGTAGATACGGGTTTTTAACGGTACGTGGTATAGTTATAATTCGGTTGTTATTATGTCACACTAGACAAACATGGAAGTTATAAGATGCAACATTAATTCATGTTATCAATCTTTGACAAAAAACGGTCAATCAATTTTGGGGAAAGAAAACAAATCATTCTTTGGGAAAAACAAAATAGAATTGAACATTTGCGGTGATTTAACAAAAAGAGAGAGTGGAGATTCATATTGTTCCTATTAAAAACCACTCTGGAATAAAACGAAATGTAGGGAGATGTAATAAAGCAGGTGACAAGGTAATTCTTTGTCATCAAAATAAATCAAATTTCTTTCGTAATAAAACTGGTAGAACAAATGAGTCGCACTAGACTTTAGAGTTATTTTATTCAGTCCGTGAAAGAAAGGTTTTATTTAGTTTGTACTAGTTAAAGAAAAGATTAACAACAAACAAACAAAAACAGCTAGAAATGTACTAGTTGAAACAAAAAAACAAAACAAAACAAAAACAAACAAAAAAACAAAACAAAAAACAAACAAACAAAAAAATTAAAGACAAAACAAAACAAAACAAAACAAAACGAATAATATCCTTCATTGCATGGATTAAGAAAAAACAAATTCAAGCCTTTGCTATATATATCTACAACGTACTTAAATAATGATTTAAAATTTTGTGGACATACTAAGAGTATTTTGGGAATTAGGATGTGAAATCGTACCAATCGTAACAGTACTACTATTTGAATGAGAAATCCAGAACTGAATACGAATCATAAATGAGTGCAACCCACTCACTTGCTCATCATCAGAGAAGTCACTTCTCATATGCCTAAGTGTAGTTTTCAACAAAATGACTACCACCATATTAAGTAAAAACATATTCAAGCCCTTGGTATTTAAGATTTTGGCTGCATACTAAGGAATACTAAGAGTAATTTCAGAGTTAGGTTGTGCATTGGTACTAATCGTAACAGTGCTATCTGTATGAGAAATTGAAAACTCAATACGAGCCGTTATCGAGCGCAGCCGACTCACAAGAGCTTGGCACTGGATAATCTTCTTGAATGCCTTTCTAAAGTTTTCAAACCTTACTGCATAAAGAAATGGATTGATACAGGAATTGGCAAGAAGAAGGACAAAGTGGATGTCCCTTGCCCAGTGGATCAAAACACAGCTACAAACACCACACAAGTTAGTGATGTAAATACAAATACAAGTGGGCACATAGCAAACAAGGAAGAAAAGAAGCATCAATAGAAATGTTTTTGTAACTTTCTGTTCCCATTTAACAGCTTGGCATTTGGCAATGTTTTCCGCAGGCTTTCAAGTCACTCATCTTGTCCCACTGCTCTATCTGGGCTCTAATGGCCTTGAATACCCTCTGGTATGTAAAGAGCATAACAATCAGAGCAAATAAAACAATGGTATGGAGGAAAATAAATAACAATAGTAAATACCCAGTTAGAAAGAGCAACAAAGAAAAAGAAATAGAGAAACCCCATATTCCTACCGAAACAAATCCAGCTCTTTTGGGATTTAGCTTGGTGCGGTAAGACAAGGGAGATGTAATTGCAAGATAACGATCTAATGTGAGAGCTGCAAGACTCAGCAAAGAGGCACAACTAACTGTAAAATATGGTACAAGAAGAAAGATTGGTTTGACAGTGAACTTGCCATGGAAACCCTCACTGAAAGCATTTACAGCACTAATAGTGTCAACTGCTGCACCAGTTAACAGGTCGGCACCAGCCAAATTCGCAACAAAGTAGTTGAAAGGCGACTTTAGGTCATTGTTAGGATCTAAAAATATTGCCAGAAGTACAAGTAGATTGCCAGTAGCAGTAACAAGAGTAAGAGGTATTAGAAGAGATCCAGTTGTTAATGAGATATAACTCGGAGCGAAGGTTTGGTTTACACAAGGATATTCACCAAACAAAGACATGTTAATGGAAAGAAATGGAAGGGAAATGAAGGGATTGCAAGCACGATAGTCTAAATAATATATTAAAGAACGAAAAGTACTAATAAAAAGAGTAGTAAATAATTAACAGAAATGGAAATATTTGTTCTTGTCACTACGTGTAATTATCTTGTCTTGTTCATCATATATTGCTCTTTCCACTTCTGTACACCTTTTCTATCCCAAGCAGTCGCTTTCTTCTTCTGCTTTTTTTCCTTCTGCTTTATATTTTTATATCTCGCAAATATCCAACACACGGCTTTATTCTCGATTCGGAAAGTGTCTTCCTCCTGAAATTCCACTTTTCAAACTGGCTCCTTGGGAATAGAACGGCAACCTTTTTCCAGTAGGTAATTCTGAAATCAATTACGGTACATATTAAACTGAAGTCACTATCACTGAGTACTATCAGTTGTTACTAAAGACACAAACAAGAACCACTCAAATAAAAATACATTCAAAGCGTTGATCAACTATATGCTACGTGCTTAAAATGTTCTATAACTACTTGTCCTACTTGAGTCTTTCAGGCGAGATGGACAGTCGGCTTAGCAAGACAGCGAGGTATAGAGGAATGGCCGAAGCTTTATATGATCTGAAACTGTTTCCTACAAGTTTTGAAACTCCGAGTCAACTAACTCCACTAAAGACAAAGTTTTGAAAAGTTGAGTCCCAATGAGATTCAATGAAACTTAAAGTGGGCTAGGTTGCAGAGAATGTTGACTGCTGTATTGATATCAAAAGTTGTATCATTTATGTACTTTACCTCGTCTTTCCGCCTCCTCTTCTATATGAAATTTCTGGAAATTATTGTTGTTGTGGCTGTTATAGGAGGCAGTCTCTAGACAGATCGACTGTCGACTTGCATTATTGTTAGCTTTCCTTGCTACTGCTCCACGCTACTCTGAGCTGAGCAGATTTTACAGATCTGTTTGTATTTATTTCTAGTCTAACATTATGGACATTGTCTATCATTGACACGTGGGGTTTGGTTGTAATACTAGGATTGGTCTAAAGAATCATGTGATTATTGATCATCGTAGGAGATCATCAGCATTTAAGAGATAAATCCGTGATTAACTATAAGGTAAAACTAAGAAAGGAGATAAAGTCTATATGTACCCATTACAAAGGTGAAGAGCTAAGAGGAAATTAGCGATAACTAGGGCGAAATTGGAAAGGCAACGGCATATGTCCTGGCACACCTTTGGTACACAAAGAGGTGTGGCTTACCTTAATTGGTCCAGTGATCTAAGGAAACTCTATTCAGGTAATCTAAGCATAACTATTGTCTAATAATTTTGGTGCTAAAATATGTCTATCATCAGGACAAATTGGATAACCTGTTATGACGAACTTATTATCTAAGCAAATATTACAAGTTTAGGAATATAAAGTTTAGCTCTAATAAAAAATCAATTGCCAAAAATATCAATGTTGTCTGTCAAATTCGTCTTCCGTAACATCTGATGGCTTTCTTCTTACTAAACGTCTCAAAAATGAAGAGCATCTTCCATCCTTTCAGGCTAAAAGGGCTAAATATTTCATGTATTGTATTAAATTAAAACCCTGTAACTCAAGGCATTCACTCCAGTACCAACGACAATAAACTACCGAGGAGTGATGAATTTGAAGTGACCTGTATTCACAGATAGGATATGTTTTAAACGGTATAGTTATTGAGCAGTTGATAGTATTATGTCACACTAGACAAATATGGAAGTTGCTTTTATGAGCTGCAACATTAATTCCTGTTATTAATCTTTGACAACATCTGACCAAAAATAAAATAAAATTGAAAATTTGGATTAAATACATAATTCAACAAGAATTTGAACAACAACAACAACAACAACAACAAATTAAAATAATAATAATAATAATAATAATAATGACAGAACAGTGAAGAATCATATTGTTCCTATAAAAAATCGCTCCGGAATAAGCCGAAATATAGAAATAAACTGGTGACAAGTGAATTCTTTAATAATGATAATAACTAGGTATTTATATAGCGCACTTCACAGCATCTCGATGCACTTTATAATGTAGAAATCCTACTAATACTCTCACACACATTTCTTACTACATTAAATATTCTAAATAACCAACTCTCAAAACTCACCAGTTCGTTTTTGTCGTCAAAACGATGTGATTTAAAAAAAACTGAAAGAACGAATGAGTCCCACTAGATTTTAGAGTGATTATATCTAGCCCATAGAAAAAGAAAGATCGAGACTAAAGAAACTAACAAGAGCCAAAATGGCTTCTCGCTCTGGCCACTTTTTGGTATAAAGTGTTTGAATTTTTCTGTGAAGTTTTTCTCACCGGCGTTTGAGCCTTTGGCTTTCGAAAAGTGAAACTACTTAGCTCAGTTGTGTGACATGAACCTGGGAGTGACGTGTTCAGCGTACATACATCAGCCCATAAGTCATATAAGTTCATACTTAAGTGGATTATTTTGTGTTTTTTCACTGTTTTTAAAGGAGATTCTATATGATATACTTATGCTAAGGTACTTTGTTGACTTGAGGCACAAGGATATATTTGCAGTTGCGTGACACTGATAAGCAAATCAAAGGTCAAATTAAATATTCTCATTGTTAATGTCATCGGTCACAGTGAAGTTTATATTTTTTGTTATCGATGAAAACAATTTTGAGAGGTAACCGAGAACAAGAAAACATCATTATAAACAAATGCGTTAGTAAAATGCAATGAGCAAAACGCTTTTTAGTTCAATGATGGCCGTTTTCGGCGATCGCCTGTCTACTACTGATTCCCGGTACTGATTACTAATTTCTAAATTTCATCTAAAAAGCTTGCCTATAAAGCTAGTTAAGCTTAGAAGCGAATTACACAGAGTGGGCGACAAATCTCAGAAGCAAATGGACAAATTGTTCGACGTGAATCACACAAGTGCATGGCGTCAGGAAAAAATGTCACATAAGTTAAACAAAAAGTCCTAAGACAGCTTTTGCAGACAACAGTTGAACACAATATGCAGAAAATAACTTGCCTTTCTAAGCTACTTTATTCAATCAACATCTTCAGAGCTGATGAACGGGTACAACGGCCTAGCATTGTCATCATGCACTGTATTTCTGGCGTTTAACTGCGGGAAAGGATCTAAGAACACATCGAACATGTGCCTGTTTTCCGAATTATGCCCGATGGCATATGGAAAAACGAAATCGGTAGTGATCGCGGCAGTTCGGAGAGATTTCGATTTTCCGGACAATAGGCGTAGATGTGCCGATACTACTTCGTACGTCTTCGAGTGTCTTCGTCTTATCACGTTTATTCACGAGGGTGCGCAGTAAAGGGAAAATCATTTTCTGACCTTCCGAACGATCGGTTTGCAATCCTCAGCTCTGGGCCCTTCGGGCCAGAGCAATTAGGCGTTCACTCCAATACCACTGACAATAAACTCCCCAGGATTAATGAATTTACAGTGTATCACAAATAATTGTAGATATGAGTTTTGAATTGTAAGTGGTATAGCTATTGATCAGTTGTTATTATCATGTTATACACTAGACAAACATTGAAGTTAACTTTATGAGATGCCACATTAATTCATGTTATCAATCTTTGACAACATTGGGAAAAAAACAAAACTGAAAATTGAGAATTTGGATTTAAAAAAGACATTGTTTAACAAGAATTTGAACAAAAACAGTAATAACAGTAATAAAAGAGTGAAAAATCATATTGTTTATATAAAACATCGCTCTGGAATAAGCCAAAATATAGGGAAATGTAATAAACTGAGCAGGTGACAAGTGAATTCTTTGTCATCAAAATGTGATTAAAACTGGATGAACAACCCCACTAGATTTTACAGAGATTATGCAATAGTAGAAAAAAACAATAACAAACAAACAAAAAACAAAAGCTGTACTAGTTGAAAACAACAACAAATAAACAAAGAAAAATAATATAAAAAAATAAAACAGTCGGTTTAGAGTCTACTACTGACTATTAGTTTGTCAACTTTTTTTATCAATGTACCTAGTGTCCCAATGATTAATAAGAGACTGGAAAATGAATAACAAAGCAAACAAACAAAGTAAAGAGGAAACAAACAAAAGAAACGGCATACTGAATGACAGTGGTCAGTAAAAATCAATTAATCCGAACACATGCAGGTAGAACAATGTATTCCCGACTAGAAATGAATACAAAAATAAACAACAAACAGACAAATTAGACAAACACTAAACAGATAGACGGACAGACGAACGGACCGACAGACAGACAGACAGACAGACAGACAGACAGACAGACCGACAGGCAGACGGACGGACGGACGGACGGACGGACGGACAGAAAGATAGAGAAACAAACAGACAGACAGACAAACATAGGTGGACCGATGGACGGACGGGCGGGCGGAGAGACAGACAAATGAATACATTTTAACAAACGGTATAGCAGTGAATGACTGTTGACGTGAGTCCATCAAAAGTCACTTACATTTACAGTGTGAAAGCATGATATTTCATCCCATTATACTGAAAAGGATGATAAAAACAGGTCGTTAAATTGATCATGAATCTCCATGAATCTTCCGGCTTTATTCTTTTGAACGTGGGAATTAAAGATTTGATTAAATTTTGTGAATGCATGGTTAAAGCCCGTGCATGAACTTTTATTAGGACTGTGCTTTATTTCTCAAATACAACATTTTACATACAGCCTATGGAAGAAATGATTGGATAGCTACGTTGATATTTGATATCTTTTTGACTATATTTGATATATTCAAATTTACAGAATTTTTTTAAATCTCGATCCAAATATTTTTACATGTTGCTCATCATCAGAGAAGTTTTTCAACAAAATGACTACAACCTTACTAAATAACAAATGAAACTAGTCTTTAAAACAATAGTAGCAGATCCATTGGATTAGCATTAAACAAAAACATATTCAAGCCTTGGGTATTAATGATTTAAGATATTGGCTGAATAGAATTTGTAGGAATACTTAGAGTATTTTCAGAATTAGAATGTGAATTGCTACTAATCGTAACAGTAATATTTGAGTGAGAAATCCAGAACTGAATACGAGTCATAAATGAGTGCAACCCACTCACAAGAGCTTGGCACTGGATAACCTTCTTGAATGCCTTTCTAAAGTTTTCAAACCTTACTGCATAAAGAAATGGATTGATGCTGGAATTGACAAGAAGAAGGACAAAGTGGATGTCCCTGGCCCAGTGGATCAAAGTACAGCTACAAACACTACATAAGTTAGTGATGTAAATAAAAATACAAGCGGGCAGATAGCAAACAAGGAAGAAAAGAAGCATCAATAGAAATGTTTTTGTAACTTTCTTTTCCCATTTAACAGCTTGACATTTGGCAATGTTTTCCGAGGCTTTCAAGTCACTCATCTTGTCCCATTGCTCTACCTGGGCTCTAAAGGCCTTGAATACCCTCTGGTAGGTAAAGAGCATAACAATCAGAGCAAATAGAACAATGGTATGGAGGAAAATAAATAAGAATAGAAAATACCCAGTTATAAAGAACAACAAAGAAAAGAAATAGAGAAACCCCATATTCCTACCGACATAAATCCAGCTCTTTTGGGATTTAGCTTGGTGCGGTAAGACAAGGGAGATGTAATTGCAAGATAACGATCTAATGTGAGAGCTGCAAGACTCAGCAAAGAGGCACAACTAACTATAAAATATGGTACAGGAAGAAAGGTTGGGTTGACAGTGTACTTGCCATGCAAACCCTCACTGAAGATATTTACAGCACTAATAGTGTCAACTACTTGCACCAGTTAACAGGTCGGCACCAGCCCAATTCGCAACAAAGTAGTTGAAATGGCGACTTCAGGTCATTGTTAGGATCTAGAAATATTGCCAGAAGTACAAGTAGATTGCCAGTAGCAGTAACAAGAGTAAGAGGTATTAGAAGAGATCCAGTCGTAAATGAGATATAACTAGGAGGAATGCTTTGGTTTACACAAGGATCTTCACCAAACAAAGACATGTTAATGAAAAGAAATGGAAGGGAAATGAAGCAATAGGTAAGAACAATATTCTAAATAAAATATACAAACGCTAAGCACTAATGAAAATTATAAATAATTAATCAGTAGAAATGGTAATATGTTATTCTTTCCCTGTTCTTGTCACTGCGTGTAATTATCCTGTCTCATCCATCATCTGTATATTGCTCTTTCCACTTGTGTACACCTTTTCGATCCCAAGCAGTCGCTATAACGCAAATATCCAACACACGACTTTATACTTGATTCCGGAAAGTGTCTTCTTCTTGAAATTCCCGCACTTTTTAAACTGGCTTCCTGGGAATGGAACAGTACCCGTTTTTCAGTAGGCAATTCTGAAATCAATTGCGGTACATATTAAACTGAAGTCACTATCAGTACTATCAGTTGTTATTAAAGATACAAACAAGAACCAGTCAAATAAAAATACTTTCAAATAATTCATAAACTGTATCAAGTTAGTTCTTAGCCATTTCTACAGCTACTGTAGTCTTTTAGGCGAGGTAGCATTGCAATATGAAGTCGGCGAAGTAGTCTTTGAGAACCTGAGATTCCGGCAAGACTTAAGGCGCTGTTACACGCTAAAACTTTTATCTGAAACTTACGAGTTGGTGTTACACGCTGACATTTTGTCCTGAAACTTGTTCGCGGCACAAGGTTCTGTTGCAGAAGTAGAAAGTAGTTCTACTTTTCGTGCAACCGTCTCGTCAAACCGAGGCGGGAAAGTTTCACCTGAATGACTACGTTGAACGGTGAAATATGTTGTGAAACTTGTCTCTAGCTCAACGGCGATTGAGGCAAGTTTCGGAGAAAAGTTTCAACGTGTAACAGCGCCTTTAAGCGGCAAGACATTTTTCTTTCAAAGAGCCATTCGCCTCCTACCAAGTCTGGTTAGGTATCAAATGAAAGAATGCTGACTATGCTATATACCTCAAAGTTATATATCGAACTTATATCATTTTCACCTTGTTTACCGAAGTTAACAGTGCATGTTTTTCTGCCTTCTCTTCTACAAGCAATTGCAGTGGAGCTTTCTTTTTACTGAAGAGCGTCTGAGTGCTCAGTGAAGAGGGCCTTCCATCAAAGCTAAATATTTCATGTATTGTCTTAGACTAAAGTTCTGTAATTTATGTAGCCACTCCTACACCATTGACAATAAAGAAAGAGTCCAGTGAGAAATGATCAATTTGCCGCGCGAGTGACCTGTAAATATTGGTTTTGAACGATATGTGGTATAGTTATTATTGTAAAGTTAGTGTGGTAGAGTTATGAAAATAATCATTGAGCTCCACACTAGACAAATATGCAATTAACTTTATGAGATGAAACATCCAGCCTTTTATTGATATTTCATAAAAAATATAATCCTGTAGTCCGGATGTTCTTAGTGTTAATTGACTTTGAAGTTACACGTACAAATAAATCAATAATAAACAAATAAGCAAACAAATAAATAAATAAACAAACAAACAAACAAACAAACAAACAAACAAACGAACGAACGAACGAACGAACGAACGAACGAACGAACGAACAAACAAACAAACAAACAAACAAAGGAACGAATAAATAGATAAATAAATAAATATATAAATAGCTTAGTAACTGACTGGTAAAGTGAATGCAAACAAAACAAAACAAGCAATAAATGAAACAAATATAACAAACAAGAAAACAGAGATAGACGGACAGACAGACAGACACTAACAAACTGTAAGGCCGTGAATGACATTCGACTGAGTCTGCTAAAAATCAATCATATTTATATTGATTTCATTAGAGCATACCGTATTTTCGAATCATTGTAGGAGCAGGTGTTGCTCAGTTCGTTAGTGCGCGCGGCGTCCCGAACGAGAGGTCCCAATTCGGTTTACAGTCTACTACTATTAGTTTGTCAACTTTTGTACCTTGTGTCCCGCCGATTAATAAGAGACTGGAAAATAAATAGAACAAAACAAACAAACAAAGTAAAGAGGAAACTAACAAAAGAAACGGTATACTGGATGGATAACAGTGGTCTGTAAATAATCAATCAATTCGAAAAAAGGTAGACTGAACAAATGGTTCCCCGACGAGAAATGAATACAAACAAAAATAAACAACAAACAGACAAATTAGACAAACATTAAACACACAGACGGACAGACGACCGGACGGACAGAGAGACAGGCAGACAGGCAGACGGATGGACAGAGAGACAGACAGATAGAGAAACAGACAGACAGACAGATAGATGGACGGACGGACCGACAGACCGACGGACGGACCGGCGGCCGGACGGACGGACGGAGAGACAAACAAGTGAATACATTCTAACAAACGGTATAGCAGTGAATGACTGTTGACGTAAGTCTATCAAAAGTCACTTACATTTACAGTGTGAAAGCATGATATTTCATCACATTATACTGAAAAGGATGATAAAAACAGGTCGTTCAGTAAATTGACCATGAATGGTCTCCCGGCTTTATTCTTATGAACGTGGGAAATAAAGATTTGATTAAAATTTGTGAATGCATGGTTAAAGCCCGTCCATGGACTTTTATTAGGACTGTGTTTTATTTCTCAAATACAACATTTGACATATAGCCTATGGAAGAAATGATTGGATAGCTACGTTGATATTTCTTTTTGCCTGATATAGATTTACATATATTTCAAATTTACAGAACTTTTTGTAAATCTCTAGATATTTTTACATGTTGCTCATCATCAGAGAAGTCACTTCTCATATGCCTAAGTGTAGTTTTCAACAAAATGACTACCACCTTATTAAGCAAAAACATATTCAAGCCTTGGGTATATCTACAACTTAGATAATGATTTAAGATTTTGGCTGCATATATACTAAGGAATACTAAGAGTAATTTCAGAGTTAGGTTGTGCATTGGTACTAATCGTAACAGTGCTATCTGTATGAGAATTTGAAAACTCAATACGAGCCGTTATCGAGCGCAGCCGACTCACAAGAGCTTGGCATTGGATAATCTTCTTGAATGCCTTTCTGAAGTTTTCAAACCTTACTGCATAAAGAAATGGATTGATGCTGGAATTGGCAAGAAGAAGGACAAAGTTAATGTCCCTGGCCCAGTGGATCAAAACACAGCTACAAACACCTACACAAGTTAGTGATGTAAATGCAAATACAAGCGGGCAGATAGCAAACAAGGAAGAAAAGAAGCATCAATAGAAATGTTTTTGTAACTTTCTGTTCCCATTTAACAGCTTGACATTTGGCAATGTTTTCCGCAGCTTTCAAGTCACTCATCTTGTCCCACTGCTCTACCTGGGCTCTAAAGGCCTTGAATACCCTCTGGTAGGTAAAGAGCATAACAATGAGAGCAAATAAAACAATGGTATGGAGGAAAATAAATAAGAATAGTAGATACCCAGTTAGAAAGTAGCAACAAAGAAAAAGAAATATAGAAACCCCATATTCCTACCGACATAAATCCAGCTCTTTTGGGATTTAGCTTTGTACGGTAAGACAAGGGAGATGTAATTGCAAGATAACGATCAAAAGTGAGAGCTGCAAGACTCAGCAAAGAGGCACAACTAACTATAAAATATAGTATAGGAAGAAAGATTGTGTTGGAAATGAACTTGCCATGCAAACCCTCACTAAAGTGATTTACGACACTATTAGTGTCAACTGCTGCACCAGTTAACAGGTCGGCACCAGCCAAATTCGCAACAAAGTAGTTGAATGGTGACTTTAGGTCATTGTTAGGATCTAGAAATATTGCCAGAAGTACAAGTAGATTGCCAGTAACAGTTACAAAAGTAAGAGGTATGAGAAGAGATCCAGTCGTAAATGAGATATAACTGGGAGGAATGCTTTGGTTTACACATGGATATTCACCAAACAAAGACATGGTAATGGAAAGAAATGGAAGGGAAATGAAGCAATGAGTAAGAACAATAGTCTCAATAAAATATATGAACGCTAAGCACTAATGAAAATTATAAATAAATAATCAGTAGAAATGGTAATATGTTATTCTTTTCGTTCCTGTTCTTGTCACTGCGTGTAATTATCTTGTCTCATCCATCATATATTGCTCTTTCCACTTCTGTACACCTTTTCTATACTAAGCAGTCGCTATAACGCAAATACCCAACACACGACTTTATTCTTGATTCCGGACTGCCGGAAAGTGCCTTCTTCTTGAAATTCCACTTTTTAAACTGGCTTCCTGGAAATATAACAGCACCTTTTTTCCAGTAAGTAATTCTGAAATCAATTACGGTACATATTAAACTGAAGTCACTATCAGTACTATCAGTTGTTGTTATCACTGTAGATACAAACAAGAACCCCCGGGGGGAGGGGGGGGTTCTTCGGGGTCAAAACGCTAGGGATGATCGTCGGAAACCTCCAAAACGTACCCTAAAAATACCCAAATGCCAAAATTTTCGGCCCTAAAAAATACCTAACAGCTCAAAAATACCCCTAAAAATACCAAAAAATCAAACAAAAAACTGACAAAGAAAACAATCGAACAGCACTAATTCAAAGTGTCGTTCTTTGTACCCCTAAAAAATACCATTTTTTTCTGAAAAACCTTGGATTTTCTCTGACGACACCTAAAAAATACCAAATCGGCGATTTCAACCCCTAAAAAATACGACGATCATCCCTATCACACCAATATAGTTCTTAGACATTTCTACAGCTACTGTAGTCTTTCAGGCGAGATGGCATTGCAATAGTAAACTAGCACCACTTCGTGGATTTTACCGTCATCACTTTAAACTTGTGACATTATGTTCAGTTTATGGTGTGGAATGTGACTAACTTAAGGTCTAGATTGTTGGCTATATCCTTTTGTATTTAGTTTTCTTAATAAGGACAGTGAAACGAAGAAACGAAGGGACGCCAAGGACAGTCAGCGGCCAACGAGTCGGTCAGCGGTTAATGCCCAGCGAGTTACGGTCAGCGGTTAATGCCCAGCGAGTTATCAAAGAAAAAAAAAATTCGTCCTAATCGTATACCGTCATGTGATGACGGTAACTAGCTAACTATATCGAAAGTATAGTCTTCGAGAACCGGCAAGACATAAGCTGCAAGGCTTTCATTCTTTGAAAGAGCTATTCGCCTCCTACCAAATCTGGTTAGGTATCAAATGAAAGAATGTTGCCTATGCTATATATCTCAAAGTTATATCATTTTTACCTTGTTTACCGAAGTTAACAGTGCATGTTTTTCTGCCTTCTCTTCTACAAGCAATTGCAGTGGAGCTTTCTTTTTACTGAAGTGCGTCTGAGTGCTCAGTGAAGAGGGCCTTCCATCAAAGCTAAATATTTCATGTATTGTCTTAGACTAAAGTTCTGTAATTTATGTAGTCACTCCTACACCACTGACAATAAAGAAAGAGTCCAGTGAGAAATGATCAATTTGCCGCGCGAGTGACCTGTAAATATTGGTTTTGAACGATATGTGGTATAGTTATTATTGTAAAGTTAGTGTGGTAGAGTTATGAAAATAATCATTGAGCTCCACACTAGACAAATATGCAATTAACTTTATGAGATGAAACATCCAGCCTTTTATTGATATTTCATAAAAAATCCTGTAGTCGGCTGTTCTTAGTGTAATTGACTTTGAAGTTACACGTACAAATAAATCAATAATAAACAAATAAGCAAACAAATAAACAAATACATAAACAAACAAACAAATAAACAAACGAACGAACGAACGAACGAACAAACAAACAAACGAACGAATAAATAAATAAATAAATAATAAATAAATAAATAGCTTAGTAACTGACTGGTAAAGTGAATGCAAACAAAACAAAAACAAACAAAAAAATGAAACAAATATAACAAACAAGAAAACAGAGATAGACGGACAGACAGACAAATAAACACTAACAAACGGTAAAGCCGTGAATGACAGTCGACTGAGTCTGCTAAAGATCAATCATATTTATATAAATTTCATTAGAGAATATACTGTATTTTCGAATCATTATAGGAGCAAGTGTTGCTCAGTTCGTTAGTGCGTGCGCAGCGTCCCGAACAAGGTCCCAATTCGATTCTCAATAGCCTTACACACACTTACAAAGGAGCACTGATGGAGAGGGGGGAAGGCAGTGGGGCTGGTAAAATGAGCTAATTAAGTGAATATGTATGTGGTACTAACTTATAATTAGTTAAATTTACAATTTATTAACATCAGTTTTTGTTCACATTGCAGAATTTCACATATAGCCTAGCGATAGCTTCACTGATATCCCTTTCTAATTCCATATAGCATCAGGTCTTCACAAATCAAAACATAAGCGAAAAGTGTTTGGATATAGTCCTATATATATTATATCAAATTTACAGACTTTCTTTGCAAAATCGCAAATCGCTGTACCCATGCAGACATATTTGAGTAAAGGAATTTCAAATCATAAAGTGTTCAAAGTTTGTAAAGCTTCAGTTACAATGTTACAAATCAAAGCTTTTCTTAATACATTAACATTGCAGTACACAGACGTTTCTTAAATATTTAACATACATTATTGATATACAAATTATAATCTTGATGTCATTTGCCAAGCAGTTGCATGTAAATAGAGATATCTCTACAATGCGTGCTTGAAGAGGAGCAAGCAAACTTCATCAATGTTGGCTCAAATTGTAACCTACTTCTCAGAAATCTGATCCTGAAGATGCCTCCTCTTCCTTCCACATTGCCCTATATATTAGATATGAATTTTTACAATACTTCATTCAGTGAGCTACTCGCTGTCTCTGTATACACTATATATACAATGCATCGTGGAATATCCTACGAGTCATTTGTAATTTCTAGTATACACATGAGCCTTTAGGCGAGATTTTTGAAATTAAATATAGATAGAAAGCTGTCACCTTGCGTATTGCTTTGAACAGGAACTAGACCACACCCATGACAAGTTACTAGTTTTTACAACAAAATGACTATGAACTTCTACTGGAAATAATATCTTTGAAAAAAAAAGAAGCAGCTCCATTGAGGTTACAAAAATATCTCCATAACGAGCTACTTTACATTAAGCAAAACCAAATATTTAAGCCTTGAGTATATATGCATATAACTTGAATAATGTTCACGCAGTCTCAGAATTTGGCTGTGAATTTTCAGAATTAGGTTGTGAATTTGTAGGAATCGTAACTGAACTCTCTGAATGAGAATTTAAGAACTGAATACGAGTCGTTATCGAGCGCAGCCTGCTCGCAAGGGCTCGGCACTGGATGATCTTCTTGAATGCCTTTCTAAAGTTTTCAAACCTTACTGCATAAAGAAATGGATTTATACAAGAATTAGCAAGAAGAAGGACAAAGTGGATGTCCCTGGCCCAGTGGATCAAAACACAGCTACAAACACCACACAAGTTAGTGATGTAAATACAAATACAAGCAGGCAGATAGCAACCAAGGAAGAATAGAAGCATATACAGAAACGTTTTTGTAACTTTCTGTTCCCATCGAGCAGCTTGCCGTTTGGCAAAGTTGTCAGAGTTTTTCAGATCGCTTATTTTGTCCCATTGTTCAACCTGAGCTCTGAAGGCCTTTAAATATTCTCTGGTAGGTGAAGAGCATGACAATAAAAGCGAAGAGAATAATGGTATGTAAGAATATGAAAACGAATAGTAAGTATCCTGTTGCTAATTTCAAAAAAGCAAAAGCAATGGAGAAAGCCCAAATTCCCAATGAAAAAAATCCAGCTCTTTTGGGATTTAACTTCATACGATAAGACAACGGAGATGTAATTGCAAGATAACGATCTAAAGTTAGAGCTGCAAGACTTAGTACAGAGGCGGTACTAGCTATAAAGTATGGTATATGAATATAGTTCAAACTAACAGGGTACTTTCCATACAAACCCTCACTGAGATGATAGACAATAGCTAGTGGGTCAACTACTATACCAACTAGTAAGTCAGCACCAGCTAAATTTGCGACAAAGTAGTTGAATGGTGACCTAAGGTCATGGTTAGGGTCAAGAAATATTGCCAACAGTACAAGTAAATTACCAGAAATGGTAGCAAGAGTTAGAGGAATAAAGAGAGATCCAGTAGTAAATGAGATATAACTTGGAGGGATCGTATGGTTTATGCAGGGATATTCACCAAATAAAGACATGGTGACGGACGTAAATGCAAGTAAATGCAACTAAGGAAATAAAAAGAATGATTAGCAAACAAATCGAAATAGATCAGCCAAGGTTAGAAAAGCGGTAAAACGAAGGAATTATATATTTAGATAGATGGTAACAAATATAAATGCTTAAATCCAAACTTTAGAAGCCTCCTGTAGTTGGTAGATGTTGGTATTCAGCCTTCAAGCAATCTTTCCTTCTTCTCTTTGGTCTTGTAGAAATTGTTTTATCCTAGTCACTTTTTCCTTTTTCTGATTCAACTATTTCTCCTTTCTATTTCTTTACTTATTCTTTCCAGCCTTGCATGCAGAACGTTTTTGCACCAAGTCACTTTTTTCTTCCCCTGTATATTTTTTACTTCCGTTTCTTTTCTAATTCCTTCCTTCTTCTTTTCAGTCTTGCAGGACGACTTTATCCCAGTAACTTTTCTCTTCTGTTCAACAACGTCTTTTTCTATTTCTCGATGCAATTCTTCACTTTTAAAACTGAAACTCCTCAAATTCAACTTTGCGAGAAAATGACTTCTTGGGGATGCCGGACCACAACAGTCTGTTAATCTGAAAAAAAAAAGGATGTTATATCATTATATTGAGCTAGAGCCTTAATCAATGTCTATATCAATAAGAGAATGGGTGCATTAGGCCCAGTTCAAACGTCGAGCTTTTGCCGCGTCGTATGCATTGAAAACAATGGATAATTAGGCCCAGTTCAGACGTCGAACTTTTGCCGTGTTGAATCTAATAACATCAAAGAAGGCCGTCTGATTATCCATTGTTTTCAATGCATTCGACGCGGCAAAAGTTCGACGTTTGAACTGGGCCTTAGACAGGCATCTTTGATGTTATTAGATTAGATGCGAACGACACGGCAAAAGTTCGAACAGCATGGGCCTTAGATTACTTTTAAATAGGCCATTTTATGACACTGGAGACACTGGAGGAAATTACAGAATTTTAATTACATTTTTTTGTTTCAAACACTAAAACTAAATATAACATACTGTTCAATGTTATTGGATTTGTAATATCATTAACAGAAATTTATCATTTGATGAGTTATTGAATATATAGAAACATCTGGTTTCTCTTGATGTTATAGGATTTCAGACTTATGAGACTTTTGACTGGGATTCAAATTTCGTTTGTTCAAAGAAAATAAATTACAAGTTACATCTTTTTTCTCCGTTCTTTTGGCAAAATAGACAGATACGATGTAGAAATACTTTAATTGTTTTGCTACGTAATATGCCTAAAAATATATAACATTAATTGATAAAATGAAATGAAAATCATGGAACGCAAAAAATAGTGGTAATTGTGATATTGATTACATGGGCTACCTCATTGGTTTAAACATGAAAATTTACCACAATTTCACGTAGAACATTTATAATTTCAATCTTATTATCTGATTCTTTTTAAGAGTACAAGCAACTAAAATCGTACCGTACTTTGCACTATTTTTAGTACTAATTAGACAATAATAAGAAACAATAGAGTAATCGCACGTAACCCGCGCATAAGTACTATTATTATATTTTGAAAATAATTCAAGAGTTTTGATTGGCTAAGAGCCACCGGATAAATTACCATAGTCGCCGGCTAGCTGCCCAAATTTGGAGTTATGAAAATGTTGAAAACCATTATTCGAAGTTATGACGTAATTTTCTCGAATATGGAAAATTAGCTTGCGGTATGACGTCACGCTTATTTATGCGGTTTATGCCAAAAGCGGGAAAACAACAACAACATGTATTCTTGTCAACAAAGCACAACTGAGAAAGAATTATTTTCAAAAAATAATAAAACAATTATTGAATTCGTTTCTCGTAGGATATGGGGAATTATTAAGGCCTCGGTTTGTGTTATCTGCCTCAGCCTTATTCGGCTTCGGCAGATAACACAAACCTCGGCCTTAATAATTCCCCATATCCTACTCGACCTCATCCAATAATTGCTTAATATCTACATGGTGCAAAGTACCACTAATTAAACAATGGAAAACAAAGGATTTCGGTCTTTTTAGTACTATTTAAATTTTGTACTTGTGTACGGGTCTCTAAGTGTGATTACTCTACAATTAGCAAATTTGAAGCCAGCTCTGTCAATCCCGACTATTGTTCTGGATCCATTTAGATTAATTTATTTTCATTTTGAAAACAAAGACATTCAAATATATAGGAATATGAAATGCAACAAAACAATAGAGGTTTGCCTATAGATATTACATATCTTGCTGATTTTCTATTTTAATGTTGACTAGTAATCTCAACTAAATAATCTAGCAAGTAAACTAGTATTGACTGCGTCAGTGTAGAAAGATGCAATGAGAAATGGAAATTTGTAACACTATAAAAAGAAAGTGCCTACATAACTAAAGCACTTTCTTTTTATATGATGATACAGATTTTTAGTTTTTTATTTCAGCTATAAAACGTTTACCTTTCTTTGCCTGTTCTTCCTCTTGTTGAGCACCAACAGTTTTATCAGATGAGAGCTATTTGATCTTCCTATTTGCCTTCTGGGTGAGGAACATCTTCCATGTCAAATCAAATATAGTTTTTTATCATGCTGTGGTTAGAATACTTAATATTAGAAATGAATTTCTGTTCATTAAAGCATTCGGAGATTTCATACTCTAGAGGGAAGTAGGCGCATTAAAAAAATGAGAAAGAGCAGAGTCGGATTCTTCAAAAAATATTAAATTTCATTTATTCATATTTCAAACAGGGATTATAAAAGAGTTCAATTACAGTTAGCCTTATGTTTATGATAGTACAAGAGACCTAATCAGAAAAACAGGTGAATGGTGGAAAAAAATGACATAAGAAACATCAATTAAATTTTGATGGCAAAGTGAATATTTCATATTTTGTGAATTATACTTTATTGTCAATAATATTATTTCAAAAAATAAAATTAAAGTGAGGAATCATATTTCTCTTACAAAAAGTCACTCAGGAATAAAGCGAAGTCAAGAGAAAGTCAGTTATGAAGCAGATGACAAGGGAATTCTATGTTTTCAAAGTATATTAAATTTCTTTTGCAAATAAGATGCACTAGAGTTTAACAGCTTAGTTATTAATGACCGACTGGAAGAATGAATCCAAAAAAAGAAGCAAACAAATAACAGAGACAGCTTACTGAATGATGGTGGGTCTGTCAAAAATTAATATTTGAACAAAGCTGTAGTAAGAACAAATTATAGGTTCTGCTTTGGATTCCACTAGCGCTTACCGTATTTACTCGAATAAGCGCCCCGGCGCTTATTTAATTTTTCACGTCTAAAACGGGGCGCTTATTCGGGGGAGGCACTTATTCGAGGGAGGCGCTTATTCAGCGGGAGGAAACGCGTACACGAATGTCAAAGTATGCTTTCCTCTTAATATCAATAATATCAATGTTATACTACTACAACAGTACTGGTATTAGTATACTATAACGAGGTGCGAGGCGCTTATTCGGGGGAGGCGCTTATTAATTTTTTTTGTCCAAAGGGGGCGCTTATTCGGGCCGGGGGAGGCGCTTATTCGAGTAAATACGGTAATAGTCTTGTTGTTTTATAAACACTAAAACAACAATAAAGACAAACGTACAAACAAACAAACAAACTACCTAACTTTTTAATTAACTAACAAACAAAAAGACAAACGAACAAACAAGAGGAGAAACAGACAAACATGTAAACAACAAATAAAAATAACGGCATAGTGGATGACAGTTCACGTGAGCGTCAAGAATTCGGTAAAATTTACATTTTGATGAAGCAAGATAGTTCATAAGTCAGCCGATTTCATTACAGTATGCTGTAAAGGACAATAAAATAACAGGTCGTCGAATTGATCAGGGATATTGTTAATAAAGATTTTTGTCCATTGAGATTCCAGGCAGTCAATATTCAATAAAGAATACGGACTTATCATATGGTAGTTTCCTTTACAATAAATTCCATAATCAAGCATTCTTGTGAAATAATAAAGAATATATGCTTTTATTAGTTCTGCAATACTTTATCTCTTAAATATACAACTATTATGTTTACATGTGTAAAAATTGAAACTACTGAGTGCACTTAAATAGTTTGTAACAATACAGTTCCAAATCGAGCATTTTCTAAACGCTTCTTAACATATAAACATTCATTAATGTACTAAATTATAAAATATTAGTTAATACATCTAGTGCAAATCCTGCAAGTCGCATGTAAATATAGGTCGACCCATTGACCTGAAATAAACTATTTGTAAAAGGTGCCTTTGAAATACACTGTATTTGGAAGAAAGGTTTTAGCGAGAATGACTTAAATATCAATATTTACAATACTTCAGCGTGCTAATTGAGTCCTTGTCAAATACGAACGCAGGTTAGTGCAAATCCACTTAAACTTACACTGCGTGGCTGGCCCCCTCCCCTCCTCTTCCTCCCCTTTCCTCCCCTTCCTTCCCCTTCCATGAGGGTCGGGCACGCAGCCTAACTTAATCTCAGGGTGCGGTAGCTTACAAAATTTGTTCAAAAGCAAAAACTCAGGGTTCGTGCTGTGATATCAATTTAAAATTCCAAGGAGTTGGCGAGCAGCATTCAAATGCTTTTTTCACTAAATTATAAATTCAAGGATGTTTTCAAGAAGCTTGAGCAGAATTTCTAAACCTGTGAGCAATTCATGCGCCATTCAAAACTTAAATGAAATTCAATTAGTTTTCAATTAAGGAGTTTAAAGGAGCAGCATGAGCCCTGAATAACGAATGCTTAGGCACTCTTAGCATTTTCCTGTGAATTATTAGTAGGAATACTAAGAGAACTTTCAGAATTAGACTGTAAATTTGTAGGAATCGTAACAGTACTCTCTGAACGGCGCGAACTGGACAACTGAATACGAGTACTTATCGAGCGCAGCCTGCTCGAAAGGGCTTGGCATTTGATGATCTTCTTGAATGCCTGTCTAAACATTTCAAACCTCACTGCATAGAGAACTGGATTGATACAAGAATTGGCAAGAATAAGGAGAAAGGGGATGTCCCTGGCCCAGTGGATGGTAACACAACTACAGATATTACATAAGTTAATTATGTAAATACAAATACAAGCAGGCAGATAGCAAACAAGGAAGAACAGAAGCATAATCAGAAAAGTTTTGGTAACTTTCTGTTCCCATCGAGCAGCTTGCCGTTTGGCAAAGTTGTCAGAGTTTTCAGTCAGACCACTTATTTTGTCCCACTCCTCGACCTGAGCTCTGAAGGCCTTGAAAATCCTCTGGTAGGTGAACAGCATCACAATGAAGGTGAAGAGAATAATTGTGTGCAAGAAAATGAAGGAGAATAATATATATCCTGTTGCTAAGTACAAGAAAGAAAAAGCAATGGAAAAAGCCCAAATTCCCACTGAAAAAAATCCAGCTCTTTTGGGATTTAGCTTTGCACGGTAAGTACAACGGAGATGTAATTGCAAGATAACGATCAAAAGTGAGAGCTGCAAGGCTCAATACAGAAGCAGTACATGCCAAAAAGTATGGCACATGGAGATAGTTTACACTACCAGGCAACTTTTTATACAAGCCCTCACTGAAATGATAAGCAATTGCTAGTGGGTCAACTACTATACCAACTAGTAAGTCAGCACCAGCTAAATTTGCGACAAAGTAGTTGAATGGTGACCTAAGGTCATGGTTAGGGATCAAGAAATATCGCCAACAGTACAAGTACATTGCCAGAAATGGTAGCAAGAGCAAGAGGAATGGAAAGAGATGCAGTTGTCAAAGGGATAAAACTGGGAGCGATGGTATAGTTTTCACAAGGATATTCACCAAATAAAGACATGGTAAAGGAAATAGATGGAAGGGAAATGAAAGGGAAATTAAAATGTTAAAATAAGATCTAAAAATGAATATAGGATGAGGACAGAAAAGAACTAAAGCGAGGGAATAAATATGACTATTATAAATATGACTAATTAATGAAATCTGAACTTGGCTGCCTCTTGCACTTCAAGCAGAATTTCCTTGTCACTTTTCAGTCTTGCAGAATTTGCTTATCCCAGTAACTGTCATGACAAAATTCGTTCTTTATCTGTGTAACAACTACTTCTTCAATTTTGTTCCTTCTATTTCTTTTCTATTTCTTTCCTTCTTTTCTTTAGTTTTGCAGGATATTTTTGTCCCAGTCACCTATTTTCTCTTCTGTTTCACAATTTCTTTTTTCTATTTCTTGATGCAAATCTTCACTTTTTTAAATCATCTCCAACTCCACTTTTCAAAATGAAAATAACTTCTTGGGAATGAAGCACAATAGACTTTAAATCTGAAAAGAAGTGTAATGTTATATACTTGTATATAATGGTGCCTGATGACTTTAAAGGGACAATGTCAAGCTAAAGGGACTGGGTACAAATTTCAAGAATTATAATAAATGGTTACTTAAAGGAGCACTTGGATCAAAATCAATGAAAATTGAAAACAACTTAAAAACCTATGTATATGACACCAATAATTGCCATGAAACAACATTTTCTTCACATCCAAAAGAGATGGATAAAATTGGCAAGGCTATTTTAACATTTAATAAATGATGTCATTATGACATCATTTACTCAACTGTATTGTTCTTTTAGGTTTTAAACCAAAATTTCTTGGTGATATAAATGAGCTAAAAAAATGTAGATTTATTATAAAACTATATTAATCTTCATATAGAAATAATCAGTTTCCAATCTCACCTATTTTCATCCAACAGATCCAAGTGGGCCTTTAAAACTAAAATTATTTCAATTTGTTTTCAATCTGTTTCCATCAGCCCCTATAAGTAATTTTTAAGTTTTAATTCAACAGGAACAATAATTCAAAGCATCTAAAAAAAATTATTTTCAACAGCTTTTTGAAGGAGTTTTTAATATTTTTAGTACTAAGTTTGAAGCAGACAAGAGTATATTGAAGGAAGAGTTGTTTCACCACTGAAAAGACCTGAGCCACAGACATCTTTTGGAGAGGAGCAGAAGTACAAATCAAAGAATTAATTCTGGCAAGAAGATCACACCAATGGTAAAAGACACCCAAGAGGAAAATATTATCTAAGTTATCTTTTAGAGTTTTTGGCAGTAATTTACCTCTGCTACTTACTTTTAAAGCCCACATGATCAAGCTTCTTTTCACATTGCTGAGATTTAATTACTCGATGCAACCCATTAAGGACTCTTCACTCATCATCATCTTATCTTAAATCTAATATGGACATGCATCAATCCTTCTCTTTTTCTGTACCCAAACTCTGAAATGCTCAGATTCCTTCCTCCATAAGAATGACGTACTTCCAGTTTAACATCTTTTAAATCTAAGCTTAAAATTTATTTATTCAAATCCACCTTTTTCTTGTAGATATATAGTCAGTTAATTATCATTACTTTTTCCATCCTAGATATTATCTTGTTATATACTGTTATCTTTTTAGTTTGGTTATTAGTATTATCAATGATTATTATGAATATCATGATTATGATCAATTATGATATAAAATGATTATGATTATAAATGATTATGATTATGATCATCATTATGCATAACAATAACTCTGACGTGTACTACTAAAGGCTCAACAGTGCCCTTTAAAGGGCAACTATACACTTAAATTAAACCTTTAGACCTTAATTTGTAATCCCAAATTTAAAAGTTTTTCTTCAGAAATTTGATTTTATTAATTTTTGTTAAAAAAATTGAAGTTTTGAGTGTATAATCTTTTTGTCTTAATGATGTCAGTTACAATTTACAAATTACATAAACTTCCTTTTGTGCATCCTGAAATCCACAAATTGGACAACTTTTGCAGCTACGTGTCCTTTGTCCTAAGTGAACTTCTTGTAGAGTAGGCTTGAATGACAAAATTTTCAATCTGAGCAGGTGCTTTTGATTTATGTTAATATATAAATTGTAACAGACGTCATCAAAACAGCTGCTCTAGCCTGCCCACAGGCTCTCCAAGGGAGGGAGGGGGAAATGGGAAGGGGAGAGGGAGGTGAAGGGGAAAGGGAACTGCATGGGGAGGAAGGAAAGGAAAGTAGGCTAGGGGGTTAATGCTTTATCTGTTTTGTTATTAAGAGAACATATAGTCACCAAACCTAGAATATGTTGATCTAATTCAAATATATATATAAATAAATAATTGCCATAAATTGCCATATGTCTAATAATAAAAAATGTATGAAAACTCATATTGTGTATGAACAAATGGAAATCTATAACACCATATAAAAGGTAAGCACTTACGATTACAAATAAAGTACATTTTTTGTGGTGTATGTTACAAGATTTCCATTCATTTCAAGATTATCTAAGTAAACTATCATTTACTTTGACTTGCCTAGTGACTGTTCTGCCTTCTTTTTTAATGCATACATGTACCTCCACCAATTTATCAGTCTGATCTTCCTGTTTAACTTCTTGGCAAAGGACATCTTGCATGTCAAACTGGTGCTTTTATTATGCCGTGGTTTAAGAGTACTTAATATTAAATGAATTACTGTTCACTACAGTATTAGTTTTACATGTAAAATGTACTACACAAATTACATGCAAAGTCTAGATGGAAGTGGGTCATTAAAAAATAATGAATTAGAGCAGAATTGGCTTCAGCAAAATAAATCAAATTTCATTGATTCTTATTTGAAACAGTCAAAAATGAGGATTACAAATTAAAGAGCTCAATTAGACTAGTGAGCTATTGTAGTTTATACAGGGGCGTATTTAGAGGGGGGTCCTAGGGTGCCCGGTGACCCCCCTTAATTTCTAAGTCAGGGGAAAATATAAGAATAGGAACATAGAAGGGAAGTTGTAGAGTTATAAAAGTGGAAATTGTGCCCGTGACCCCCCTGTGAAAAATCCTAGATACGCCCGTTATATATTCTTTAACAGAAAAATAAACTAGAGAAGTGATAAAAATATTGACCAGAAAAAACTACTATTTCATCGTATTCTTAGACAATTTATTCCTAAATTAAAAAGCCCTACTCGTTAACTAAAGAACAAAGGCAAAGACAATGCAAAGAGGCAAAGTAGGAATGTAATAACGTCAGAAATTCTGACGTTAGTTACATTCCTACTTTGCCTCATTGCATTGTCTTTGCCTTATATATAATTCACTTTTGTGCAGCGTCTGTCTTTACTCGAAAATAAAATTGGCTTTAACATTGAATAATAATAAAATTTGAGCTCAAATCAAAAGCTAAGAGAATCGGAAAGTATTTACATTTGACCGAAAGGCACCGCAATACCCGCAGCAATATTGTTTCGAAACCAGAAAACTCATGACCAGTCTTTCTTGAGTCCATGCAGTATTAAGGTCTTATTTGATTTTGACAAGTGAATTAAATGAATACTCAAAGATTGACAGTTCACAAGCAACAACGTAATAAGTAATAGTACTTTGCTAACAGTTTGAACTGGGTCAATAAAGTCGAATTAAGTTTTATGCAAATGTGTGTGTGTAAGCTTATTTGTTGTGAAACACGAGCTCGGGCAAATTCAGTTTGAAATGCTATCGTAGAATACTTACGTTTTTCAAGAAGACTAGTAGACTATCTTATGAAACTTTTAATCTTGAGCTCGAAGTTAGAAATCCAATATTTCTGTCGAGTTGATGTCCAAAATAGATAATTTGCATTTGTCGCTCAAATGCGGCATGATTAATGAACTATAACACTTCCGCGTGCATTCCAACGTGCGTGCTGTTACATTCATAGAGGACTGGGTCAAATGTCAAAACTAAACTGTGCGAGGGTAGCCTGCGTAACCGCCAGCTACGCAGGCTATGCGAGGGAGGGAAGACTGGTGAGAAGGGAAGGCAAGAATCAAGATTATCAAATAAGATAGTATGGTCTTTTGGGAAAGATAAAATAAGCAAACAAATTCGACACCCTCCCTCTGAGAAGGAAAGATAGAAAGGAAGGTAGGATTGAGAAAGGAAGCCTAAGGAAGAAGGGGAAAAAAAAAAACGGCCGGAATATGATGGATAGGGGAGGAACTCGAAGGAAGGAAGGAAGGAAGGAAGGAAGGAAGGAAGGAAGGCAAAGACTAGATTATATTGTACATGCCCTAGCTCATTGTTGTCATTGCAGAAGGCATTATACAGATTGACTGATTATACACTTCTAGTCTTACTAAATAACAAAGGTTGCCTTAACATGTTTCACACCACTCAGCTGTTTATTGATTGTAAACGATATTGAACGTGTCTCTTTGCTATATTACTTATACCACACTATATAGTTATGGATGAGTTTTAGAACTGCCGCATTAACAAGGCATACGGCTCACGCAACTGTTTGTAACCGATATTGAACCAAGTGTCCCTCTGGCATTTTGATATCGATTTGCCGTACAGGTGTAGGAGGTGCAGGTGGAGGAGGACTCTGGAAAGATTCATTCTCTCTTGTCTCTCCTGCCCCACGCGGGGTTATTCTAAGAGTCTGAAATTCCTCAGTTAGATCAAAGTCTCTTCGGGTATCCCGAGGGTTTTTGCGAGTAGCATTAACTTTTGTCCGTCTTCTTGATCTTACTCCCCATCCACCGTACAATGTCTGTGGAATGTGGTATGTTTTCTCGGTGGTTATTTTAGCAACTCGTATATTTTTACCTGAAGCATTGATTTCCTTTGGTTTTGGTCGTGCAGAGAATGTCACACGGTTTATTTTCATGTTGTTGGTGTATTTTGGACCAGTTTCGTTTCTTTGAAGACGCTCCACTTCATTTGCAAAGCACTGAATACAGTCAAATTCTTCAGGGTTTAATGTTGAAATTCCTGCAGATGCGGGAGCGGATTTAGAAGCTCTTTCTTTACTGTGAGGTGAAGATGAAGCTTCGACAGTTTTTTGTTTCGGTCTAGTGGCATCTCTTGACCGGTTGTCCCTAGGAGTTTTTGTTCTTGTTTGAAGTTGCTGAAAAGTAGGGTTAGATTGAGATCGATTTCCTCTAAGGGGTACTCGTCCCTTGCAAACTGGTCTGAATCCAATTCTTTGCCTAGGAATTTGTTTACGTTTTGTGTCCTCAACATAAGGCTTAAGCTCATTGTCCGGCGATAGAGCCAAAAAGCACCTTCGATCCGACCTACTCTGACTTAAATCACAAGGTTCTTCGTCACTATCAAAGTCATCAATTGGTGGAGAAAGTGTTGTTTTAATTGGCTTTAAACTTGCTCCTTTAGGACTCGCCAACGATGTATGAAGATACTTCAACCTTCTCAAAGCTTGTTGCACGTTCGTAGTTTGGTCGATTGATCTTTTACTTTTGCTCAAATCCACTTTCAGCCCATAAATGCCTTCCATTTAGAACTTTAAAACATCAAATTAATGTTCCACTGATATATTTATGTACCATTAGCAGAAGTGTGCACATATTCATGGACACGTACTCTACTATTTACTGACCTTCGAGTTTGGTCTCCAACGAGACACTAGTAAAAACAAAAGCGGATTCACTTTCATGGAATTCGATTCGACGAGACAAGAGGTCGGCATGCCCTTAGGGTCAATCCTTTTCTTTATAATGGATATGTCCAAAATCAATTACAAAAACACGCTTATTGGTTTTTGTTTACAATAAAATAAACAATCGATCCGTTTCATTAGTTTCTCACGTTCTATACAATTTTTTCACAAATTTAATCAAGTTTGTCTGACGCACTTTCATTACCCATTGTTGTCAAGGTCTACTATAAACTGCGGTATCTGTTTGTAAAGAATTCCCAAAAGGATTTTCTTAAGACTTTTATTGATTAATATGAAGACTAAATCTATTGGAATTAAAAAGTTCATCAGTAAGTGGTGTTTAGTGTTTCTATTAAAAAATCCCAAGGCTTTTTGAGGTAATTAGAGAACAGGGGCTCGGAAGTCAACATCTTTTATGCAGTTCAGTATGCCGTAATGGCGGATTTCAAATAAATGCTTCATTTTTCGAACATGTTTGTTGATATAGTTTGACTGATTGATAATAATTAAAGAACAAATAAAGGCAAAGCCATACAAAGATGGCCTGTTGATGAAGTAAATTTAATAGACAAACAAAGACCAACCTGAATTAGTATAAGGGGCCGACCATTTAACTTTTGAGGATGATTTTGAAAAAAAAGCCTACAAGCGCTTGTCGGAAGAAAAAAATTGCATGCAGCACAAATGAAATAGAAAAAAAAATATTGCACTGCTGTAAGGAAGAAAAAAATGTTGCAATGCTATTTCATCATTCAGAGAGATTTAGGAAAAGTAGTAAAGGTTGATGCTAACCCTAATGTATCAAGTAAACTGTTTCTGATTACCAGAAAAAAGTGTAAAAATTGTGTAAAATTTTACAATAAAAATGTCTCAAAATGCCTCGCAAAACGCTGGAAATCACATTTCCAACAGTCTGAATTTCAAAATTTTGGCCCCCGGCCATAGAAAACTCCCATAGGACCCCCATAACTCCCACCTTATATACTATAAATAACAGTAACATGTAATCATGTATATTTTTCTAGTTTTTTCAGATAAATATTAATAATAATCAAAATAATTGCATGAGCTCTCTAAATCTGTTGAAATTAAATTATAGTATACACCATCACATTGCTTTTATGTTCAACTTTAACTGACCAGGAAGCTTCTTCACATAAGTGATTTTCAAGAAGGTCCTAGAACTATGGAAACTGTTCAATAAATGCCTATCCTTCGAACTTACAAAATAAGATTCTTTTAAATAATACTAAATTACAAACTATAGAAAATATAAAAATGAACAAAAACAATCCTGCAGGGTCCTGCAGGGAAATGTGATGGCAAAAAAATATCCTGCAAAGCATTGAGATGGGAAAAAAATTCCTGCCCAACAGGTTGCTAGAAAAAAAATCTTGCCAACCCAAAATCATCCCCCCCCCCCCTCCCCCTCGTTCGGCTGACTCTGAAAAAGTTTCAAAAAACTACTTTCAACAACTAGCATGCATATATATAGAAACAAAAAAACAAAAAAACAAAAAAACAAAGAAAAATTCTTTTGAAATTGTATGTACATGATTACATTGATAGCAAGCCCTTAAAGGAACTCTGATTAAAAGAGATTTTCTAATTTCGTCGCGGAAAAATTATAGTTTTGCAAAACGCAAAAAAAGATATCGCCGCTCCTCGACTGCCGAAATCATTGCATCGCAACCTGCAAGTCACACCAAGATCGGTTTGATTTTTTTTGTTTTTGTTTTTTTGCGATCTAACAATAGGCAGGTCGCAGAAAATTAATACCAAAATCCACACAGCTTAGCGAAATTTGCAGGTCGCGATGCAACGATTATATTTCGGCTCAGTGTATAAAACGCAAAATTTATATAGAGCAACACGTATGGTGATCAATAATTTGCAATTGTAAATTGCTGTATGTGTACGGGGAAGTTAGATCTTCCTCGCTTAGATCGTGTCTCACAAGCTCTTGTATATAAGCTAAGTGAATACGAGGCAAGTACTGACATGAAGCGATGGGTTGCCAATTATTTTTTCCTAACCAATTTCCCCCCGTTTTTATGGTATTTCTATATCTTTTTTTCTGATATATTTCTATATCTTTATGTAGCTCATAATTTGTAAGTAATAATAAAATGAAAAAATAATATAACTTAAAAATATATATATATAAATAGAAATCCGCGACATTACCTACCGCGACATTACCCGCGACATTCACCCGCGACCCGCGAAGATCAAATAAGCGGTATTATCTCATCTTCGCGGGTCACGGGTAAATGTCGCGGGTTGCGGGTAAAGTCGCGGATGATGTTTCGGGTACGTAAGTCGCGGACTTCTATTTCATTTTTTTGTTTTGTTTTTTTTCATTTTGTTATTACTTACAAAGTATCATCAAGGTATATAATGACTATATAATAACTATATAATGACGTTTCTCCACGGCAAAGACAAATGTTTACCTCTGCTATGTGAACGTAAGGCCTACTCCGGGCCCTAAAGTTGCCTTAAGTCGCACAAAGCTGCCTTAAATCGCTCAAAGTCACCTTAAATCGCAAAAAGTCACCTTAAGTCCCATCGACTTTTTGGCCAATATTTGCTTAAATCGCCTAAAGTCGCCCTTATAATTAGTCGCCTCAAGTTGCCCAAAGTTACGGTGACTTTAGGGCCCGAAGTAGGCCTAACGTACGACCTGTATAGCTAGAGTCGGTTCATTGTAACTCAGATAATGATTTAATGTACGTACATGAACTGTTCCAAAGATTTACGTTTTATAATATAAGGTTTGATTCGTCATTAAAGCTGTTTGGATTGACCTATTGTGTTTGTTTAAGTTTGTTTATACTCTAATACTAGTCCTTTGAGACCTTTGACTAATATGCATATCTTGCTAAAGATCAAAGAAATTTTCAAATTTAAGGAAATCACCTGTATAGTGCTCGCAGCACTTCAATTTTGATAAAAAAACGCTAGTTATACTCACTTTACTGCTCTTGCACAAAGTTTTAAAACCCGAAAGCGTACCATAGACACAAAAAATCTGATGCGTTTTACTGGAATTAGCTGCATGCGTTGACCGCGTTTAGATTGTATATATGAGTGTAATTGTTTTTGTTTGTTTGTTTGTTTTAGGTTTTTTAGCAATAAATTAATTCGGACTCGTTACGGATGTGTTCTAAATCCTCCCATTGTTCTTGACAACATTGCAAAGTAGTCAGTTGAATAACTGGCTTTATGACCAGGATCTACAAACACCTATCAACGTCCACTGATGAGAATTGTTATAATCCTACATAAACCACAAGTTATTATCTAGCGTCTACAGTATTAATTGATGGCAGTGTCCAACAGACATCGTATACCTTCCTAAAATTCATTAAGGACAAACAGAGTATTTTGTCAGTACAAGGAACAACTGGAAACGAACGCTTGATCATGCTCTAAATGCATGGTGCAAACAGTTCAAGATTTGAGGAGCATTTGATCAAATTCATTCTAGCTTGCAGAACTATATGGAGAGAGAAAAACAACAACTGCTTGACTGAAGCGCATCCGATTTATTTTAAGGAGGGGCGGAATGTTACTAATTTCACTTGGCAACAAACAGAGAGCGAAAAATCAAACTTTGTAATTGTACATTTATAAATAACAAGGGGACAGTTCGTTAGTTTCCAAGGAACGCATTTGCCCAGCAGCTATAAGATCTGCCAGAAAAATAATGAACCCCAGCTGAAGAAAAGGCTAGAGAACGACGAATCAATTATACGCTGTCACTGCATGGTAACTACCTCCAAAAAACAGTTGGTCGATTTCAATTCTGCTTTATTAGTATAGAAAAAAATTGTTTGAGGAGAACACAAGTAACTATCAAAAGAAAGAAACACACTATTACAAACGTTTGTGGATTATTCCACTGCTACTGCTTCATAGCAATTCACTGGGAAAAGGTGGCTCTCGACAAGCTATCATTGGAAAGTGATTAGGTTGTTTGGGACAGGACAACACTCAAGACGTTGAAGGTCGCATTGATGTAGCTGGATCTAGAACGTAGACTGTTAAGTTTTGGTCACATTAACAATCTCAAAATTCATTGATTGTAGTTACCTGGCTCCCTGGAAACGACCGCGGGTTCAGCTTTCGCAAACTTGTAGTAGCTCTGAAAAATTTGACTCAAGAAGAGGTATACACTTAAATCGAGAAATACGGGACATACCGAAAAAGCCGGGGCCGCTTATTATTTTGCCACTTGTTTAATTAGCAAATTTGAAAAGAAGAAAACTAAGGCGAGAGCATTTAAATTTGAGCCAAATCTTGTGTCTAAACTGTGGTTGGATACTACCTCAGTTTTACAATTTTCTCGCAAGTTTTACGATTTGCTGAAATTGGAATCGCTTTCTTTCCTGAGCCATCTCACGTCTTTATAAGTGTCGTAAACGCAATTGACAATCATGTCAGCTCAAGTCAACAAGACAATCAAGAAAACAAGTATTTCATCTGACGTGGAAAGCAGCCCGGGTAATACCACTGTTCAATACGATGGCAGCCAGAGTAATTGTACTCTACCAGTTATTGACATTTTGCAGTTCTGCACACATGCGGAAAACCTGCAGAGAAAAAAGGTAAAGGAGAAGCCTTCCAAAATACCACAAACTATTAGCATGTTTAAGGCTTCCAGCTTTGGTATCGACGGCAGTTTCCCACCAAGAATTTCTAGCTGGAGCTGTCGCACACATTTGTACAGAGTTCCACGAGCAACGAGATCTCGATGGTCAAGAACCAAAAGCGAAATATCACTAGCTCATCACGAAGACACTAGACAATTTCAAAATCCAAGATCTGGGTTTTCAAGCCCTTGTTTTCATGGAGCGAATACCCCAGTACGGTGTAGGCAAACAAGTCAACGCCATGGCAACTACTTATGCAAGGAAACTCATAACGGCTGCGGGGATTCCGGACTTGGTGGAGAAAACTTTATTATTTCTAAAGTAAACCTCAATAAAAGACCAAAGAAAAAGCTGATGAATATCAAAACTGATGCTCAAGGAAATATTACGAGTATTTCCGAAACTGATCCACGACGTCCCATCGATTTACGACGATCAATCGATTCGGCCATTACGTCTTTGTCAACATCTGACCAATCAAAACCATCATTCTTGGGACTAAATGGCGCGTTTCCAGACACTTATAATGAAGGATCTTGTGATAGAAACATAATATCGAGTGATAATTACAGAAGTAATGATAACATAGCGTTTGATGAGGAAGGCTTTCCAAGTATAACTTCAATCAAGAAGATCGACATTAAACTTCCGTGCTAAAGATTTTTGTATTGATAGTCGTATTGCCAGACAGGGAGCTGCAGTAGAGACAGGACAGCGCTCCAGCCCGGAATACAGTGCCATTCAGTAGATAATAACATAGCCTTATATGAATAAAGGCACTCACAGTCAGTCACTTCACCAGCCAGCGTCATGCGCATCCGAAAAAAAAGAGTTTAGTTCATCTGTAACGCGCACGCCGTAAAAAGCGGCAATTATAATTTTTATATGGATGCTAGTGGATGAAATTATGCTATTATCCAATTTGTTTTATTTAAAAAAACAAACAGATGACATTTGTTGGCAGTGGACAGCGCTTTCCGGCCAGGGCCAAACAAGGACCTGACAGTAAGGAAGGAAGCTTTTTCTTACGTCTGTATGTACTTTTCCAACCAATGACGATAAATCAAACTGTATTTGTAAATGAGCTTTTATCAGGTATTTTTAAATTCGTAAAACGGAAAAAGAATTACCATATAGCTGGAAAGAGCATGTTAAAATTAGCAAGACAGTGAAGTTTGAAGGAATTACATCCAAAACTCGTGAGAGTATGAATTTTTGAAAAGTATGAATTTGTAAGAAAACCTTTGCTGGTAGGCATCTCTTGCCTACCAGCGAATGTTTTCATACAAAATTTCGATTTTGGAAAATTCATATCTTCGTGAGTTTGAAAGTTACTTCATTCAAACTTCACAGTTTTACTAATTTTGACATGCTCTTTCCAGCTATGGTAATTATATTTTTGTACTTTGACTTTTGGAATTACATGATAAAAGCTCATTTATAATTGTTTTACTAAATCCAAATGTCTTCCAGACTGGTGAACGAGTTTTTAAACTTAATTTATGAATATCATTAAAACTATTAAAAGTGTTTTGATTGTGTTGCATAACTATTGACTTTTTAAATATTTCTATTCCAAATTATATATTTAATAGTTTCTATTCCAAAATATATTTTCAATATTGCTGTTCCAAATTATACCGATATTCTACACGGACCATCACTATATATGAACTATATTTACATCAGCAAAGATTTTCAAAGTAGCAAAGTCACATCAAGTTGTTTTTATGGCAATAAAGGAAGTATGGTTTCTTTCTTCTCGCAGAACTTATATCCCCTGCATCATATGCAGCACCAAATTATATATTTAATAGTTTCTATTCCAAAATATATTTTCAATATTGCTGTTCCAAATTATACCGATATTCTACACGGACCATCACTATATATGAACTATATTTACATCAGCAAAGATTTTCAAAGTAGCAAAGTCACATCAAGTTGTTTTTATGGCGATAAAGGAAGTATGGTTTCTTTCTTCTCGCAGAACTTCTATCCACTGCATCATATGCAGCATTAACCGATGGCATTCGGATTTCTAGGACCTTCTTTGTAGTAGTAACTTTACAATCTTTTGTTTTAAACGCTTGTTTTAACTTTAGGTTATTAATTGCCGAGGAATTCAATCGAAGGTTGACATCTGCAAACTTAAAGCCAGGCAAGAAATGCTCCTCTTGGTAGGGTCTTTCTCGACTGGAAGTGAGTATGATTCTTCCCCGATAATGTTCTTCTTTAAGAGGAGAAATTTGAAGTGTTTCAGTTATACTAAGCCTTTTAAAGTTTATGGCTTCCTTTTGTCCATCTTGATTTTGTTTGTACATAAACAAACTCCCCGCACCAACGTTTTCTCTTCCAGATTTATTGGAAGAACAGCTCGTTGCTCTTTTACGGCGTTGCTCAGTAACTACAAAATCTTTCTTCTCAACATTCCCCTTTTCACTTGTTGTCAATGAAAGGGTTGATTTTCCCGAAGTTCGAGATTGTCTGCCATAAGAGCTTTTCGGAATTCCAAGATGGCGTGTTCTTGCCATGGAATTTGTATTCCTGAGGCCTTCACGAGATAATATGCAGTCCAAACGTTTTTTCAGGTCGGACGCATTCTTCATAATCTGTATTCAATATTTTTTCTGGCAAAGTTCTTTTGTCACTTGAATTTTTAAGCTTTTCCTGCGAAACTACAAAACTTGTACATTTGTTAAAATGGTGTTAATGTGAGTTGAAGTAATTACTTTTTCTTTGAGTGTCTGTCTGAATATGCTATATCCAGTAGCTGCATGCAATTGCTTGCACTTCAATAATTGTGCTCCAAAATTTCTGAATACTTTTCAGTGGAATAAGATAACTGACAAAACGTCACCACCACGACGCTCAAAGATGAGGTCCATTCCGCCCTTGGCAGTAATCAATCTTTAATATCTACAAAACATAACTACGTTTCTATGTATTCAAGTACTTAATCTGCTGCCTCAAATATTATTGACAAAGTAAAGTCAAGAAAAGACTTGAGGTGGCACAACAAAAGTTTGAACTTTGGGTTGTAATTTTTGTTGCCTGATACCACAATTTTTATACTTTTTGTCCTCACTATATATAGATATAATTATATTTGTTTATTAAAGTACATATTTCAAAAGGATGAGGGACTTCAGCAATTTTCGAAAGCGTCTGAGATAATCCTTCTTATTATTCAAAACAAAGCGAAAATCTACAAAGATTATCCTAGGGATCATGGCAGATCTGGTTGCTAGGAAACCAGGAGACTAGACTATTTATCAAAATTTTGTTTGAGTTGTCTTTGTTATGTTTACTTTTGGAAGATTATTTAAATTCTGTATCACTACTTTGGAGAAATGTACTTATTATACAATTTATTTTGCTTTAAATGTATGATCCGCGTGCGCTATTCCAGATCTCTTTTATCTCGACCCCTAATGCTTACTAGTCATTATCAATTCTAAGCCTCCTCTCCTCACTGTTGGGATTTCTTTCTTTTCTGACCGGGAAAGAATGGGCCTCATTCCTTCCTCCTCTCCTCTCCCCTCCCCTCTCTTTTTTCCTTCTTCTCCAGTCTTTCTCGTTCGTCTTTATTCCAAAGGAAACCCAAAAGAGTTACCTGCGGAGGTCGACTTTGCCTAAGTTTATCCCATAATCTACTTTATCCCATCCTCCAGTTGTAGATCTTTGAGATCTTCTTGACAGAGACGATAGTTGGCAAGAATAGTAAAATTAGAGCTCTGCTAGAAATGTTTTGGACCCCCCCCCCAAAAAAAAAACACAAAAAAACAAACAAACAAACAAAAAAACGAACTGTCGAATCAATTGATCATAGATTGTGATATATAAAGTGTATGTATTGTAGATTTGGTTGTTGCCATGACAAAGACATGAGGCTTTATGAGTACTTATTTTTCCTAAGTATTGCAGTAGTACGTCAAAGATTCCATGACTAACATGTAATAAATAATGGGTAACTAGGGACAATTGACTGTTTCGTTTAGGAATGATCAGCTCAGTTCTTCAGTTTATTTATTTATTCATTTTTTCAATTTCTTCCGTTTTCTCCTGCCTTTCTTTTTCTTTCATTCTGTCATCCTTCATTCATTCGCGCGTCTTAGTTTCTTTCCCAGTCTGTCTGTCTATTCTTCTTTCTTTCCTTTCCTTCCTTCGTCCCTTTTCTTCTTTCCTTTTCTTTCCTCCCTTCTTTCTGTTTCTTCCTTCCTTTCTTTCTTCCTTTCCCTTCCTTTCTTTCTCTTTCTTTCTTTCTTTCTTTCTTTCTTTCTTTCTTTAATTTATCTCAAGATTCTTTCTTTCTTTCGTTTTCAAGGGTATACTCGCCACCTACGTTCCTCACCCACATGTTCTCAAAGATGTTTTTCACTTCAGAATTATCTCCGTCGTCCATATGAATAGTGGTTCTTACCGATACGATTGAAATATTTAATCAAAAAGCATTTGGAAAAAAATACTTGAAAATGTTGTACTATAATTATCAGTTGTTTTTACTTTTATTAGTTTTGTTATCGAAGCATTTAATCAAAAAGCATCATGGAAAAATACTTGAAAATGTTGTACTATTATCAGTTGTTTTTACTTTTATTAGTTTTGTTATCGAACATTTAATCAAAAAGCATTTGGAAAAATACTTGAACTGAAATGGCATATACTGTCATTAGGCGTTTTTCACTTTTGCACATGGTCAATATATGACTACAATATATGTTTTACAACTCTAAGAGATAAGTGCATACAAACAGATGCGGAAGGACAATCCAGGCAGGTGTACTGATGTTCTGACTGTTTTCATGGCATTATTATGTCGGTTGTTGTTGTCTATGATTATTTATTCCCATTAATAATGCCTTGCTTTGGTCTCTAACAATCAACAAAATTTATTGCATTATTGCACCATTTTTTTTTTTTTTTTTTTGTAACTTAGCTTAGAACTGCTTTTGGGCATCAGGGAAAGTTTTCCATTTACAATGCTTTACTTTGGTCTCCAACAAACAGCAAAACTTACAAATATATGGTTCACTGTTCAAACTTAGAACTATTTTTAGCATCAGAATTGAAACAGTTTACTACCGAGCCTGAAAACCTTGATATATGTCGGTTTTAATAGCGATCATCATTTTCCATTCACAACGCTTTGCTTTGGTTTCCAACAAGCGACAAAACTCGTAGTATCCTTTTTCAGACTTTTCCCACCATTGATTTGCTCAGCAGGGGAGACCATGTTGGTTTCCATATCATCATTTGTGTCTGTAGTGTTTTCTTCTTCGTCGCCGCACTCGTGAATCACAATAGTTGGGCAAGATTGGGAAGTTCGTATTGTAATTCTACGAGGAAATACTTTATCGTTGTTATAGTTTATCTCATAATTGCCATCATCTATTTGCTCTGATAAACCCCGTTTAGGCAAAAGCTTCTTACGGGCCATTAAGTCGCTATTCTTAGTATTAGTATGATTAACTTCTTTGACTTTTCTTGACGTGAATGCCTCACGGTTAACCTTCCCCTTTGGAACTTCATTTTTGCTGCTTTTGGCAAAACTTTGTCGACTTTTCTCAGGACTTTTTCCCCTTGTTTTCAAACGTCCAAATGAGGAGATATTTGTCTTAGTATTATCATTGCTAAGTCTTGTGTCAAAAAATACTGAGGGCAACAAGTCGGTAAAAGTTTTCTTCGGATTATCTTTATCTTTAGCTCGTTCGTTCAGTTTCAAAGATTTCGCTCGAACGGCAAATATATTGTAATGGTCCAGCAAGGAAGGCTCGGAATAATGTCTGCGAAGTGGTAAAGCAAACTTTCTGTCATTGTAGCAATCTGTGCTACTTGGTTCTGTTGATCTTGAAATCTCTAAAGTCTTGAGTCGTTTTACAAAACATCTAGTCCTTTCGGCTTCTTCTCTTTCCTTAGCAATCTGCGATGAGCTCCAGTGGGTTTGTCTTTCTTGAAATGGAACGGTTTTATTCCGCTTGTGATTTTGAATTTCTAAATCGACATTGGAAACGCTGATTTTTCCATTTATGTTGGTGCCAACTGTCTGACTCAGAGTTGGTCGAATGAAAGGAAGTTTTGCTCTGTTCCTATTCATCATGTTTCGCTAGAAGCGCTTGGTTCATCTTTCCAGGCAATGTCTCTCAAATTCCAAAAACCTTTGAGACGATTTAAGGTTTAAAATCTTAGAAAAAGCCAGACAATAAGACGAGACATTGCGACCAAGCGTGTGGGTTTTGGTTATTTGTTCATCGACCACCAACCTTGGAATGTTTATGTACATTTGACAAGAGCTGAATTATTATTCATTCATCTATTGACTTGTAAAAGAGGCTCTTCAGTCTCTCAAAGTCATTTCTAACAACAACCCACATTCTTTTCAAATGCTTATCAAAATTTTTGCCGTAAATCAAGAGTAGGCATATTTCGTTTTATTCTAGAATTTAGGTGGACTGTGGACTTTAATTTCGTATCCTATCCAAAGCAAACATCTCGAAAGTGCTTTATTTTCATTACTTAGCATAAGGAAAACGTCCATGTATCAAGGTTGTCATGCCAACAGCAATGTACTAATGGTTCCTTAATAAAAGGCGACAACAGTATTGATCTAAAACCGATATTGAACTGAAAAAAATAAAAAACTTAAAATTTTGAAATATCAGTGAAGTTCGGGTTCCATTCGCTAACTCAGTTTCCATTTTGCTTTCAGTGATAGGGAAAATAGCCTATTTGGAAAAAGAAAACGGTCCGATATCTTTCCTTTCTTCCTTGCATATTTTTTTAAAGAGGCATAAAAAGCTTTGCGTGACACTACAAAGGAGGTGTGTGTAACATACCGAATGTAGCCAGTCACCAAGAAATTAATAGAGTAGATTTCGTATGACTGTGAAAACGGCACCGCACGGTCACGGCACGGTTACGGCAGGAATTTCGAATGTTTTTAATTTATAGACAACACGGCACTGACACGGTTACGGCACGGCGCGGTCCGTTTCACACTCATACGAAATCTGCTCTAATTGCGTTGCTAGTTGCGAGAGAACAAGCACGGTGTAATTTAATGATCATATTGGAAAAAGCGAGAACAATATTAAGAAATTTTAAAAGTAATAATCGAAATCATCTATTAGAACAGTTTGTGGTAGTTTGCGTAAGTAAGGTAGCCTGCGTTGCTGGCGGTCTGCGGTTTTTGGAGCGGAGGAAGAAATGAAAGATCGCCTGCCCGCATACGTTGGGTTTTCGAGTTGTTCGTCCACTGGTGAACGGGAATTACTGATTGGCTAAATCGCCGTCAATCAAAATGAGACGCCATCATATCTGACATCAACTGATCAAAATCTATAATGGATAGCCCAACGTATGCGGTCAGGCGGTCTTTCATTTCTTCCTCCGCCCCAAAAACCGCAGACCGCCAGCAACGCAGGCTACAAGCTAGTAAGGAAGATATTGTCATTGATGATAATGATCAGTAAGGAGGGATAGCTATAGATACTTTGTAGAAAGAGCAAAATAATAAAATATGAAACACCACATGTAATGGGTGCGGTTATATCAGATAAAACGGACTGAAGCAGATGTGTTTTTCTTTATTTAATTTTACATGATTTTTTCCAATTTCATCTTTTTTACTTCTCAGTGGATCAAGTTATTGTGGACAAATCAACCAATAGCGACAACTCTGAGATAAAAAGAGCCGCACCCACTGTATATCCAAGGCTAATGTAATGTTATAGTGAATTATTACAAAACTTTATCAACAAACTTATATTTACAAGGCGAATGCGAACTAGAATGTCTTTTTGAAATTTCAGCTGTGTCCCCGTAATCAAGGGACGACAAGAATGATGTTGGTCGCTCACAAGACAATTTTTGTGTATCGAGCCTATTCAAAGTATACATTCCTATGAATTAGAAATGATTCAAAGAGTATACAAAAGACTATAGATCTTTTCAAAGTGTACTCTTGGAGATTAGAAATGATACAACTGTAGTAGAAATAAGAGATTCTATGTATAGCCTATTCTAATCAAAAGTGATACAGGGCGTATCGAAAAGACGACCTAATTGGAAATGATACTGTCCTGAGTTCCTGAAAGATTAGCGTTATCCAGGATTAATTCTTAAGAAAACCATTCATTTTATAAATCCCTGTATTAGCGCTAATCGGGCTATTTGGAACCAGCCCCAGGCGGTATAAAAGAGACGATCACCTTGCCACCCTATGCACCTCAGTTCCCAGTGCTTCCCAGAATTCATTACGAAAGATTTTAAAGTAAGCCTTCAATATATTCTGAAAAAAAGTAGAAAACGAGTGTAATACTTTCAAATGCCAATAAGGTGAATAATAGCTAAGAGGAAATTTCCTAAAGTTCCTACTACTTCTGAGACGACATAATCAACGTTTTTCTCACATAAATGCATGCAAAAGTTTCCATTGAATGCCATCATTTCTTGATATTTTTACCCTGAGCTCGCTTGCGCGCTCAAAATCGTAAAGAATTCTGGAAAACACAGGGAAGATGAATGCAAAGTGCACTCTTGGGAATTAGAAATGGTCGATACTGGCGTATAAGCAGAGGAGACGATTTTACGAATAGTGAGGCTACTCAAGATGAGCTCTTAAGAATTCATTATATGATATCTTTCCTAGCATGTTCTTGTCGTAGAATGAGTATATGTGAAAGAATTCTTCATCGTTGAGGTCGATTTTAAATCGTTTAAGTGTCTGGCGGAACTCTGATGGTGAGCAGTTCCCTGTGCCTTCAGTGTCGATAGCCTACGATAAAAATAAAACCATTAGCACAGGAAACTCGAGGGATATCATAAAAAGACAATAAAATATGCATAATTATATTAATAGAAATACCATAGATCCGCCATCTTGAATCGACAGAAATGCATTCTAGGACTTTTACTCACTTTCAAAATATCACCAAACAGAAGAACTAAAATCTCTTCCGTTCCTAAGATCGTCATGGTGTGATCGTCTTTTGTTTGGTGTCATTCAACCGAGTTAACAGTTGCAAAATGCAATGCGGTCAGTTAAGATTTATCGATGCAAATGGATAGTTGCATATAATAGCCAACAGGTCCATAGAGTTGTTATATTTTATCTGTTAAAAATACTTACTCTAAAGGCTCTTCTCATTTCCTTCCAGACTTCTCTGATCCTGGTCCTCATAATAGCCATGACTTCAGCTAGTTGATCACTTTGGAATCCTGGACTGGACTGGAATGAGAATTACAAGATTTGTTACTCGAAACCAATCTTCTTCTGTTTAATATTTACATTTTTATCTCAATCTATTAAACCATGTATTTTATGAGATCGACAACAAACTTACCGGCACTTTGGTTGGTTGTAACTTAGCTCGTTTTAAAGTGTTGGATTTTTCTGACTTCGCAGTTAACACAAAATGTCTTAGGAAATCTTTGTAGATGATCCTAAAGAAAGTTATAAAGATCACAAAAATCAGTACGTGTCAGATCAGAGCAAATAATTAATATGGTAAATGATAAGTTCAAAACTTTGTATATTTACACCAATGTCGTTCTTACCTTCCCTTGCCTTCCGAATCGTGCTTCCGACACAAAGCCAACAGCTCACTGTGAGTGAGGTCCATGGAATGATGGTATAAAATATCTGTGAAGAATTTAATATTATATCTGACTATACTGTACTATATTGACTAAATTATATCGCTTGAAGGCTCCTTTATGTATTGGAAAGTGAAGACTAGTGGGAAATTAATGGAATGGGACGGAGTGGGAAGTGGGAAGAACGCAAATTATGAGGAGTGAAAAAAGAAAAGAAACGAGGGAAAAGAGGGAAAGTACACAAGGAGAGAAGGTGGGCGAGAGAAGAAGAAGCAGACGAGAGACGAAGGAAGGAAAAGGATATGCTTAACACGTGAAAGTGAGAACGAAAGGATAGAGAGAATTGGAAATAGAAAAGAAAAGAAACTGGTCTTTCTTTAGGTGGGTTACAAGTGTTTCAATTCCTACCTCGCAGTTGTTGAAAGGTAATAGCACCAGTGTTGTCGGGGTCTGCGTTTCTAAATGACTTTTGAATTTGTTGCCACGAACGACAAATCTAAAACATAAAATATTTTAAGTCAATTCCTCTTGTGGCCTTGAAAGTTAGACACGTATCTATCCCTTAACAGTACCAATGAAATCAAATAAATGTGATAAAAAGATAAAGTGTGTACCTGGTTTTTAAGTCGCTTTTCTACGTCACTAGCGCTCATGGGTGGAGTCACTGTTTCTGGGGAGATGTTTCTGTTTGGTGACATCATTGGAGATAATAACGACTCGCGGGATGCCTGTGGAGAGAGGGAAAACACTTCAATAATGAAATAAAACCCGAAATATTACTGAACCTCTAAGTTAGTCTCACAAAATGTAACGAAACTATAGTCTATCCACAGTCCCTTTGCAAAGTTGGTCAAACTGTATGTTTGTCTGTCTGTTTGTCCGTCAGTCAACGCCTCGGTTCGGCGGTTCGTTACGATCATTTATGGGGACTTTATTGAAACAGCTAAAAATGATATTTTTTAAGTGCGCGCCGGAGTCCTCAAGACTTTAGAACGTGTGAAAGTCTCAACTGGCGCTATGTCGAGAACGGGAACCTCGATGACGACAGCGCGTGCATGGAAAAGAACGTTCTAGTGACATCCGCGTCGTCGCTGTTTTTGGTTGCTTAGGGTTGCTAATCATGCTTGGTTTGCACTAAGAGTCGATAGCCCTATCCATTGGATTAATCTTTATGCACTTTGAAGTAGATAAAATGATGTTAATCGATAAATTAATCCACTGGACAAGCCTTAATCCAAGACTGAGCGATAGTTCTACCCACTGCTTTTCCACTCTTTGTGCAATGAACACATACTTATGCTATCACAAGTATCCCGAGTAACTGTACCGTCGATGTTGCTCATTTCAGTACATGTATTGGATTCAGTACCTTACGTTCCTGTGTTCTTGGTGGTGTAGCAGATGAAGCTCTTGTGATATTAGTTCTTGATGAATACATTTTAAGAAATTGTCTATAATCTACTCCATCATCTTGAGTTTTGGGTAAGGTTTGCCATATGTGGTCAAATTGGTCGTCATTCATTCGAAACACGTGACGGTCCAATATGTTTTTAAGAGAGGTCTTACTTATTAAGCCTGTTCGATCGGTATCTTGTTCTGTCAAAGCCTGTTAATAGAGTATTTAGATCAGAAATAATGTGGATTCACTGTAAACAACTACGACATCAATACGACGACAAAGCATTGAGGCACCAGCCCAGTCATCAAAAAACGATGACGTCATGCAAGACTATGACGTTCTAGGGCAAAAAATAACGTCACTTTCGATCTGCAGTAACACTACTAGCACACCGCTAAAGACAAACGGAAAAAATTGAATTTGATTTTGATTTTATATCTTACTCTAAACTTTAAATCAATCTAACAGGCAAATAAAGATTAAATCTAACCCTAACCTAACCCTATATATATAAGCATAGGCACAGGAACAAAGGTATAGGTGTAGGTACATTTAAAGGTATAGGTAAATATAGCTTGTATTGTATGAATTAGTATAAGATCAAAAAGACTAGTACCTTAGCAAGAGAGTAAAACCTTGCCATTACGACCTCTTTAACTTTATTTTCTACGTCCTGTTCTGTCATGACGTTCCTTGGTACAGAAGACCGACGCTGTTTGGTAGGTGATGGAACAAGACCTTCTAACCACTTTCTACTAGCCTGAAATCATTAGACAGAAAATACCTTGAAATCCACCACTTTTGGCTGAAGGTTTCATGACTTAGTATCCCCTTCCTCCCTCCTAATGGGAGGATACCCTCCCCTCCCCCAATTGTCCTAATGGACAGATACCCTCCCTCCCATCCCCTAACTCTCCCTTTTTAAAATATACAATTGGATACAGAATGGTCGAGACCGCTAGAAAAAATCGCAAATTTCAACCGTTTGACGTATTATTAACATGTAGAAACCTTTTCCCACTGGTTTCCCCTCAAATCTACGTTGCTCCAGCAATGTTGCTATGGCATTGACTAATGGGAGGGCAAAGTTTGACCGACAGTATGGGAGGGGTAATGAAGCAATTTTACATCTAATATTATCGCAGAATTCGTGCGACTAGATGGCAAAACCGCACGTTATTTACCTACATATATACCGATAACACCGAAGTGTCCTTATCTCAAACTCGGGACAGTTCCGTACCGTATTGTGCAGTGACTCTACCATAATATTCAAAGCGTTGTGTCAAGCTTTTCTGTAGCGGTACTGTGTTTTTGGAGAGTCATGCCAAATTACAGTACTTCTTAAAACAGGTGTAATACAAACCTCGGTGTCAGATTGTTGGAAAGTATGCAAAAAGTCTTCATAGCACAGTAAACCGTCTTTGTTGACAACAATCTGCTTGAGCAGTGCCTAGTGAAATAAAAATTCACTTTAGGTCGGATTAAGGATTTGTAAGTCAAATAGGGTTTTCTTATTAAAATAGGATTAACATACGTCATGCTTATGTAAAGTCTGCGCTGATATTGAACCCTTGGAGACAATTTGTTTCGGTTCATTGTTAAGGACAAAACAAAAACTGATTTGGTATCATTCTCATTTTCTTTGTCTTCCCAATTGAATCTGACAAGATATGGCTGCAAATATGATCTACATTCAGATAATGGGGAACAGAACTTTACAGTTCGTTTCACATAGCTTTTGACGAGTGGATTCCGAAATTTGTTCGGAAGTTCCGAAGTTCAAGCCGTACTTCGGTAGTTCACAAGGAACTTGGTTGGTGAACTTCGAACTAACATCCCGCGCAAATTCGAACATTCCTAACTCTCAAATGTTTGTCCGGTCGCACACTTGAGTGTTTATAGGTGTGGCATTAGATGTCCTTACCAGATTAGATCGACACAATACATCTATGATTTTTATAAATAGTATATATATTTCGAAAATAAGTACTTCCCAACATTACGGACATCTGCCTGGAAGTGGACACTTGCACTGGGTCCCAAGGACGTCCGATTACAGGACGTTTAATTGTACTTGATTGGATAATTACCTTAAATTGCTTGTCTGTCATCACAAAACAAAATGCATTGATAATCTGGTGAAGATCTTTAGTTGATATGAAACCCATTCCAGTGTCATCAAATGCATGAAAGGCCTGTAACGAAATTGTGTGACATTAGGAATGCGTTACCTTTTTTGCGGTAAAAGATTGATTTAGCAAACTCTGGATATGAAAGTGAATACCATTCATTAAACTCTGAGATAAAGCTTTCTGCACCACACGGGAAAAGGCAGAGACGATCACATGAGCTACTTTTTTTCTCGTCTGTCCCCGTGGACATCTAACGTGAAGGTTAATCCTTGGTTTTCACGACGACGCAAGCATAAGGGCAAGCACAAGAACAAAAAAAAAATCTTGTGCTTTCGCTTATGTTTGCGTCCATGTTATCTCAATAAAAACCGAGCATTGTATGTTGCTTGCGCCTGTGCTTGCTTCGCTAGTGAAAAACCAGCCTTAGGCGTCTTCCGTGAACGTAGAGTCACCTTCGCGTTTAAACAGACTAACGCCAGACGCGAAAACGCAGGTTACGTGCTCCTCTTCGCCGTCTGCGATTTTCCGTGTACATGAAACATCTTTATCACATTTACGCGCATTTGCGCAACAGGTTTTGCAAACCTTGCAATATTTATTGCTTTTCTATCCTCACATTCCAATGAATACTTACCCTAACGATCGTATCGTAGTTGCTGCTTATTTTCTTTCGTAGCTTAGCAATAGCTTGATCAGGGTTCAGCGCTTCATAATTTTTAAATACAACTGGACTGCTAGGCTTTTTGTTTGGGGTATCGAGTGTTACACGACCGTATCCAGAATGTCTTTGATCTTCAAATGCACTGAGGAATTTCTCATATGACAGCTTGCTACGACTCGCAAGACCACACCTAAAATGAAATTGCCACATTTGCGCCGGTTACAGAAGATGGTATAACATGATGGTTGATCTACTACGTGGTATTACAAAGCATTGCGTGACAGCGTGATGCGTAGCACTACAGTTGTACAGTTGTGGTATTGCGTAACGGTGTGGGACGCACAGGTGCCACAAGTGAGACAAAAATGAATTTATGTAACAGAGCGCCGTCTTCTGAGCTAGAAAGGTTCGCGGTTTGAGTTCTGTTGTCTTGCAGGTTTTTCACTACCCTGCTTTAGAGGACAGTCGGAACAAGAATGGGAAAACTGTACAACCACAGGAATCAAACCATGAACCTCTCTCGTTTAGAAGACGCACTAATAAAGTAATCGATCGTTTCTGCTTGACATGATTGCAGTGCGTCTGTTGCCTATGTCTATGAAAACGGTGCAGTCACGGCAGGAATTTTGATTGATTTTTAGACAACTCGTCAGTGGCACAGCCACGGTATGGCGCCGTTTCACACATATGAAAACTCCTTTATACAAATCGTGGTGTAGATATCACATATAAAGTATCGAAACTGTCTTAATGAACACTCCGTTACCTTTCTAGCAGTATATTGAGTTGATTCTCATCCAGAAAATAATGGAAATCAAATAAAATCTGCTGTAGTTCTTGTCTTGATATGTATCCGTCTCTATTTACATCTACTGCCTCGAATGCTTTACGGAAACTTTCGTAGCCATCACGGAAACGATCCCTATAAATGCAGATCAAAAGCGAGATATTCATATCTACATCTTTTTAACAGAGGAACAAATGCTTGTTATTCGAGCCTTCAGCACGTATGCGGATCGATGTGAATCCCCTTTACTGCTCTTGTAATTATGCATGTAGAGGGCGTCCAGGTGAAAAGATTGTTCTTACAACGATTCAAGCACTTTTTTGTCATACCAAAACAAGGACTTAGAATATTAATCTCTTCAGTAGCCACACCCATCCTGCTAATAAGCTTTTTGGACAGATAGGTGCAGTTTTTTGGTAATATAGTAAAGTAAAACTGAAGCTCACTTGAGTCGTTGTTCTACTTCCAGTGCCGATAAAAACGACACTGCTTGTGCTTGGTTGTGAGTGGCGTTCTCATGAATGGCCTATAAAATAATGAAATCATAATAGTTAGCAAGCTGAAGTACTGATATTTATATAATAATTGGCATATTACGCGCGCTCTGATTGGTCGAACAACCATGTGTGATTAGAGTACACACACATAGATGGCGTCATCGAATCTTACGCGCGCTCTGATTGGTTGGAATGTTTCGATAAATATTATATAAAACAGATAGATTCCATTTTTCCGTGCGTCTGTACTCTAACCGATGCACAAAAGACGTCAAAATGTGGTGAGAACAGTCACGCCAAGTGCTCGACTTCGTCTCGTGGCGTACTTTTTTGTTCTCACCACATTTTGACGTCATCTGTGTATCGATTAGAGTACAGACGCACGGAAAAATGGAATCTATTTGTTAAATCACTGTTTTGTCATTACTCTTTATTTCAGTCACTGACCACACCCTACCCGCTAATAATCTCTGTGAATAAGAGGTTGAAGGCATTGACATACAGAAACGGTAACATTACGTGAAATAAAGTTGGGGACGACATAGCGGAAAAACAGCTAAGCGGTGGTTTTCATAATTTTGTCATAAACTGATGATGAAGTATGAAAAACAGTAACTGCTACACTTTTACTAGCTTGAATAAAAACTTTTTACAAAACCTTGTGACGTTACAGTAAAACTTCGTGGGGATATTTATCAAAACAATGATTTTTCTGCTGATCAAAATGTCACCTCTCCCAAAGTACACGGCATTATATCTCGGAAACGCATGCATCAAATTTTGATATTATTAGATATTTTGTTCTTGGTGTCTAAAACGGCTTGTATGCAAAATATTGAGCCTTAAAAACGTATGGTGTCCTTATAAATGGAGGCTGTAAAACGTTTTTCCGCCTTGTCGTTGGGAACGGAAGTCATGATTACTGCCACGTTACGGAATACATAATAACAAACAATATTTACTAGGTTAGAGAAGAAACAAAGGCGGCAAGCGAGTGGCTACAGTTAATACAGAGAATAACGCCAATCTCAACAAGCTTTCAATTTTTTACTCCTACGATATATTTACGTTACGTAAATGAGGCACAATCAGTTACGTACGGAAAACATAACTAATCACGCTGCGGATACAGTACCGTATCATACCTAGACTTGCTCCAAGTCTCGCTCGTTAATTTGTTTCTGTTGCCTGGGCTCCCTGTGGTGTAATTTCGATTTCAAATCGGGCACTTACAACACAGGAAGCCCAAGGAACGGAAAAATAAGAAAGTCCAAGCAACAGAAAAAATTGACGAGCGAGACTTGGAGCAAGACTATATCATACCCGCCCATTCAAACTTGGTACAGTTTACCTGTTGTGCATCATGGAATCTCTTCATCTCACTGTAGCTGCCATGGGTTATCTGTGTACTTGGACCATGAGTATCACCTGGTACAAACTCTCCACCAAGACGAGCAACGAACTCTCTATGATCAACGTAGCCATTATTGTCTGTATCATATCTGGTGATGCAAAGAAGTTATATTTAGTTTAAAACTACTGTACAGGAACTGCCCATCACGTGGACACTCTCAAGACTGGAAGCGCTGGGTGGCATAGCCAGTGAACTGGGCTTGTTTCATGATAGATCATGCTATGATCAGCAAAAATCAACGTGAGTTGAGCGTTGTGTATTTAACAGATAGATTCCATTTTTCCGTGCGTCTGTACTCTAATCGATGCACAGAAGACGTCAAAATGTGGTGAGAACAAAAAAGTACGCCACGAGACGAAGTCGAGTGGTGTGACTGTTGTTCTCACCACATTTTGACGTCTTCTGTGCATCGATTAGAGTACAGACGCACGGAAAAATGGAATCTATCTGTTTTATGTAATATTTATCGAAAGATTCCAACCAATCAGAGCGCGCGTAAGATTCAATGACGCCATCTATGTGTGTGTACTCTAATCACGCGTGGTTGTTCGACCAATCAGAGCGCGCGTAATATGCCAATTATTATGTAAATATAGAATAATTGAATGTAGTGATAATGTAAGAGAGACAGCGGTACAACACCCTATCCTTTGCTACTTACATTAACTACAGTGCATGCTATTGACTTACTTGGCCCAAAGCTTTTTAAATTCTTCTTTCGTCAAGGGAATTTGGTACTTATAAAGGACCTTCTTCAACTCTTTTTTGGTCACAATACCATTACCATCACGATCAAAAGCCAGGAACGCCTTGGTAAGATCATCTAACTGTTCTAGGGCTTTTCTCTTTATCAATTGATCTGCATCCTCTGCACTGAGGTAGCAAAGGTCTTTGGTTTCGTTGAAACTGGTAACGAAAACAGAAAGCAGTTTTAAGAGAAAACCATCTTGCCCTTATAAATTTATTCAAGACTTAATTGTCGATAGGTGTTCAGACAACTAGATTTTGTATGTAAAAACGAAAAATCTGACACGTGGCTGGGTGACGCCCAGCACCATATTCGCTTTTCTCATTGCTGTACACACCAATATAACCTAAGCTATGAGCTCACTAATCAGGATAAGTTTTCTCCATTTTATTTTGGTGTGCACGGAAGGCCAAAATGCAGCAAAAGGCGTGCATATTAGCGTGGATTTTGTCTATGTCGGTTTTACTAAAGCCGTCTAGAAAACCTTTTTTTACTCACAAGTGGTTGGAGTACAGCCATGGGTGACCTTCTTCAACCTTTTCAACATGTTCAAATCTCTTCAAGAACTCTTTGTAGTTCAGTTTATCACCCTTTTTCATATTGAGTCGATTCATCAATTTTTCAAACTCCTCATCAGACAAAATGAACATCAGTGAATCTAAGATACGACGAAACTCTTGTCTGGTGATAAGACCATTCTTATCAAAGTCGATTTTCTGAAATGCCACTCGCAGATCCTACAAATAAAGGAGAAATTGCAAGTTTATCCATGGGCCAACATTGATGAATTAGAATTCTTTGAAAACTTACAGTAAATCCATTACGTATTTTGTATATGAGTTTGGCTTCTACTTCTTCGGCTGTCATAGATTCTTCTAGCGGTATAGGTTGGTTATGCCTGTAACGAAGTAACATGATAAATATATTCAGAATACACTTACTTATAAAGAGGACGGGAAGGGCAGGGCCGGGGCAATGAGATGTGGGTCACATCATGTGAGATGTTGTCCATGGCCAGCTTTTGGGCAATTCTTTAGTTGTGTTTTTGTTTTGTTTGTTTGTTTGTTTGTTTATTTTGTTGTTGTTGTTGTTGTTGTTGTTGCTGTTGTTGTTGCTGCTGCTGTTTTTTGTTGCTGTTTGTTTTCAAATTTTTCTACTGCAAACCAAACGTTTTCGAACATTTCCCAATGTAGTTGCTACCAGCGTGAACCAAAGTTGTTTGAAATAAAAGGATACCAACAAGACTCGATTGTTGCTGGTAATATGGAAGATCGGAAAACACAGTGGGAATGACTACTCTAGAATATCACTTGAACATGTTCCAAAAATCGCCTAAATGCGCGGCAAAACGGAAAATTTAAAGCTGCAAAAGGTTTTTGAAAGGCGTGTGTGTGGATTCTCAGTCTTCTGGAAAGGAGTGTCAGTGCATTGCTATACCTTTGTTTGGGATAGTCTCCAGGACCTCTTTCTCCAATAACCATGAAAGACCTTCTGTCTTGGAAGTTATCTAAGAAGTCTCTGTAAGACAACTTGCCTTTGTGGAAACCAAGCCTAAAGTATTGCAAATGAGCATAATTAATAAGGGGTTTATGTGAGATTCTGTGAGACTATTTAAGAGAAAGGAATCAAGGTAGCTGATCACAATTTTACCTTGCACTTAGGATGCGGTATTGGTCATCTGTCATGTACAAGCCCAAACCTTCAAGAACCTAAAGAGCCAATTTCATATGAGAAATCAAATCATACAAGTTGTTGTAAAAAGTACATGGTGTTGTTTCAAAAACGCTCTACTGGAGTCTCAATTCTGCAACATGCAGTCTTCTAAAACTAGCATGACTTTTGTACAAAAATAATGATACTATGATATAGTGTGTTGCCCAATGGGCAGTTGGGGAAATCGCACAATAACTTATCAAAGTTATCATTAAAAAAATACTGTAGACGCTATAGTGATGATAACAAGGATGAAGATGATTTTTATGGTGGTGGTGGCGTGTGTTGTCTATCAGTAAAAATGAGGAAAAAAGGAAATCTTACCAATCGGAATTCTTTTCTGGATATTTTTCCATCCCCATCAGTGTCAAACTTAATAAATGTTTTCCGAATATCTGGTGATCTTTGAGAAATGTGCTCCTGAAAAATATGGTTTAAAATATGGTCAAACAAATTTGTTATAAGAGCAACTACTTGATAAATATGAAATCAATGTACCTTCAGTATTTCCATGCATTTATCAGCTGTCTTCTGTCCTGTTAGATCCAGAGCTCGATCATATGCAGCTTCTTGTCTGTGATACTGGTCATGTTTCATGAAGTTGGCTTTGGCTTCACTCTCAGTCATGAATACGTGTACTGATACCATTTATGTCACCACTTATGATATCTACTCCCTGAAGGAAAAATACACCATGGATCTTACGATTGATTTAGAGGTGCAACCCTCTACCCCCTCCCTCATTTAATTATCCACTTTTATCTCATTTTGTCATTTTCATTTATTTATCCAAGCAGTCCCCCATTTCCCTCCAGAATCAGTAAAAATAAGTGCTTCGAAAATAGCTGGACGAGCAGTACCCGGGATACTTCCTTACGAAAGTGGTAGGGGTGCTGGACGGGTCGAAAATATGACCCGCTTGTACCTTTTAGGGTTTCCGGTTCATAGCATACCTTTTAGTGTCAGGATAACGAAAATCACAAAGATTGAAACGATTTGAGAAACAAAGTATTTGATGCATCTTGGTGTTTGTTTATCAATTTTGAATAAAAAAATATTATTTGAATGTGGTCGTACCTTTTAGGGTATAAAATCGGCATCTCTGATAATTTAGGTGTACCTTTTAGGGTCACTTTCAAAACCCTCCATCGAGCACCCCTACTACTTTTGTAAGGGAGTACCCCACCCCTGGGAGCAGTAATTGGGACAAGTTGGAACCATTCTTCGTTTGTCCAGGTATTTTCAAAGTACTCATTTTTACTGATTCTAGAGGGAAAAGGGGGACTGCTTGCAGTCCCATTTACCATATTGAGTGTTCATTAGAGGAACTAAATCTGTAACATTGTGTGCAGCTATGTGTTCACAATGCCAACTGGTAGCAAGTGCTCAATTCTGCTCCTTCTGATGCAAGCAACATTGCAATGGACACATGAATGAAACTTTGTTGCAAGCAACACATTCTCCTCCCCAGATCCCACTCATTCACCCCACTCGTAGGCTCTGGGAAACCCTACAAACCGGAAGCAAGAAAACTGTCAAGTAAGTCCTCACAGCGCATGCTTGAAAAGAGTCCCAAGGGAGCAAAATGTTGATTGTGATTGGTTGTTTGTTTAGCAGAAGGACTAGAAGAAAGGTTTAAAAATAGAATGCTGTGGGAAGATTGCCGTTGCTTTTGAAATATCATAAAAATGAATCAAATTCGTTTCACCACATCACTTGACATCAGTCATAATTATTCTGGAGGAGTCCTTGGGTGAAGTTTATTCTTTGCTTTACTACTAAGATTTCAAGTCATTTTGGTGAGAATTTAACGTGTTCAGGTTGTGATGTCAAATAAATATTATTTCAAACTGATTCAAACCGCCAAACTGTGATTTTTTAGTGTCTCATGCTATAATATTCACATCAAACATTTCTTGATAATAACCTCGACCAATTATAACGTCCATATAGATGAATTTTCCATTCTCGAAATCTTTTTAGTGGTTCTAGAGCCATTTCTGATGTTCTTATCGAAACTTCCGGTTTCTAGGTTTGTTTAGTCTAAGGACCAATGAAATTGCGAGAATTTGTAGGGTTGCCCAGAGCCTACGACGGGGAGGAACGACAACTGAGTAGGATCTGGGGACGAGAATGGCAAGCAACATTGCAAAAACTGTTGTATTATGACTTGTGTCCAGCTTGGCCATTACTCTGTACTTACCAGTTTAGACAGAAATTCTTGAAAGTCCACTGAATTGTCTTCATTTGTGTCACAACGACTCCAAAGCCTGACAAATTGAAATGTTCATAATTGAGTTTTTCAAGTGATCAACTTAGATAGAGAATGCTACATTGAAGTAGGTCACTCCTGGTATTGTTCTTCACACGGACAACATAACCCAGCAGCATAATCTTACATTTCATAGTGTTCATCAGACAATGGCAGGCAGTACTTTTCCAACAATTTTCTCAATTCTTCTCTTGAGATTGTACCATCTCTGTTGTCATCTATACTGATATAAGCATTGGCAATGGTCTTCCAGTTATCCATGATCTTAGAACGTAGGATATCCTCAACCTAGAAGAAAATGAAAATGTAAAGAACTGTTAGGGAAATTCAGTCAAAAGTCCTGTTGACTTTCTGTCCATCTGCTTGTGAGCCAGCTAGCCAGCCAGCTAATCAGTCTGTAGTATCCACATCCATAGTAACCAACCAGTCAAAATGAAGTTTTGACCCTCTCTCACCCAAAGATACCAATAGATAATATGCAGAATATTGATTGTGATACTTACAGTAGACCAAGCAAGTACTGCAGGTGGGGAAATACTTTTTGGAGAATGATCTCCATGAAGCCAAGGATGACCCTCCTATTAAGAAAAACAAAACTTTAGAATCAACTTTGCATAAAGACACTGACAGCTATAGAGTAGACTATGAACAGCACTGTATAGTCACAGTATTGTTATGGCACTGACACAGCCACTGCATGACGTGGTCCATTTCACAATAATATGAAATCTACTCTATCAACCAGTTTGATATATACTTGTAATTGATAGTGCTGACTCAGTATGAATGTGACAAAGCAGTGCCTTGCTGTACTTGTATTATTAATGTTTGGACCTGTAGAAAAAAACCCTCTGAGACAACACCATATAGCCCATACAATAACAACCTGTGTTTCTCTAGGTTCAAATCTTTCCAAAAACTCTAGATAACAGATATATCCCTTGTTGAGTGGATCAATCTTAGCCATCAGCTCATGGAACTGTTCTTCTGTCATCCTGAAGCAGAAACTTTCCAAGATTCTACGGAAGTCACGCCTGGTTACTCGACCATCCTTGTTCTGAGAGAAACAATTTAATTGTTATGACAAGGTAATTGGTTAAAGATTAAGTAAATGTTGTTGTTTTTGTTGATGATAACAATGATGATAATGGCCAATGAGCTACATCTAGCTGATAAATATGAGTATGATGACAATATTATGGTTAATGAGCATAACTTTACAGAAATTAAAGTAGCAAGTTATTATGATTATGATGTGGATTTGTTGTTGATAATAATGATGATGATGATGACAATGATGATCTGTCTGCTGCTCAAAAGACATGATTTGTTATCCATACTAACAGTACTTACATCATCAAAAACAAGGAAGGCCTGCTTGATTGATGAAAAACTGTCAGTCACTTTAGAGTACAGGAATTTCCAGATATCTTCAGTAGTTGGATAATCCTCAGCTTCACGGATTGGGTTGACCCTAACAGAAGAGCAGACAATTTGTCATTTTAAAATGAACCTTTATGGAGGATCAAGCAATAAGGAATGAAGTCTGAAAATGGAAAAGAGGAAGAAAGAAACAGAAAAGAGGGATTCAGAAAGAGAATAAAATGGAAGTTGAAAATGCAACTGGTAAACAAAGGAGGAAGAAAGGAGAAGGATGGAGGAAGGAAGGAAGGAACAAAGGATCAAAGAAAGGAAAGATGGATGGATAAGAGCAAGAAACAAGAGGGATGGATAAGAGCAAGAAACAAATGACAAAATGAACTTGTGTTGAATTTTGTGTACATATAAGAACATACTTGTGGTTTGAACCAAGAGGAAGAGTCTGGCCATGACTATCAGTTTTGGGTCCTTGAAACTTATTCAAAAACTGCTCATAGGCAATTTTATGACTTGCTTTTATGCCACATCTAAAAAGATGACATGAATTAAATTATGCTTTTTATTACATTTAGAACACTAGTCAAGACTGAGTATCAATTTAAAGAATATTAGAAATTGATCAAAATTGGGCTTAAATACAATTAAGCTGTTTGTAGCTTCAAGTGCAATTAGACTCATCAGATTTTAGGACAGAATTTGCACGACTGAAAATATCCAAACTCAGTTACAACAAAGCATATATTTTTAGCTCAAATACAGCCTCGCACACACCATGAAGATGCCACACCCATAGTGATTAAGGCCTGCATTGCTGTTCCAATATATTGAGGATGGCATACTTTATATTTGAGTGTCTGCATACCTTTCCATTAAGACATTAAACAATCCATCAGTCATTGGAAATACAAAGTGTGTCAGAACTCTCTTCAATTCACTAAGAGTAACAAAGCCATCCCCACGACGATCAAAAGCCACAAATGCACGCATTATATTGGCATAGTTGTCTATCATCTAATAAGAAAACAATACAAAAAATGAATAAAGAATTAAAAGAATGAAAAATGAGTTAATTAAATGAATTTACTTATAATAATCAAGTGAATGAATATTATAATATTAAATGATTATTTGAAGGGATGAATGGACAATTAATCATCAAAGGCATGAATAACTAGAGTAATGAGGGAATGAATGAATGGAAAATGAACGAATGAAGTCAGAGTATATTTGCAAATATGATATCATTTTATTATTTACTACCAGAGGGATTAATACAAATCTTCCTTCTTAATAAAATTTATTTCCTCTAGAAAATACATGTAGTAGAAGAATTAATCTTCACTAAAAATAATCTTACACAAGAATGTGGTAGATTACTAGATCTCATGTAGTATTTGAGAAAAAATGATGCATGTGGATCAAGACTAACCCTTTTCCTAAGTCTTGTTTCTAAGTCTTTGATTGTTTGAGGTACTGTAGGTACAGCAGGTGCGGGAGATCCCTCACGACTACTTCCACTGGAATATGGTCTCTTATTGGTTGCTACAAATTTGACTTTGTCTTTTCCTGATTCATCATTTCCTGTTGAATACACATTAATTACAATATATATAAGAAACAAAATGATGTTATGTATTAATAAAATTTTGTCTTAATTCGTCTGCTGAAAGAGGACTTAAATTACATGTATATACAGTTGCTCACTTCCCTGCAAGCAGTCTCCCACAGGTAATTTATGACATGAAAATAGGTAGACTCTTTGGTCTAGGCAGTTTTCTATGTTGATCATGCACTCTGGTAACTACTTAGCAATGCATGTGAACAACAAACATGTGATTTTATCATCCAATCACAAGAGAGCCTTTTCCTGTCAAAACCAGTTTCAACCGGATGGTTTGTCCATGGTCAAGAATGGTGGGATGGCCTAAAGACCAACAGAGTCTTCTATTTTTCAAGTCAGAAATTACCTACAAGAGACTCTGCTTGCAGGGACGTTCCTCACGTTTTGTACAACAGAAACAATATTAATAGTGATTTATGCATGTAGCTGTTGGCATTAGCAACATAGTTTACCTTGTGTGGATTTATGATGTGCAGTCTTTTTTTGAGTATCAACACCTAATCTCTTTAAGAAATCCATGTAATTGAGAGTATTACCATTTCTTGCCATGTCATTCTTACCCCAAAGCCTAATAGCAAAGTTTCTCATTAATGAACTAATTAAAAAAGGAGTGAATGAATCATTGAATAAATGAAATATGGATAGATCAATGATGAACATTTAATGGACGAATGAAGGGAAGAATGGGAAATGGAGAAGTGAACATTAAGCAAATTGGGTGTAAATAAGACAATGAATGAATGAAAGAAAAAAAATGAAAGAATGAGTGAGTGAATGAAAGAATGCATGAATAGATGGATAAAAGTATTATCTTTTCAAAATATGTTTATCAAAAGCATTTTTATGGGATGGCTAACAAGAGAAAACATCATTTACTTGTCAAACTGGTGGTCTGTCAACTTAAAACAAAAGTTCTCAAGAACTCTTCTAAGTTCGTGTCTTTGGATTTGTTCATCTCTGTTGTAATCAAAGAGCCTTAGTGCCTTTAGCACACTCTGTAGTTGGCCACTTATCTGAAATAAAATATTACACAAAAATTAACATAGAATACAATACTGCCAATAGGATAAGAGAAAATGTTAAAACAACACAATACAATTTTGAATATGGAAAAAAGGAAAGACCAAAGGAAAGAAAAGAAAGGAAAAGACTAAAAAAGAAACTAGATTCAAGAGAAGAGAAGAGAAGAGAAGAGAAGAGAAGAGAAGAGAAGAGAAGAGAAGAGAAGAGAAGAGAAGAGAAGAGAAGAGAAGAGAAGAGAAGAGAAGAGAAGAGAAGAGAAGAGAAGAGAAGAGAAGGGAAGGGAAGGGAAGGGAAGGGAAGGGAAGGGAAGGGAAGGGAAGGGAAGGGAAGGGAAGGGAAGGGAAGAGATGAGATGAGATGAGATGAGAAGAGAAGAGAAGAGATGAGAAGTTACCTTTGCTTTGATTTTACTTTCAATGTCATCAAATGGTTGTTCTTCTGGTGTTTTTGCTTGGTTGAACCTACCATCAGATATATTAATTTAGAATGCAATTTTATGCAGACTCTAGAATGCACATTAAAATTTAATGTACATATTGGAATTCATTAAAAACATGCAAAAAAGTAGAATGCAGTTGAATCTTTACCTGTGTAAACTACCCAACCATTTTAATCCTTCCGGTGTACCTCCTCTCAAATGAAGTTTCTCTAAGAACTCTAGATAATTAACTGTACCATCTCTGTTTATAGAAGCCTATATAACAAATAGTAAATAAATAACCCAGACAACGGTAATCAATATTGCAAATTAATATAATTTAGATTTACAATAGTATATACACATGATTCAGGGTTGTATGTGCCCACACCCAGAAATCAAGAAATCAAACCCACACAGCATTTTTGAACTCACTGAAAAGATAAATGGATAAATTGAAAGATACATGTCAACTAAAGGACAGACATTCAAAGTAATAGATGGGAGGATAAATAGATACATGTAAGCTAACAGAGAGACAGACAGACAGATAGATAGATGGGTGAGTGGACAGACAGACAGAAAGATAGATGGATGGTCAGATAAATGGGCTAACAGGTGGAAAGATAGATGGAAGGACAGAGATAAATGATGGATTTGTGGATAGGTTATAAATAAATACACAAATAAACTCACTTACCTTTTTCAAAATATGGTTAAATTGCTCTTGAGATAAAGGGAAACAAAAAGATTCTATAACTCTCCTGAATTCAGATTGGGTGACAGTTAAGTTTCTGTCAGCATCTAATGTTTGGAAAGCCTGAAAAGAAAAAAAACACAATTAGTGATTAGAATGCCAGTGAGTGAGTGATTAGAAATTTAGAAGAGCTTATTCAGTCTGCAAGGATTTTTGGAAGAATAAATTTAAAGGAAGCATTGAAAGTTCCATTAGCCTAAGGATAAGAAGAAAAGAACTACAACAAATAAAGGATGAAGTGATGAAATAAATATAATACAAATAAATGAAAAAGAAGAAAAAAATGACAAAGGAAAAAAAGGCAAGAATGAGTGTATAGTGAAATTTCAAAAATAAATGCTTTGAAAAAATGATTTCAAAATGAAGTAAAATTTAGTATGAAAATATAAATAAACAAAGAAAGTATAAACAGAATTAAATAAATGTGAAAAAGAATAACCAATATGAATTGAATATAAGAAATTAAACACAAATATGAAATCGAAATCAATTTTGAATACCTGTCTAATATCAGCAAAGTTTACTCGTATTTTGTCCCTCAAAATCGATTCCACTTCTATAGCACTGAGATTGGGGTTTGGAGATTTGGAACCTAAACAGAAAATAGTATTTATACATGTGCAATGCAAATTATAATACATAAAAGCGTAAAATTATAAGTATTAAAAGTAAAGAAATTTTACAATTTTCTATAATCGCTATATCGTTTTGAAAACTGAAATGTGTTGACGATCCGTGTTGACACTTTGAACAGCTGAATGGACAAGAATCGAGAGTGTGATACGATTTTCTGTGAAGATTCTTCTATCTTTTGTTCTCTAACCCGTAAAAAAAATCCTCAACACTTCTTTTAAAAGCAATCAAATGAAGCTTAATTGGAGAAACAGCATGATCTTTTGAAAATACAAACGTGCTTCAATGAAAGTCAAAAAGTCGAACTTACCCGTGCTCGAAAAGGAAGAAACCGATAAAGAACGCCTTCCAGAAACAGGTAGTCGAATATCCACACAGCTTTGCGATCTCTGGTGTCTTGGAGTTTCTTCTAGGTGTCTTTCCGTCCTTGTGTTGACTCCAGATTGTGGTCTTGAAGACCCCGTTGAAAGTCTTGATTTGGGACGAGGAGCAAAAGACATCCCCCTTGAAACGGGTCTGATGTCCGCAAAATTGTGCACCGAGGGAGAAATAACCACTTTCGCCATTATACAAAAACTCGTTAATTAACTTGACGAACTTTGAATTAGTATAAATATCAATTTATACAATGAAATAAGCCTTTTTGACGGCCATATTTTCCAACACCTCACGGTGTTTTGATCCCGTTGCTATGGACCTTTTGTAAATACGGCTTCTAACCGTTGCTATGCTCTCAAATGGCTTCTTGAAGCGGAAAGCCAATGAAGTGACAGTATTCACACAATTGGCATTACACTGGCTTTGTTATGCATAATTAAAATGTGAGCATGTAAACAACAGAAAGTTTCGGTGCTAAAAATAACTGACTAGAAAAATAACAAAGTTATAAAGCTACAGTTAGTGGCATTACAATGCAGAACTACTGTGATAATGAACAGTTGTTTTCAACAAAGCTCCAAAGCAATAAAAAATCACTAGAAAAATCAATTTATATTCAACAAATATTTATATTTTTTCTAAAAATAACTGAACTACATATTACTTTGTTACTTTAGCAGCTTTTGAGTGTTTCTAATTCTCACTTTTGCTGAGCCAATATCAAGTCCATATAAGCTCCCGTTATAAGGTCTTCATTATTTATTTCAAGCTTTATCATTAATTCATCAGCAATGTGTTGACCATACTCAGTTGTTTGTCCATTTTCAAGAACAACCTTGGGAGGTAAAAATAAAATTGACATGCATTTAAGCTATTATTGGAAAAAAATGATAACAGGAGCAGCAAGGGAGGAAAGAAGAAGTGAATGAAAGAACAAAGGAAGGAAGGAAAAAAAGGAAGGAAGGAAGGTACGAGGGAGTGAGGGAGGATGAGGAAATGGAAGGAAGGAGGAACATAGAGGGAGGGAAGATAGGCCTCCCCTCCCCACTTCTCTTCTCCTCCTCTTCCCCAGTCCCCCTCCTAATTTGGAGGGAATGGGCTCTTAGAAGGAAGGAAGGAAAGGGCAAAAAGAAGGAAGCAATGAAGTAATTAGAGAGTAAGAAAGAAAGAAAGAAAGGAAGGTTTTGATAAGATAGACAATACATTGAAACTCAGTAATAATAATTACAAAATTTATAAATAATTTTAATGTCCATTTCAAATCATACCTCAAGTTCCATGAAATCTCCTAAGCCATCAACATGATCTACATGTACCCTAGTTTGTCCCACCATGTACAGGTAACGTTCTTTCTTCACAACACCTGGAAATAAAAATATGACATTCTAATGTGGGATCCCTGTGTACCACAGGAACCCCAAGATAGCAGGTGCACTTTTACCTTTAATCCCTAATGCATGCTGTAAAGTAATTATCATTTCCTTGGGTTGATTAGTTGTAGCAATGTAAAAGTTAGACAGTTTAGGTCCACTTGAGTCTGTTCTTTCATAATAGATTAGCTGAGATGGCTTGTCTTGAAGGCATCGTAACTGAAGATGTCAAAATTCCTCTTAGCTTACTTTATACCCTTAAATGGTCATTGCTATTTGTATAATACAACATACTTATTAACTGAGTGGGAGGGCCAGATGGGAAAATATTTGGCTCGAGGTCATGCTATATTGACCAAGCACAGAGAGGTCTATATAAATGACCAAGAGCCAAATATTTTCCCGTAAAAACACAGTCAGCAAACATTATTGTAATTATTATAGCACAGAGAAATGAGCAGGGCAGACAGGTTTTCCTGGCCTGCTGCTAAAAAGTCATCTGGCCACCATTCACATCATCTTTCCCGAAGGTTGCTGGTCAGTATGATAAATATTTTGATGATGCTTGAATGACTGCTCTATCAACCTTGACCTTTTAAGTTTAGTTTAAGTTTAAACTTAAACTCAATCATGCCCACTCCATTTCAGGTACCAAATTGCTGTTGCACTTAATACTATAGAGTTCCACTCTGGAGTGACTTTGGAGCAGTGGTTGATTCACATGATTCAGATGGCATGTTAAATTTATTTTGTCCAACTACTGCTCTGTCACATAAGTGAAACCAGCAATAACTTAATTAAAGCTAATGCACCAAATTAATTCAGATACTGCTCTTTTGACGAACTTAATTGAGTTATGGGAGCAACTAGGTACAGGAGCAATGTATGGAATGAGTCTCACTTGAGCCACATGGTAATATGATGCCATTGATTGTGATGCATAATCTTTACTTGAAATTACAATCAAACTACTTCATCATGCCAGCCAAAACATTACTTTTCCAATTATTACCTTTAGTCTTCCAGATGGTACGTTGAAAAAGGTATCTTCCTGCTTTATTAAGGTGCCTACCAAAATAATAAATCAAATGTCTACTCCGTCTTCTCGATCAAAAGGTCCACCGAAACCCTCTCGGGAGAAAATAATGCAATTTTTTTAATTCGAACGTTCTGCTTACCATTTTCTCCACTCAGTTGCTTCGCTCTCGCCTTCAGCTTTTCAACATCACGCACTCTAGCTTTGATCTCGACGTTTGAGGGCATAATTCCAAAGGGGAAAGTCAGAAGTCGCCGGTACAGTGCATGGATTGAATTTAGAATATACTACTTTGGCGCCAAAAAGCTTGCAAAGCATTGTGGTCTTTCTCAATAAATTCCAATTTCATTATAGATAACAGCATTATATTGATATGAAGTTAGCAGAGTTATTGGGATTATCTTCTTCCTCTTCATATTTCAAAAAAATGGAGAAATTTTTCTGTCTCTTTAATAGAGAAAAAAAGGAACTTTACTCTCTAGATTTATTACAGTTTCCGGTCGTCCCAGTCTCTCGCTTGAAGTTCTGGACGCGCCATGCTTCAGTAATCAAGAATCAAAATGGCGACCGTTTGTGGCTGACAAGAATGCAGGGTTGAGAAACTTACAATTTACAGCATGGAAAAACCTTCAGTGGAGCAAGTACAGAGTGTTATCAATACTTTATACTCTCACCCAGATCCTCACAATAAAGAAAAGGCATCAGAATGGCTGGGGAATTTACAGCGCTCGGTAAGACAATTTTGCGTCAAATTTGATGTGTTTGATCGACATGGCCGGCTTTTTGTGGCCTTTTAGATTTTGCTGTGATTTCTGCTGCCTTATAGGACACACATTTGTTGATTGTGATCAATTTATATAAACACTTCACTTGTAAACTGGAGTTTTGATTTAGAATTCGCCATCTAAGGGCTGTTCTAGAATTTATGATCATGTTGGGGTTGTTTTCTGGTATTATTCCTAGTTTAGAAAAGCTATATTCAGTTTGAAAGCCTTTTATATGCATATTATTGATTATGGAATCTTCTAGCAAGCTTTAAGCTAATGAAGAGATCTGAGGATATAAATGCTATGTATTATAAATTGTTCTGTAGGCATTTCGCAACAGCTTATAATCAAATGTGCAGTTTACTCTGAACTCTCTAAACTGGACACCCCAAGGACCACTTAACTTTACACCTTGCAGAAGTTACTGCTTCAGCGAGAGTTTAGGTTAAAAAAAAAGTGCAGTGGAGTTTGTTTGGAACAGGCTTATAAAAACAGTTGTCATATGGTCACTCCAAAACTAGAATTATTTAAATGTTTAATTGTCTAAGTACTGTTCTGCTGTATCCTGTAGATTTGGGATATGTGGCCAGAGAACTAAACCTCAGAATACCTAGCCCACATAGAAATTCTAAAAAGGCACTCTTTGAAAACAATAAAAACAAATGGTTCTATTAATATTCAAAAAAGTGGTTGGGTATTATGGAGCAGCCTGGCCAGACTTTCTCATGATGTTTGATTTCCCATTAAAAAACGAAGTGGCTGTTTCATTATGTTAAAATTGTGTTATAGAAATTGTAGTCTGTGAGTAAATTAACAGTGCAAGCAAAACAACTTAGACATTAACAGCAGTTGAATGAGCTTTAAAATGGCACTTTTTATATTGCATGAGTGACAAATGTTTAGAATTCAGGATAAAATCTTTAGTTATATTGTATGATAGGGCTCCATTATTGATTAAGTTCTAGCAGTAGCATACTGGTGGTGTCCTATACAGTTTTTTTTAGGCTGGTTTTTCTCTCAAGGTTGTAGTCTTATGGTAGAGTATTTTTATTTTAGATGCATGCCTGGGAAATTGCCGATCAGCTGTTGATGCTGAATGTCAATGTAGAAACCACGTATTTTGCTGCTCAAACTATGAGAACAAAGGTTAGTCTAATTTTCACCAGCAATTTTTACAGCATCTTTGAAAATCAGCATTACTGCTAAAGGATTTTCTGCATATATATCACAGTCTATTTTTATTATAATATAAAACTTGAATATAACATGAACTGTCATGTAATAAGTGTATTACTGAGACTTTGTGATGCATTTATTAGATATGATATTAAAGTTATCATGTTACTAAGTTTACATGATCAGTCATTATTAAATATGGGTTGCTACATTACATGAGACTAAGAGTATCTAGTATTTCATTCAATTCCAAGATATATATGACAGGATACATGACCCATGACAGCTATCATCCATCACAGTATACATCATTTTTTATGAAATATAATTTACATTATTCATTGTCTTTTAGGTTCAGTATTGTATGCGCGAACTTCAACAACACCAATATCAGGTATATAAAATAATTCTGATATAAATATCAATACAATACGCATTTATTTAGTACCATTAATTTACACGTTATTTTTTATAAGGGCTCTATAAACAACTGATCCAATAATTAGTCCAATATTTTTGCTTGAAATTATAATTAATAAGCTTGGATTTATTGAACCCAAAATAGTCCATACATGTAGTCTATATAAAGCAATACCCCATTAATCATGACACTTTGACAAACAAGATTGGGATCAGATTCAGTCGTTTATTCCCCAAAAAAGAAAGAAAAAAGACAAAAAAGGAACCCACGAAACCCAGTCTCCACTCGGTTTTCAAGATGGCGAGCGGATTGCCGGATTTTGACGTGAAAAGCGTGAAATATTTCGAAAACTAAGCCCGTTGCCCCCCTTTTTTTTGTTTTGGAAATGAAGCTATTGACATTCTCTACAATATATGTCGAAACAAAAAAAAACTGAACGTTGAGTTTTGAATGAGATCAAGTTTACCAAAAAAATCGAGATGTAAACGAGTTCGAAAATGACTGCAACGCGCCGATTTAAAAGCTCATAATTATCTCCGATAGTCTCTTTAAAGCACCAATTCATATCCAAAATGTCAAGCGACAATTGTAGTTGAGATCCATATCTTTTTCTAGCGATTTTTAATTTTGAAGTTCAATAAATGAGGTGTTATTGAGCAGTATCATGTTTCGCATAACGCGCGCGAATTTTAACAAAACATACCCTGCTTGTCAAGTGATTTACGAAAAAACGAAGCCTATTAAATCAATAGTGATTAAATTAATAGTGACACAGGATCAGTGGCTGGCTCATTACCAAGGCAATGCCATGTAATGTCTGTTTTTGTCTGCAACACCCATAATTGACTGGTCTAGATATCTTAAAGAGATATGCAGGGTGTCAAGCACTAAGCTTGCAAAAATTAATAGGAAAATAGGAAAATTTGAAGGGAAAAACAGGAAGAAAATAGGAAAATATGCTCATAAATAGGAAAAAAATTTAGGATTATTGGTAGTGGTTAGATAGGCGATCTAATAGCACTCCTCCTATAGAACTGTTAGTAGTGGATAGAATAATGACTCTTTTAAATAGTAACATATACATTTGTTTTTGAATTTGATATTAACAACAACATTTTTAGTATTTCAGCTAGCTTCAGAACACTTTATGTGACAGTGCATAAAAATTAAATCAATATGAACATGTTTCCACATACATCCCATAACATCAAGTGTTGTCATAGAATCAGCCCTAGCGAAACTGTATATTTTTTAAAAGTTGAGTATCTTGGCAAAATATAATTAAAGCGACATCAAAGATGTAAGGTTTTTTCCAATGTATCTGTCTGTTCAAAGCTGTCGCTCCAGACAAAAATCCGCGTTCTTTGGAAGGCTGGGACGAATTTGGTTAATAATAAACTCATTTGGTTGATAATAAACTTTGACATTGTGACGTAATGTAAGGCATATTGTGACGTAATGTCAGGAATCACGGCATTTAGACTCAAAGAAAGAGCTGAAAATAGCTATATCAAAGTAGTAGAATTTGAAGCAGAAGTTAAATATTAATAGTGTATACCAACAACAATATACAAGGATATTAAGAGCTTGTAGCGTCTAAATTAAACTTCATTCCTGGGTCTCAGTCTCCCAGGGTTCTCACAAATTTTTCCACAGGATGCCCAAAATGTGCTTTTTCTCCAACTTTGCAGTGGTTTTTCCCGATCAACAGAATTGAAAGACCCACTTTTCAAAATATTTTTGTTTGAGAGGCCAAGTTCTTTTGAGAGAAATTATTTCTGGCTAGACTTTATAGGCACTTTAAATTGTATAATTTGTACATGAAAATAAGTGCTAGAGTGCAAACAACATTCTTTAAATTTATTTATATTTTTCTTTGGTTCTAAGCTGAATAAATAGGAAAAATAGGAGGTTTTCTCAAAAAAAGAGGAGGAAATAGGAATCAGTTAAAAAAATAGGAAACAATAGGAAATAATAGGAACTTGACACCCTGGATATGTAATTATTGTAAAATAACTGATTAAATCGTTAAATTATAAAATAACTCTGATTAAAGTGATTACTTGTAAATCAATAGTGACACAGGATCAGTGGCTGGCTCATTACCAAGGCAATGCCATGCAATGTCTGTTTTTGTCTGCAACACCCATAGTATTTATTGGTTGGTCTATCTTAAAGAGATATGTAATAAGTGTAAAATAACTCTGATATACATTTAAAGGGATTTAATCTAGTATTTTTCTTGAAATTATAATGGTATAGCCTGGATTTATTGAACCAAAAATAACCCATACATATAGCCTATATGAATATGGGGTATTGCTTATTAAGAATGCCCCATAACAGGCTGGTCAATGGTAAAGTGATATAATTTAATCACTGTGTTTTGTTTGCTTTGCAGTCATTAAAAGAATCTCTCATCAATCATCTTTCTAATTTACATAGTGTTTCTCAAGCCATTGTTACACAGGTAGGGCTGTTTGTATAATCATCATCATTAGGATATCATCATGATTCCCCTCTATTAATGGTTATTAGTTTCTTATCGATTACCTTTTATTATCTTATCTAAATATATTAAATAGCTGTGTCTTGCCTTGGCTGACCTTGCTGTGCAGATGCCACAATGGACTGATGTTGTACCAAGTTTGTATGAAAGGTATTATATAATGTACTTATTAACTAAAATTATTGAGCACAATAAATTATTGTGGTATTATGGTCTCTTGGATTTTTACAATATCATCATGTATATGCAAATATTGCTTTTTGGGATACCTGTGTAAAAAAGGGCACAGGAATCCCACAATATTTCCACACCAAATTTTTAATTTTAATTTTTTATTGTTATTAGATTTGGATCGTCACTTGAAAGCTTACCAGTTTTATTAGAAATTTTAACTGTTTTACCGGAAGAGGTAGGTCTGAAAATATTATTACATTGTTTTGAATTGTGAGGCTAGTCAAAGGGAGTGACATTTTGTACATAAATGATGGAGTTGTATAGTATTATTTTAATTACAGCAATAATATCTTTAATTATTAATTCTTTTTTTGTGTCAATGATAACAGGTTGATAGCCATCATTTAAGAGTTGGAGCTAATCGACGAGAAGGAGTGTTAAATGATCTTAGAGGGTCAGCACATACTACTTTACAATTACTGGTAAGACATAATTTTTGTCTGTTCCACAACATTCAGAACTACAAACTTAAATATACATATTTAAACGTCTAATAGTCAAGAATGGACGACATTCTCTGTAACTCCATTTTTTTAATGTTTTCAGACTTGTTTCGAAGCATGTCTGAAAACATTAAAATATGAAGTTAGTTCATATGTTAGTTCATTTGCTACTTCTTTGTCCTTTTGGAAATATTTTATGTTTTTATAGTACAGTAGTTGTGCATCATGGAAGTTATGCTGTATTGCTATAGTGTTAGAATATAAAAAAAATACAGGGAATTTTAACAAATGGCTGGAACCTCTGGCCATTTGTTAAATTCCATGTAATTCTGTACGTATATCAAAAATTTCTTGAAGAAAGATGATAAATTTATTAGACATTTGGAGCAATGTTGTGACTGAAATACTACCACACAGTTAAGAATGTGTTGTATTGTTTAGATACCATATACATGTAGTTTACATGGAAAGTAATGCCATTCTTTCATTCATTCATGCATTCATTCATTTTTGCTTGTGTTTTGTTATTCAGTCTACATGTCTAGAAAAATGTCCTGCAGATGAAAAGATCAGAGTAAAGGTAAAACCAATAGCCACTTTTAATACATGTAAATATTGGATCAGTGATAAAGAACAATAGGATCAGGTCAAGGCCAAGGAGAAATATATTTGCTAACAGAACTACAATTTCTCCACTGTTAGATCTGAGCCTCATTTTGAATTGCTTTCTGTGTGATCACTCAATACAAAATGTATATTGAAAGTGGTCTATTTGATTCACGTGACTTGACTTGTTGCAGTGTCATTTTAATTCATTGATTTTGCAGCTCCTAACTTGATGTAAAAATGTTTCACTTACAGATTTTCCGATGTGCTGGAAGTTGGATAATGCTGGGTGCTTTCCCTCCTTTAGAAATAGCAAATAGTAAACTTTTATATACCACATTTGATATTCTTGTAAGTATGGTACAGTCTACATGTATATATATATACATTGGTTGATTAAACGTTGTATGGAGAAGGGGTTGAGCTTAGTTGGGAGGGGTTGAATGTGAAATGGCCTGAGCACTCCATGCCATAACCATGACAGTCATATGAAATCTACTCTGGTATGTGTATGTAGTGTACATGTAGTTATTATATTGTTTTGCTCAATTTTATTGCAGTCCAATACAACCTCAAATGTTAGTGATCTTTTACATGAAGCTGCAGCTGATTTTGTTTGTAATGCTCTTTATACTTCAGAGGTAAACTATGATGTTCATGTAGCTATCACACAAAAAGATATATACAAATACAATTAGAATCCAATCAAGACAGTAACCTTTGGCCCGAAAACCTGGCTGTAATTGCTGGGTTTCATCCATTCCTTTGGGAATTCAGAAGACAATACAGCAGTAGCCATATTGGATGAACAAACAAGTGACGTTAATGAGAAATCTTTTGTTGAACTTCATCTAAGATGGCTGCCGTGACGTCACAGGCAACCCAAGAATACAGGGTTGGCTGAATATTGAGAGTGAACTTGCACCCTGCTCCCAAAAAGACATAGTGATTAATAAAATTATTACTGCGAAAACACTTATATCACGACAACTTTAAACTTTCAATAGATTTTGTTTTAATTTAATTTGTTTGTTTTTTCCTGATCTGCCAATCAATTGAAGGGGTGGAGCTTATACATACTTCGATCCACATTTACCATCCCTTGTCCCTTGAGGGCATTTGCATATTAAACTCTGCCACTTCACATGATTGACAGATCAGAAAAACTTATTTAAGTTTGAATTCATTGGTCTTGATACAAACCTTTTCGCAGTAATATTAATAGGGTGGCCATAAGGTGGAGGCTGGATTGTTTATTAATAAGTCAATTATACCCAGACGTTTGAAGCAGTGTCTTTACCTTGTTGACTCTAGGATATTGTCAAACACCAGCCACTGGCAGATGTCTTATTTAAAAGGGTCATGATGCTGCCACCAGCATATGAGGCAGCCCTTAATGAAGAAGACTTTGACAGGTATGAAGTATTATATGCTCATTAAGAGAAAAATCGATTCACTCAATAGACCATTTCACAGTTGTCGTGGCTCAACCTCAGCCTCGATATCGTGTAATATATTCTTTAGAATTGGACTACAGCCCGTGGAATTTTAAAGTGTTTCGATTGTTTGTTGATGTGTGCATTCCTTACCTTACCATGGGCTACAGTCGATTTCTAAAGACTATATTACACGCTGTCGAGGCTGAGGTTGAGCCACGGCAACCGTGAAATGGTCTATTAATGACCAGGCAAACTACCAGCTGTGAATATTACTTTTCTTGGCTGATTCTAACATCTCAGCTGTACTGTTGACCAGTATAATTAAATAAATTTGCCTTATGCATGCCCTTTAATCCATTCCATTATGATAATTTAGATCTATAATTTATATAAATTATGAAGAGATGCAGATAAAAATTGCTTAATTATAAGTGGCTCTTCTGATCATTTTCAGTTTTCTTTTAAATATTATACTGTATAGTCTAAAATGGTATAAGAGAGCTTTCATTCATTAAAATGTTAATGTCTATGCATTAGGGCCAATTTAATTGGTGTTCCTTCAATTGATAGTCTATTTTATCTTAACATTTCATTTTATTTGCTTATTCAGATCTTTAAATTTATGTCGTGTTTTTACTGAAATGGGAGAATCATTCCTAGAAGAACTAGTTCATACACCAGGAAAGGTATCATGATGACAATTTCATATCACTATGAATAAGTCTGCCGTAGCATGCCATGTCTCAGAATTTTGATGGAATAATATGTTACTTAATAATTAATATTGAACAATCAAATGGATGAGACCCAGCATGATATGATACAGACTGAATAGAGATTCGCTAAAAGATATTTGATTACTATTGTTTCTGAACATTCTAATCTTTGTTGTTTTGTTGATATTTCAGAACCTGGGTGATTTACGGACTTTATCCATTTTATTAACTTGTGTACAACACAATCAGTATGAGGTAAAAAATTGACTTTAGCATGTGCAGCATGCTAGTTAAATCTAGATTGAGACTTCATTATTTACATGTAATCTAATGAACTGTAGGGGAGACCTTGCATGAAAATTACCATATTTGGATATATACATGTATTTAGTCATCATGTATAGACTACCCCAATGGTATACAAATAAAGATGATGATGATGACGATGATGATCGCATTCTGCTATTTGAAAATCATTGCCACCACATACTGTTAGTAGCAAAGGAAACATGCTTGTCTATTGAAAGTTGAACACTGGCAAATCTACATCAGCTATAATTTGTTATATAGAAAATTTGAAGGGTTCCCTGTGAAAATGACCCAAGTGACTTTTTGATGGATGTCCTGAGCTTGATTTTTCAGAAAAATAGAAAATCTGAAGGGTTCCCTGTGAAAATGACCTAAGTGACTTTTTGATGGATGTCCTGAGCTTGATTTTTCAAGCATAGGAAAGTTAATTAACCATTTGATACCATGATATTGAAAGAAAGATATCATCAAAAAGTCACTTAGGCCGTTTTCACATGCCTGGAACCCTTCATTTGCTCTTAGACAGGTCTTGAACTGGTAGAGATTAGGTATACCTACATCTAATCCATCCATCAAGTGACAGTGATTCCAAAAATGCAGTAATGTTATACTGTAGCAATTATCTTAATCTAATTGTACTACAGATTGCTGAAGTAACTTTTAATTTCTGGTACCGTCTGTCTGAGTCAATCTTCAAACTCCAAGATGAAACCCAACAATCTTTATTTAAACCTTATTTTGGAAAACTTATTGAAGCTCTTAGTTTACACTGCAGAATGGAACCAGACCATGTAAGTAGAACTTTCAATTGGATCTTACTGTCAGTATATATATACATCATATTTCAGCAATATAAAACAGACAGACATGTCTCTGTACTGTGACATAAACACAAAAAGCAAACCAGATTTTCTCCTTGTACTTAAATTTGGCTAGCTTTATGTATTTTCATCAAATTGAGAATTTTTGAAAAACTAATGCATTGATTTGCCTTGACTGGTGTTCAAACAAGATGAACAAGTTGCAAGTCAAAACTAGTGTTAACTTGCATGTCATTTGATCAAGACCTTACAAGGCACAGCAATATTAATATGCTCTGCCAATCATCAAGTTATGTGAAACAAGTTATGTGAAACACACTGTAAAATGGATTATTTATGATATAATGTTCCTTTATTCAGTTTTCTTCTTTCCATTGTAGGAAGGAATTCCTGAAGATGATAATGAATTTGGAGAATTCAGAGAAAGAGTCGCTGATCTTATTAAAGACTGTGTATTTATTGTAGGATCTACAAACTGTTTTCAGCAGGTAAGTACTTCTGATGCAGCACTGATGGAGGGAGAGGAGGATGCACCATCCACCCTCTCCCCCTCAGGACCCTCTTCCTCCTCCTCCCCTTCTCCCAAAAGATCAGGAGTGAATTTATAAATGGATATGGAAGTCAAATATCATCCTACATTACTTATTTTTGTAAGTCAACCAGTTCAGTTCATAGGCAGTAGTCATAGGCAGTAGTTCCAGATTTCACGGTATTGTTTCTCTTCATTGTTGATTCAAAATTGATGTTTGCAGACATTTGAGTGAAAAACAAAAAGGTCTAACAGTGAACCTCCTCTGTGGTGGACACTCTCAGGACTGGCTCTTAGTGTCCAACTTAGAGAGGTGTTCTCTTGACTGGTATTTCCCTTAGAGGGTCAGTTTTGTTATAGACAATATGGGCATGGAATTATTCCAGAACCAGGCATTTTTGTGTGCACCTTACAGGGGTGTCCACACTGACCAGAGGAGTTCCCTGATCATTATTTTATCATTCATTAGAGCAGATTTCGTATAATTGGGAAAATGACGTGGCCAGTGCAAAGTCAGTTACGGCAGAAATTTTGAATGTTTTTATAGACATTACGGCACTGACATGGTCACAGTATGGCACAACAAGTTTCCCACTCATACATTTGTACAAAATCCACTCTATTGAAAATTTATTGACATTTTATTTACCTTTTGTTCATTTCTTCTAGATGTATGTTAACCTTGTTAATCAAAATAAACAATCATGGGAAGTACCAGAGGCTATACTCTTTGTCATGGCAACCATTGCTCGATCTGTCAGCCTGTGAGTACTGTGAAGTATCTTCAAAATGTATTAATAGTTAATAATAATATGCCATATTATACTTAGAATATAAGTATACTTAGAATATTCTATTCATTGCTAAGTTTTACCATACACTCTTGACTTTTTAAAAGTGTTATGTCAATATTTAACAGACTCACTATAATCTATGGTCCATGATGGTATTCAACAGGCCCCTGAATTACACAAAGGGTGGACAGCATAACCCATTGATCAATGTAAATCCTTATCCAATGGATGAATTTATTGGAAACAACCATGATTTTATTTGACCAAAAATGATTGACCCAATGGACAGTGCTATCCACCCAAGTGCAATCAGGTCAAGGCCAGGGTCCGGTTGTACGAAGGGTGAATAGGGCTATCCAGCGGATAAATCCTTATCCAGCGGATAAAATCTATACAAAATCTATACAGTGGATAACTCTTATCCGGTGGATAACTTTATCCAACCTTCGTACAACCGGGCCCAGAAGAGTGAATAGCTTCACTTTGAGGTCCTTCAATTCTTCCAGTTACACTGGAGATTGTCCTCTTATTGGATAAGGCAGGATGCTTAACTGCTACTACTGCTGGTGGTGGTGGTGGTGGTGGTGCTACTGCTGATAATAATGATAATCCTGGTGTTACCACTGCTGCTGCTGCTGCTGCTGCTGCTGATGATGATGATGATGATGATGATGATGTCATCTAGTCTCATTTCATGGTCTCTGACAAGTGCTGTTAGCATTTACTATAAGCATAAAAGTTTAAATCAATAACATCTTGTTTTGTGTTTGTAGAGAATCAGAATTAGTTGGTCAGTTTCTACCAGTATTATTAAACCTTCCATCCAATGTACACATTGCTGTCAAGTATACAAGTATAAGAGTGATAGGGGAATTGGCTGAATGGATAGAAAAACATCCTGACTTCATTGGTAGGCTATTAAACACTTTTATTAATTAACCATTATAATTGTTTATAAACTATTCTCATTGTTTAAAAACTGTTGTTGCCATAAAAAACATTAAGTAAATATGCTCAGAAGAATTAGAAATAAAAATGAAGTCACGTACTGGAAATGAGTTTGTAGTGGAGTGTGCTACACTGTACATTGCAACCAAAACCTTTGGTCCTCTTTAGGCAATTGAAGTTTGGTCATGTGACATCCACACACACTCCAGTCAGCGAGGAATGCCTTGAAAAGCTTAGTCCCAAGTATACTCAGAAGAATGTTAACAAAAATGTGATTAACACACAATCATTGGGCTCTTGTATGGTTGCATTTGTCACAAGCACATTTAATTTTGAGTTCAAATATGTTTCCAGCACATCACTTGAAAACAAAAGAAAGTGTGATTTGTTTGTCTGTTTATGATGGCAATTTTGTGCATTATAGCTGAACCTCCTTTACAGCCACCTATCACCATCGCCCCCCCCCCCCCCCCTTCTATCTGATCCATATTTACACTCTACACTGAAATTTCTGTGCAATGACCACTTCTTCTGTAGTGGTCACTTAATCTATCTCCAGATTCCATTATTTTCCTTTTTAAAATAATTGATATTTTTTCTGCAAATTTCTAAGCATCAAGTGAAGTTAAAATGCACTGTACATTACTACCAATGTGATTGTTTCTTGATTTTTATCAGTTATTAACAATTTCTTTTCTTGTAGATCCTTTAATGCAATATTTATTGACCTCTGTTCAAACCCCTGGCTTGGCTTCCATCAGTGCTTCAGCAATAGAGAGTATATGCTTATCATGCTATTGTGAAATGGCTCGACATTTTGATGTTCTTGCACAGGTTTGTTTAGCAAAGCATTAACAATGACTATGTACATGTAGTAATGTAATATAATAATGACTGTGGCAAAATAGTCTAACACCATCCAAAGTTGTTATTATCATAGAGTGCAGTTGATAAGGTGTAGAGTGCTGTTTCTAAGGTGTAGAGTGCATTAGATCCATAGGGTGTAGAGTTCAGAGGACAAGTGTGCATAACTTACTGTACTTTATAAAATGCTGCTCTGCTGTAGCTTGATGAGGCAAAATTTTCACTTGCCTACATTGTAAGTCTGCTTTTTGATATATTGTATGTTTATAGGTTGTTGCAGCAACAGATTCTCTAAATATTTCAGGAGAAGCAACACTTGGCATGATTAAGGGTTTGTAGTCAGGAGCACTTTTTTGTTCCCCTCTCCTTTCCTTCCTTCATCCCTCCCTTCCTTCCTTCCTTCCTTCCTCCTTCCCTCCCTCCCTCCCTCCCTCCCTTCCTTCCTTCCTTCCTTCCTTCCTTCCTCTTCCTTCCTTCCTTCCTCTCCCTTCCTTCCTTCCTTCCTTCCTTCCTTCCTCCCTCCCTCCCTCCCTCCCTCCCTCCCTCCCTCCCTCCCTTCCTCCCTCCCTTCCTTCCTCCCTTCCTTCCTCCCTTCCTTTGAAGAACATTTCATACAAATTACACATGATTATTCCCTTAGTGGAATGTCCACTTAGTGCAATTTTTTTGTAGGTGTGAGTAAGATTCTTGAAGGAATAACAACCCCTGCCAAGATTACAGATGGCTTTAGAAGGTTATGTAGTGCTCAAGTTAATGCCCTCTCACAAATTGCTAATACACAAGGCTCGACAACAGACCCTACACTTTGGCTTGATAGATTAGCTGCAGTTTTCAGGTGATATGTTATACAGAACTTAGTTTTTGTTCTACCAAAACAGTCTATAACCCCCTTCAATTTATCTTGCTGTTATTTTTCTATCCCAAGTAACCCTTCATCAATTTTATATCCTGATCCATTTATCCTTTGATCCAATCATCTATCCATCTTCAACCATCCTAAACCATCCACCTTAATCCTTCAATCATTCATTTATCATTCCAGTCCATCCATCAACCCATCTATTCCTCCACCTATTTATTCATTTTTTCCATCCATCCATTCATCCAACCATGCATCCATACTGACTTTCATCTATCATCCATCTTCATTTATCATATCCTATCTAAATGCAAATATGAATTGTTTTATGTAGAAACACAAATTGTAAAGTAGAGGAAGGCAAAGCCCATCCATGTCAAGTAGTTATTGAAGAGGTGAATAAATCCTTATATACCAATGTGTAAATGAATCATGATCATTAAATATACTGCAATCTGTCTGCATGCAAAATCAATGAGCAGCGCTGCACCACTTGGAACAAATTACGTCATTGGTTCAATTGACAATAGAATGAGATAAAAATCAATAGGAAAACAAGTCTAGAATGAGACAATCGATGATAACTTAGAGTAACAATAAGAAATGGAAGTTAAGGAACAAAACAAATTATGCCTTTCCAGGTTGATGCTATATGACTAACAGTAGTGAAGTTTGAAGTCCCTTATCTTGTATTATTTTTTAATTATTGATTTTTAATCAGTTATCTCTTATATTGATATTGCTATATTAAATGGTATAAAATATTCAATATTTCACTGTTCTGTCTCTCCAGATTTGGCCAGTTCTTTCAAGTATTTGTGATAGATTCCAAACAGATAATCGTATAATTGAAAGAGGCTGTAGGTTAGTATGTATAATGTTTTTGTTGTTGTTTTTGTTTTTATTCATTCTTGTTCTTTTGTTTATTTGTTGTTTTTATATTTATTGCTCATTTTGACTTTAACTTATGTATTAACTAATTGGCACTCACTTTGTACTAACTACATGTAATATAATTAATGTTTGGTAGGTGTATTAGGTTTGCTATTCGGTGCATTGGCAAGTCAGCTAGAAATCTTCTAGCCCCATTAGTATCTCAGGTAAAATAATGCTATTTTCTGATTATGATTATAATAATATGAATTATTGTCCACCTCATTTGTTTTTGTTTTTGCTTTTAGATGGTGGGAATCTACACAACTCACAATCATTCCTGCTTTCTCTACCTGGCAAGCATTCTGGTAGATGAATATGGAAATGAGGCTGGTTGTGTTCAAGGTTTACTTGAAATGACAAAGGTTAGAACAACATACATGTTTATAAAATAACTCTTATATAATGTGCACTCTGATTGGCTGAAAACCCATGTTTGATGAGAGTATCAAAATGATGAAAGTCTTGATGCACAACCTTTCCAACCTACACTTTAGTAACTTCGCTTGATCACTAAGTACTCCATTTAATGTGTACAAAGTTCATCTCAATATTGGTGCTCTCTCCCTTTTCAGGCCATGTCTATTCAAACATTTCAACTTTTAAGCAGAGATCATCAAGGACTTGTGACTCACCCCGATACTATTGATGATTTATACAGACTTAGCTCAAGGTAGGACAAGTTAAGGTAATGCGCTCGCGCATTCGTACGCATAACGTTTGCGCATGTTTTGAACGCGCGCGCTGATATCGAATTTGATTGGGCTTCCTGTGTTCTAAATATTTCAATATGGCGGACGCCACGTAACGGTATTCAAAGCCTTATAACTTAAAATCTAGCACGGTGACCTATCCTAATTTTTCCAGAATTCGATGTCTTTTAGCTAAAACTAGTACATATCGAAAAAAATAAAAAATCTATCGGTTTGTTTTGGAGAAAATCGTGAAAAATCACCTAAAAAAGACGTGACATTCGCACGTAATTTCGACTGTTTTTCAAGTTGGAGAAGTCAAAACGTAGCATTTTTTCTAAACTTTGTGACAATAAACTGTTCTTTAAGAAAGTGTATTTACTCCAGTACCCCTAAAAACTTCTCTTTTTCATATTACATCCACCAGAATTAAACTAGACGTAATACTTTGAGAAGCGTTGTTTTTGTTCTAAACTCACAGAGAGTGTTGTGTTCAAGCTAACATAGCGCCAATTCTATATCGGTAACCCCCTATTTTTGTTATTGTTATGTTTTGCCCATCTCAAAAACTATCTATATGCAAAATTTCAGGAAAATCTATCGGTAAAATTTGCGCGAGCCCATTACCTTAAGACACAATAATGCAACTGTTCTTTCAACTGTTCTTGCAACTGTTTTTGGCATCATTGCACACAACACAGAGTTGCACGATTTGTCCACTGCTGATTGAAACAGTTTGCACTTGTTTTGGTGGAACATACATACATACATAAACTTTATTTCAACTCAAACTTTAGAGTAGCTAAAGAATTAAGCTAATAATCTCGAGCAAGATACATTGTTAACTCGTTGTTAACTCAGGTTTTTACCTAGCAACTTTTCTTGTATTCTTGTAAAGCTGATTGGTAAATGAGCAATTTGGAATTTGCACCATTGATTGATTTACTGTTTCCACAATTTAAAAGGCCCTTGAGTCCACTGGGCTGAAACAATGAAAATGAATCACTTTGAGACTCTTAAAACTGCATCCTTGAATGAATCCCAGTGTAGAAGAACCTGCAAGCTTTTGCTTAACTTGCCAAAATAAAACTTTCTGCATAAAGCTTGAAGTTATTAAAAAATGTTTCAGGAGCTTTATGCAAGTAGCCCCATTCTTCTTCCTTTGTGTGTAGCATATTAAGCATAAGGATCTTCAATTATGGTTCAGTTCCGAGAAGGCTAATGGTATGCCTAAGATAGTGATAGTATTGTGTATTTAACACATTCCTTGGATGTCTATTTCCCTCTAGATGTCTCCAAAAGTTTCCATTGCTATTCCTTCAGTGTGACATTGCTGGCCCTGCAATTCAATGTGCAATAGCAGCTTCGACATTACAGCATAGAGAAGCTAATGCTTCTGTGATGAAATTCTTAAAGGAACTTGTTCATGCCCCTGAAAAAGATGTAAGCAGGATAAATTGTTGTCTTTTGTTATCTAAGGACCATGAGTTGGTTCTAATCAACAATAAAGATAAATGATATTCTAATCTATGTTGGTGCCGTCTGTTTTAGGACAAGAATCATTATCAGGAATGGATTACTCGTGTTCATCAAGTTATATCTACTCATGGACAACCATTAGTGAAGGGTATGTTTCATACTGTATGTATCAGCATCATCATTGTCATCATTTTACTGTCATCATCGCCACCACCAAAATCACCATCTTGGACATCCATTAGTGAAGCGTATGTTTCATACTGTATGTATTGGCATCATCATTGTCATCATTTTACTGTCATCATCATCATCACAACCATCATGGACAACCATTAGTATGTGTATGTTTCATACTGTATGTATCAGCATCATCATTGTCATCATTTTACTGTCATCATCGCCATCACCAAAATCACCATCTTGGACATCCATTAGTGAAGGGAATGTTTCATACTGTATGTATCAGCATCATCATTGTCATCATTTTACTGTCATCATCGCCATCACCAAAATCACCATCTTGGACATCCATTAGTGAAGCGTATGTTTCATACTGTATGTATCAGCATCATCATTGTCATCATTTTACTGTCATCATCATCATCACCACCATCATGGACAACCATTAGTGAAGGGTATGTTTCATACTGTGTGTATCAGCATCATCATTGTCATCATTTTACTGTCATCATCACCATCATCATTATCATCATGATGGACAACCATTAGTGAAGGGTGTTTCATACTGTATTTATCATCAGCATCAGCATCACCATAGTCACCATCATCATCTGAATGTACAGTCATGACCACAACCACCACCACCACACTTAATCATCATCATCAACCACCATAGCATCTGTCTTGCTTCATTCAATTTGGCAGGGGCGGATTTAGCTGAGGGGCAGGGGGTGTGCACCCCTCTCGAGATGACTTTGGGCCCTTTTCTTCTCGACACTTTTCCAAAGTATCCTCTGGTTTCTTCTAAAACTTCTATAACATTGCACCCACAATCCTGAATCTGCCCCTGGTATTGTTGGCTCTTGATCAGCAAACACATTTTCAGTGTTTTTGCATGGAGTTTTGGTAGTAAATCTGATATGATTGTTAGTAACTTTTTTCTGTTAAATTTCAGGTTTAATTGAAGCTTGTGCAGGGGGACTACCCACTTACATGGTTCCTGAAGTAGCTGATGTCATATGGGAACTATTATGTTTCTGTAGACAGGTGAGAGAACAAACTTATTACATGATATAAATAACAGAGTAGGAGTTGGTTTAGGTTAGTTCGTTATCCCCCAAATCAGTCCAAAATGGTGTTAATCCGATGACTTCCCATGGATCATTTTAAGAAAACTTGTAAATATATATTATAAAGGTCACATAGCTGTTTTTATAAAGAAAAACCTTGAATTGAGGTTTGAAATAGGAAAGCCGTAAGTGCACTTAGTTGCATTTAATTAACACAACTACTCATCATTTATTTTCTTTTTTTTTCCAGGAAACTCTTGATTGGGTTGGCCAAGCTCTGAACACCTTGCCAACACATGCAGCACCAGGTCATGTTGTTGCTACGCCTGAGCAATTACAGCATTTCCACCAAGCACTGTCAAGGTAGAAAATTTTGAAATGTTTAATGATAGTAACAGTAGTTGTCTTATTAGTCATCAATAATTTGATTTCTCTTTGCACATTCAGTGTATCTTACTGTCACCTTATAGAGCAGATTTCGTATGAGTGTGAAATGGTCAGCGCCGTGCCGTGATCGTGTCAGTGCCGTAATGTCTATAAAAACATTCGAAATTCCTACCGTAACCGTGCCGTGACCGTGCGGTGCCGTTTTCACAGCCATACGAAATCTGCTCTAGTTACCTTACTGAATACTTACTGATATGCTAAGGTCATCATACCGACCACTTGATCATCACATTCTAACCAGTTATTAACTATTTATCAATCTTTACCAACCACTTGCTACTTGCCAACCAGTTATCAACCACCTATCAATCACATACTAACTACTTACCAACCACTTACCAACCACTTATCAATCACATACAAATATTATTACTTACCAACCACTAATCGACCACTTACCAACCACTTGTTAATCACATACTAACTACTTACCAACTGCTTACCAACCACTTATCAATTGCATAGAAATATCTTTACTTACCAACCACTAATCAACCACTTACCAACCACTTGTTAATCACATACTAACTACTTACCAACTGCTTACCAACCACTTATCAATTGCATAAAAATATCTTTACTTACCAACCACTAATCAACCACTTACCAACCACTTGTTAATCACATACTAACCACTTATCAATCACATACCAATAATTTACCAACTACTTACCAACCACATACCAACAAATTATCAAACACAGCAATTACATATCAACCATTTACCATTGACTGATATCTTACCATTTGGTGCTTGTTGACGTATTGATCTCATTCTAGTGCAAGATCACAAAATGCAATATGGAAGGCTGCCAAGGTTTTTTCAAGATTGTTCATGTGATAATCAAGTTGTGGCGTAAAAAATGACAAAAAGAAAGAAAGACGGAAAGATATGCTCTATATCAAGATGTAACAGAGTCAAGATGTAACAGAGAGAGCTACAGTACTACAGATTCCAGGACATATCTGGGGTGTACTTTATCTTGAAACATCACCAAAGTATTTGAAAGAATACGGTATATGCTTAAAATTTGGAAGATATGAAAAGAAAGATGAACCATGCCAAGAATCAGGTCTGCAAGACAGAGTATAGCATTGTTACCGTGACATATTTAAGCTGTATTTTATATGGTTATTTGAAAGATCCAGTGGCGGATCCAGACATTCTGAATCGGGGGTGTCTCGAGGGACACGTCTCCAAAAATGATTATTAATTTTGCTGCAAAATAGGGTGGTGGCTAGCTGCGCAAACCACCTACGCCCTTACCAACCCCCCTCCCCCCAAACTAAACCAAATTATCCATCCAAACACCCAACCACCCGGGCCCGCCGCCCCCGACTGAAATCCTGCTGTATCTTATCAGGAAGTTGAATAAGCCAAATAATGCAATGTTGGGATAATGAAGAATATTGAAAAAACACATGTAAATAGCACTGTTTGTAATGGTAATTATTTTGACGAGGACATTTAGACTTAATACGTAGATATTCAGACGCCGAAAAGTGTATAAGTGAGCATTGTTTTGCTGAAGTTTTTTTAGCATATGTATACATTGCGCCGTACCTTATTATTACTTTGTAAAGTTTGGAAAAAACAAACAGCATCTAATACACACCTTTTTTTTTTTTTTTTTTGCTTATGACACATTTGCGTCAGCTTTTCTTTCCTTATTTACCGAATGGAAATATGGCGGCAACTTTGAATAACTATTTTATACTGACTAGCCTCTCATTCATGTGAAAACGCTTTTGTGTTTCCACGTGAACACGAGGCTAGTCAGTCCAGAACAATAGTCAAATTTGCCGCCATATTTCGATTCGGTCAATAAAGAAAACAATTTGGCCAAATTTCTTCCTTTGGCAAATCCTCTTAAAAAGCAGCATTGCAGTTTCTAAACCAGTAAACATATTGAGGAAAGAATTTGTCACGGACGAGTAGAACTTTATGTAGGTGGAGAGAGACGGGCATAGTCTGGTTTTCTAAGCAGCCGCGGTTTGTGTCGTCACGTAACGCTTAGAGTAGATTTCGTATGGCTGTGAAAATGGCACCACACAGTCACGGCACAGTTCCTGCAGGAATATCGAATGTTTTTATAGACGGCACTGACACGGTCACGGCACGGCGCCGTCCGTTTCACACTCATACGAAATCTGCTCTACTCCCCAGTAAGCGTTGCGTGACGGCACTGCGGCTGCATACGTGTATGACTAGACATAGGCATAGTCATGACAGAAAAGTTCTAAAATCAGGAAATTGTTTTGAAATAGGTCTATATATGTTTTTTTTTTTTTCTTCTTCTTTGTAAAGAACGGATACAGTAAAATCCCGATTTTTCCCCCCTGTAGTTTTACCCCGATTTCTCAAACCAATTCTTCGTTTCCCTTGGAGGTTTAAGAAATCGGGATTCCACTATATGACTACCAATTCTTAGTACAATATACATTCAGTAGAAGGATTTTATTTAACCCATGAAAAACAAATGACCATTTAGTGAGTACTGGTTACTCTATTTTTGGCCTCACGTAGCCAAAGGTAGTAAAGAAAAAAAAAGGTTTAGAGTTTACTATTTAGCTATTAGACTACAGCCACACTTTTTCAGATAAATGAAAAATACTCATCTTGTATGTTCAGGCCTGTCCACACTAAAGGCGTTTTTCTTTTGTCTGAGGTGCAAAAACGGAGAAAACAGATGCGTTTTCAATTTGAGCCGAACTAGTGTGGACGGATCCTTAGTTTTCTAGGGGTTTTTTTTTTTTTCTTTTTTTTTTTTTTTTTTTTTTTTTTCACGGGTTAAATAGAATGGACCACCCTAGCTTCAGTTGTTACAATTTTAACAGCCAAAACGGCCCAAGGTTACCTTCCCCCCCCCCCCCTCCCCTCCTCTCCCGAAACATCGAAGATTCAGTAGACCATTTCAATTTCAAAACAAACCTTAACGTCAAATTTGCAAAAAATGAATCGAACCTTCGATGTTTGGGAGTAAGCCGTTTTGACTGTAATCTAGCTAGTATCAGCTGTGATTCGGTTTGTGGCCGTTGTTTGAAATTTGTTGTAATGCAACAAGTACTGTTATCCAACGATATTTCACAGTGAACTCCCCAAAAAGTAGACAAATCTCGATATTTTACCTTATTTTTCCCCCGTTTCTTATCTTACTTTATTAATTGCTTTCCTATCAGATCTGACCTAATTTTATAGCAAATAAGACATCTAAAGCTTTTGTAAAAAATAAATATCTGAACAACACTGCTGTTGAGTCATCACTGATTGGGTCACGGCTGTTTGAACCGCTGCTCTAATTCCTGCGATATTTCTAGCCAGCAGTTTTGCAGAAACATCCGCGCACGCGCATTGCAAACGAAATGAAACTCAAATGGCTACGTTGTTGTTTTGAGCCAGCCGCGGAAATTTTCGACTGCATGGAATTGTCATCAGGTATCATTGTAATGTTTTTATGTTCAAATTAAAGAATATACAACTGCGGCTTCACTTTTGCACTTTTTCAAGAGGTCGGAATACTCGTATTAGTCGAAGCCTTCCGTCACTATGGGAAAACCTGGAAATGCTAAGAGACCAGATAAAACAAAATTAAAACGTACGCATGTGGCAGGTATCTTTAAAACAAGTGGAGCCAAGTGGAATGCAATGTATTATTTGATATCTAATAAGTTTTAGTCAAGCACGCAAAAGATCCGTTTGGTAAAGTAATCATTCGGAGAGCGCATTCAGAGACATTGTCAGAACACACAGACAATACTTTTTCAAAAATCACACTTTTACACTCACAGATGTAGTCGAACTCGGCATAAAAACATTCTTAGATCTCTATTCTATAAAATGCAAAACAAAACGGACAAAGTAAGCACAACGGTCTACTCGATCGTTCTCACATGGACGTGATGACTTGAAATGGGTTTATATAGATTGACGGGATGGAGTGAAAAAATAAATTAACTTAAGAGGAGATTTTTTTAAACAACGAGCAATAATGGCGTGAAAAGCTCCAAAGACATTCGTGCGAGTATTAATCCAAATTTTCGTTCTGGATTAACACTCAAATCCTTTTTCTACCGGTTAAAAACCAAGATAAAATACCTGTTAATGGATTTTTGAATTGTACAGAGACTTTTTCTTAGAGTTGTGTTGGGATAAGGCTTTTTCAAGCTGAATATAAAGGAAACATACAGCAAATGAAGGCCATTTTCGATCCAAATTTTCGCTTTGGATTAACGCTTTGATTCACCTTTCATCGGCCAAAACTACTTAACTTTCTGACAGAAATGATTTTAGTTTTGTACAACAGTTATTCTTCAACTCAGGAGTTTTTGTCGTTCACTGCTCGAACTTGAAAAAAATCTCTTAAATTCTGGTTGATTGGTCGATGAATGCTTTTTAGCCAATTTTTGTAAACAATAGGGACTCTAGAGGATGTACAACATGCATCCCAAAGTGTTAACGTTTATTCATACACGGAACTAAAAACCTGTTAGTTTTTATATCATTTTTGCACTGAGGAATGAAATTTGTTCCCAGGGTGTCGTGTCGCCGGTCTAAGGCGAAGTGGAGAGAAACTGATTGGGGTCGAGGGACCACAAAACATACTGCTTTCCCGAGGTTCCAGTCAATAAGTGTTTTGTTATAAACCAATTGTCCAAGAACAAAAAGCAAAACGTCGCTACAGTGAATGTTTTATTCAAAATTCACTCGAAATTTGTCAACAAACCTTTTTTTCGCACAAAGTTTTTCGGAGAATTGTTGCAGCTTTTTTGTAGGCATTCTTGGTTGGCTATCAATCTTTCTCTCAGAATAAATTCTAGATATCCCTTATATATATATATACAATAAACACGAGTTTTGCCTCCTGTGCGAATGCTGAATGTATATACGTGCATGGCCCCCTTGCCTCCTGCAATAAAAGCAACACGAAGTTTACATCTAACATGTTTTCGTAGCAAGAGGCGCGCACATACAATACAACGTTGAAGTAAACTTTCAAATTCTTGGCAAAGTTCAAAATTCATTGGCAGGATAAATTTGAATTTCCGTAAGGTTAGTATATGTAGGAACCTTGAAAATGATAGCAGCTCAAATTGATCAATATCAAGTCGTATTATTTCTCTTCGTTTTCTTCAGCAACTTTCACACTGCATTTCGCAGACCTCACACGTGTTTGCTCACTTTCTTTTTCGATGCACTTACGCATTATCAATGATCAGTTTTCAAACAGTTCTTCAATTCCGAACCACGCACTACGCCACTCACTTCAACCAAAAAGCTTTTAGATTCAGAATATTTAGGCGCTAAATTGTTCTTATCGTTTAACCTTTTATTATACTTTAATTGTACCATCAACCTGCGTCCCAACTCCTTTCTATACATATATATGGAATTCTTAAGTGCTAAATCAAAGAAAAACTTTCAACTTATTCACGAATCCAGATCCAGGTGCAGGTGACTCTGTTTGTTTGGTTTTCAGCTAAATTGAACAATATTTCATTTAATAGAGACTGTGAACGATTAATGCCGAGCGCACGTTTCACCTCTATGGGTGGCATGGGTGGCCGAGCGGTTAGAGCACTGGCCTTTCACCACTGTGGTCCGGGTTCGATTCCCAGCTCGAGCGCCTGGATCATATGTGAACTGAGTTTGTTTGATGTGTTGTTCTCTACCATGCCACGAGGGTTTTTTCCCCGGGTTCTCCGGTTTTTCCTCCCTCAGCAAAAATCAACATGTGAGTTGAGTGATGTATGCAAATTGTCACATTTAAAGAGGCTGCTCTTCCATCTACAAAGCCCGATTGTCACTATAAAATGAGTAGTTATCCCATCTACAAAGCCCGATTGTCACTATAAAAGGAGTAGTTATCCCATCTACAAAGCCCGATTGTCACCATAAAAGGTGTTGTTATCCCATCTACAAAGCCCGATTGGCACCATAAAAGGAGTAGTTATCCCATCTACAAAGCCCGATTGTCACTATAAAAGGAGTAGTTATCCCATCTACAAAGCCCGATTGTCACTATAAAAGGAGTGGTTATCCCATCTACAAAGCCCGATTGTCACTATAAAAGGAGTGGTTATCCCATCTACAAAGCCCGATTGTCACTATAAAATGAGTGGTTATCCCATCTACAAAGCCCGATTGTCACTATAAAAGGAGTGGTTATCCCATCTACAAAGCCCGATTGTCACTATAAAAGGAGTGGTTATCCCATCTACAAAGCCCGATTGTCACTATAAAAGGAGTGGTTATCCCATCTACAAAGCCCGATTGTCACTATAAAAGGAGTAGTTATCCCATCTACAAAGCCCGATTGTCACTATAAAATGAGTAGTTATCCCATCTACAAAGCTCGATTGTCACTATAAAAGGTGTGGTTATCCCATCTACAAAGCCCGATTGTCACTATAAAAGGAGTGGTTATCCCATCTACAAAGCTCGATTGTCACTATAAAAGGAGTAGTTATCCCATCTACAAAGCTCGATTGTCACTATAAAAGGTGTGGTTATCCCATCTACAAAGCCCGATTGTCACTATAAAAGGAGTGGTTATCCCATCTACAAAGCCCGATTGTCACTATAAAAGGAGTGGTTATCCCATCTACAAAGCTCGTTTGTCACTTTATAAGGATGGCCCAGTGTTATCTTTTCTATTTTTCATCTGAAAATTGTATTATAAACCTTCAACACATGTAGATATAAAGTTTGTTCATATCGATCAGATAAATTCGAACATTCGCTTGATTGTATTTTCTAGTCCTCTTCGAAAAGATTATTCTGAGTTTTGACATTATTATGAATCAAGTTTTTGGCATGAGTCCTGCATTTTTAATACAATTTTTTGTGTTTTATAATATCCCAATTAAAAAGTTAATAATTAATTATTATCATCATAATGTTGTAAGCATGAGATTTGCATATATTGTTTTTATAGGGATTATGCTAAAGTGTCCCACCTAAGTTGAAGTCAAATTAGACCAAGTGTGTGACAGACAGACCAAAAATGTACTGATGATTCGTGTATCCCGAATTGCTTAATAAATTACTGATTTTTATAGGATATGTTGGAATCACGTTCTTTAGCATACCAGAAGTAATATAAGGCTGTTTACATAGCAATATAACCGGTTGTTTTAATTTTTGAACAGGCTGCTGAACAGGCTGCTAACTTCAGCCCGGTATTTTTGTTGGTTTCTTTGCTTAGTTTAATTGCTTTGCTTGTTTATTTATCATTTGACCAGTAACCTGGTCCTCTTAGAGGGCCAGTAACCATGTCCTCTTAGAGGGCTTTTATTTCCTTTTGCTAGCATCTTTTGTGATGATGGTTTGATCTGGCTGATAAATACCGCAAAATTAAGTCAAGCCTTCATCAGTCCTTTTCGAAATCGAAGCGGAATACAGCAGGAAACTAGTAAGCCATGCTCTCCAACAACAGCAGCAGCAGCAACTCTACAAACTCTTCAGGCAAATGTTTATTTGACGGTCCACCAAGTAGAGATCCAAGCTCTGCAACTCCTTCGTCTTTTAAGACATTGCTGTCTGCTCTCATAGCTACAGGACTAACGTGTCCTTTGATTGTCCTTTTCAACAGTTTCTTTCTTCTAGCGTTGTACAAGAAGCCATCACTGAGAACCAAAGGTAGCGTTCTTCTAATGGCATTGATGTTGACCGATGCTGTCAGTGGTTCAGTCACTGGTCCACTTGCCCTGTCCAGAGAAATCCTTTTTCAAATGAGGGTTTCGCGCAACTGCAAACTGGACTTAGCAAGTTTCTTCAGCAATTTTATGTTATCCACTGTCTCTATTCTTTATGTCACTGCAATAAACTGTGAACGCTTTATTTGTGTGAAGTTTCCATTTTGGCACCGTACCCACGTTACAAAAGCACGACTATTCCGCGTTGCTATCATCCTCTGTTTCATTGGAATAATCTCGACAGTTGGTGACACCTTCCATGACGTAGTCAAATTGGTGCTTTTCATAGTCATAGCCACTAGTTCCATTGCTACTTTCATCTTGGCTGTGATGATCTGGAGAGTATTAGCTGAAAGAAATCAAGTCCAAAATCAAGGCGACACCCAGCAAAGCCAGCCAAATGCTACGTTTACAAGCGCAGAAAAAAAGAGTGCCAAGATAGCCACGTATCTTGCTGTAGGGTTTCTCTTCACCAGAGTTATTCCACTTGTTTCTTTCGCTGTAATGTTTAGGTCTGGTTCTGTTTCAAATGAAATATTTTTTTCGTATATCCCTATTCACGATTTTCTTATTCTTTCGAACTCCCTGGTGAATTCACTGATCTTCGGTATTATGAACAAGGACATGAGACAAGTCTACCTGAAAATGCTGAAATGCCAGTCACCAGGTGACTAAAAACGAACATATTCTGTAGTATTTAGTTAACTCCAAAATCCAAAGTACTTGAAAACCGCGGACTCACATGGCCATGGAGAAACTGTAAACATAAAACTAAATGCGCGAAGTTACCAAACGCTTGTTTTCATGAGACATTTCTTTCCAAAAGTCAAATGCTTAACCGTAGTTGAAGAACTGAAAGTTATTTCTTATTTGATATATTGACCTCCCCTTTTTGTTTCTCAAGAAACTGGTCTTCAAATCCCAAAAATGACTAGTGCAAATGAATATATTCCTTTTTATAAAAAACTTTGATCGTAAGTCGGTTAAGGTTTTTTTTCAATGATAAGCAACAATGGCGAAAAGTGACAAAAACTGGACATACGAGCGAATATTAATTCAAATTTTCGATCTGGATTAACACTGAAATCCTTTTTCTACCGGTTAAAAACTGATGTACGAAGATAAAATACTTGTTAATTTAAAACGGATTTTTGAGTTGTACAAAGACTTTTTCTTAAGTTGTGCTGGGATTAAGCTTTTTCAAGCTGAATATAAAGAAAACATATACAGCAAATGAACAAATGCCGGAAGGCCTAAACCTCATTTTCGATCCAAAGTTTTGCTTTGGATGAACACTTTGATTCAACTTTCATCGGCCAAAACTACTCGCTAAAAAAACGTCGCTACAGTGAATGTTTTTTATTCAAAATTCACAAAACTTTTTTGATGGCATTCCATGTTGGTTATCTTTCTCTTGTAATAAATTCTGTATATTCGTCTTAGTAGTTTGACAATAAGCACGAGTTTTGCCTCATGTCCGAATGCTGAATGTATAAACGTGCATGCCCCCCCCCCCCCCCCCCTTGCCTACTGCAATGAAAAGCAGCGAGAAGCGCGCGCGTACAATACAAAGTTGAAGTAAATTAAACTTTCAAATTATTGGCAAAATCTTAAAATTCAAAATTCATTGGTAGGATAAAAAAGGATAGCAGCTCAAAATAATCAATATCCAGGTTTTATTTCTCTTCGTTTGCTTCAGCAACTTTCACACTGCATTTCGCAGACCTCAGTAGTCTTGTTTGCTCACTTTCGTTTTCGATGCAACGTCCTACGCATTATGAATGATTTTCAAACAGTTCTTCTAATTCCGAACCACGCACTACGCCACCCACTTCAACCATTAACCAAAACCTTTTTAGATTAACAATGAGGCGCTAAATTGTTCTTATCGTTCAACCTTTTATATTAGTGTATTTAATTGTACCATCCACCTGCGTTCCAAAATCTTTTCTATACATATATATAGAATTTTAAAGTGCTAAACTAAAACTTTCAAATTTTTGGTAAAATTTCAAAATTCAGAATTAAAACTGCAATTAGATAATGGCAATTTCATAAAAGCTGTGCAGTTTTGGTCAATTCCAATTTCTATGTTCTCAATCTTGAATCTTGAAGAACAATAGGGTTGAGTAAATTATGTCATTTACTCACCACTGAAATGCTTAAATACTTGACAATTTCTATTCGTCTCGTTTGAATGTAAAGAAAATGTTACTTTTGGTGATTATTGGGAGTCGTACAGATATAGGTTTTACTAAGTTTCAAGTCATTTCCAATTTTGATTTATTTCCATCCAAGTACCCCTTTTAAATAAGGTTGCTTCACCTTTACCTTCTATTACACATATTTTAATAACTAATCACAGATTGAATAGGTATTGATTAGTCCATATCCTGATTCAGACTCTCAGTTAATTTGGCGTTGTTTGCCAGCTAAATTTCTCTTCAAAGGTTGATGAGCACGGGAAGTGGAGCCATCTGATCAGACTCGACTTCACAGGAAGTAATTGGCATCGTGTATAACAGCACAAACAGCTCAAACAGCTCAGACTCGATCGACTTCACAGAATTAAGTAATTGGCATCATATAAACAGCACATATATACAGCTCGTCAAGTCCTTCAAGTTTCGCCATGTATCTATTCAGTATCTGTGTGACATTCTCTGACAAAGTCAAGGATCCCGACCAAGTAACTCCAGTCTCCTTGGCAAGCATCCCTCTCTGCAGTCATAGCAACAGGCCTGTCGTGTCCTTTGGTTATCCTTCTCAACTTTTTTATTCTTTTAGCGGTTTACAAGAAGCCATCCCTGAGAACCAAAAGCAATGTTTTTGTGAGTGCTTTAGCAGTGATCGATTTTGTGACTGGTGTTGTTAGCCTTTCCTTTGTTCTTGTCAAAGGAGGTATTGTACCAAATGAAGCTTGATCCAAACTGTGACTTGGATTTAGTCTTCTTTGTCGCTAAATCAATGGTCTGCCATGTGTCCACGATTCAAGTCATCCAACTGAGCTGTGAGCGCTTCTTGTGTGTAAAGTATCCCATTTGGCATGTTAGTAATGTGTCTAAGAAACGACTTTATCGCGCCGTTTTTGCCTCCTGGCTGATTGCTGTTGTTTTAATCGTCATAAGACTGATAAGCGACAAATGGAAAATTATACCTTTATAGTGTTGACTACGTGTACAAGTAGGTACCTTGGTATTTGTGGTTTTGATCTGGAGGAAGATTGTTATTCGCAACCAATTGCAGATCGAGGACGAATCTCAGCAAAACCAGCAAAGTTCCACGCTCATCAACGCAGAAAAAAAGACCGCACGGATTGCTATGTATCTTGCTGTAGGGTTTCTGTTTACTAGACTTATTCCTATTTTGTTGCTCTCCACGATGGTCATGAAAGATTCTTGGCGAAAAATAGCAGAACCGCTCATGCATTCTCTAACTCTTATGAACTCGCTGTTAAATCCTGTCATTTATGGTGTGATGAACAGGGATATGAGAATGGCTTGCTTGGAACTTTTAGGTCAGAATTGACTAAAAGATAAAGGAATTAAGGGGAAAAAAAGGATCAACCCCCTAAAATATCACATTCGGATCAAACGATCACAGATGTCATGTTAAATAACATCATTTTGGCTTCAATTCTTCTATGTAAGCCCCCTGTACAAGTTTTAATTTTCGTTTGTGTAATCACTCATTGCTGATGATGAGAGCAGGACTCTCGAAAGTTTCATCTTAAAAGTGTCGTCCACACTTTAAAACCAATTTTCGTTTCGGATTAACACTCAAATTCTAATTTTATCAGTTAAGAATTGATCTATTAGTATAAGACTTTTAAGTCTTAAAGATATAATGCCTGTACTTTTACTGTTCAAATTTAGCAACTTTCAAGCTGAATGTAAAGAAATATATGGCAATTCAGCGAAAGAAGGCCTAAAACCCATTTTTGCAGATACAAATTTTCACTTTGGATTAAACACTTTTAATTCAATTTTTATTAATCAAAACCACTTACAAACAACCTAAACTTTCTTAAAGTAATAATTTTAGCTTTGTACAACAGTTATGCTTTAGCTGAATAGTTTTCAGTGTTGCCCCATGCTTGAACGCGAAAAAAAAAAAAAAGAAGAAGAAGAAGAAGCTATTTGCTGCTTCCGATTAGGCAGCTCCGGCTCCACGAATGGTAGATATCAAGAATCCCTTGCAAACAAGGCTTTTGTTAGCTTTGCTGCGCACGAAGCTGGTCTAATACAACAATACCAGTTCGCCTACATGAAACATTCATCAACAACAGTTGCCCTAATCCAAGCTGTAGACTCATGGAAAATGGCTATGGATAGAACTGAGAAAGTGGTATGTGAGGTTCTGGATTTAAGGAAAGCCTTTGACGTTATAGATCATGATGTCTTGCTACAGAAGCTTGCTTGACATGGTGTTAATGGCAAAGAGTATGAATGGTTCAAAAGTTACTTATCTGGAAGATCTCAGTTTGTCTCTTGTGGTGGAACCGATTCACAGCAATTGACGATTACCCATGGAGTACCGCAGGGGTCTGTATTAGGCCCGACTCTATTCAATATTTATATAGATGGCATCGCGGACGTCTGTGGTAGCTGTGCTGTTGTATTGTACGCCGATGACACAGAGATTCACGCCAGCTCTAAAGATGTTAAAGTTGCTGAACAGTGTGTCAATGATGTTCTTGGACGAGTAAGTGCTTGGCTCAATACCAATGGTCTCATCAGCAATCACAAGAAATCCGAGGCAATCCTGATTGGATCAAGACAAGCAGTGAAAAACGCCCCCGACCTACAAATCACTCTGGATGGAAAGCTATTGAAACACTTTAAATACTTAGGTGTTTATATAGATAACTATCTTTGTTGGAATAAGCATATTTCATATTTAGCATCTAGAATATATCCTAAGCTTAAGATGTTAAATAGAATTGCACCCTTTCTTAGTCAAAAGGTGCTTCTAACTATTTATAAGCAAACAATATTACCTATAGTAGACTATGGATGTATTGTGTGGGGAGATTGTGGAAAGAACAATTCACAACGTTTAGAAAGGTTACAAAATCAGGCCATGCGTATTATCGTAAGACGTGTTCCCAAGAAATGCGTACTAAGCTTTCTTTATTATCGTTAGAGAGCAGACGTAGGTTCTTAACACTTCAACTTGTATTTAAGATTATACATAATGTAAATTGCCCGCAGCAGTTAGAAGGCTATCTCCTTAAGAGATCAGCTTTTCATACCAGAGATCTTAGAGATTCTACATTATTGAACATTGTTGCTACCAAGTCCAAAATGGGTCAAACATCATTTAAATGTGCTGCTGCTAGGGAGTGGAATCTTCTACCGAGGGACATTCGAGAGATACAATCTTTACCTAGATTTAAGGCTAGAGTTTTTAAGTATTTCTTAGAAAATGACAAATCTAGCCATTTATGTAGTCTAAGATAAGTATATTGGTTTTCCCTTTCATTATTTTCATCAGACGTATTTAGATTTTATTTTTTATTATATATTTTAAGAATTTTTCAATGTTTCAGATTTTATAGATTTTAGATTTTAATGTCAACCGATTTTTTTACATCGATTTCATAAATATATTTATCAGATTTATTATACTGATCACCAGTTTATACCAGCGAATCTTTTAAGATTTGCTGATTGGTCTTATCAGTTAAAATAAAGTTATTTATTTATCTATTTATTTATCTTCGGGGTCAAAACGCTAGGGATGATCGTCGGAAACCTCCAAAACGTACCCTAAAAAATACCCAAATGCCAAAATTGTCGACCCTAAAAAATACCTAACAGCTCAAATACCAAAAAATCAAGCAAAAAACTAACAAAGAAAACAAACGAACAGCACTAATTCAAAGTGTCGTCGTTTTTATGATTTTAACGGTGTTCTAATAAAAAGGCAGTAAGTAAAAATACAATAATATAATATTTTACACACAAAAAATTGTGGAGGTTGCAAGAGAACAACCCTAGGGGTTAAACTAGCTCTTGCAACCTAGAAACAGGTAGGAAAAAAATACTTTTATAAGATGGAAGGGCTGATAAATGAACTATCTGTACAAAAAATATATATCATATAAATTGTCAAAAAGGAAGAAATATATAGTTATGGAATAGATTTACTAAAAAGTTACAGGAAATACAAGACTAGATATTTTAAATCAAAAGGGAATATATATATATATATATATACGTATAGTTAGAGTGCTTGCACTAAATCCGTGCAACATAAATATTACAAAATAGGTGATAAGTTATGCAAATTCCTTTGTTTCCTATTGTCTAATCAACACTATTTAGTAGTAATTATTACTATTTGTTTCACGCATTAAGTGCGAGCACTCTATCAAATAAATTTACTAAAAGTTACAGGAGGTATAGGACAATACTTCAAATCAAAGCTAGAATAATCAAATCAAATCAAAGCTAGATAAATTAAGGCAAGCAAATGGCGAAGAATGCAGAAAGCCTGTTAATGGGGGTTCTGATATTTTGTATTATTATATTTTGAAAATAATTCAAGAGATTTGATTGGCTAAGAGCCACCGGATAAATTACCATAGTCGCCGGCTAGCTGCCCAAATTTGGAGTTATGAAAATGTTGAAAACCATTATTCGAAGTTATGACGTAATTTTCTCGAATATGGAAAATTAGCTTGCGGTATGACGTCACGCTAATTTATGCGGTTCATGCCAAAAGCGGGAAAACAACAACAACATGTACATGATGTATTCTTGTCAACAAAGCACAACAGAGAAATAATTATTTTCAAAAAATAATAAAACAATTATTGAATTCGTTTCTCGTAGGATATGGGGAATTAAAACCTCGGCCTTAATAATTCCTCATATCCTACTCGACCTCATCCAATAATTGCTTAGCTTAATATTAAATGGTGTATGTATTCGAATTATGTATTGAATAAACAACGGTAATGATTCTCAAACTCGACAAACTCAACACGGCGCTCAACAACAGCTAAAACTGAAAGTAAACTATACAATGCAAAAATAGTAAAAAGAATTCTGATGAAAGCTGTGTAGTCTTAAAATGATGTTTTTTGTCTTGGACAAGAAGGTGGTGGCTCAAAGTTTATAATGTGAGTTTGTTCATTTGTTTACCAATCAAGAATAGATTGATATCAGTGATTGGTATATGAATGGAATAAATTCAACAAATTTCGAAAATAGTGATAACGCGCCCCCGAATCCAATCTAATCCTTTTTTATGAGGATTCCATTAATTGCAGTACATTTCAGACTGGTGACAATAATAGGAAATTTCAACGGAAGGAAAAGAAGACAATTTTAATTTTAAAAATTCTAATCAATTTTAAAAACACATGCTCATTTTAGATTTCCTTTGGTATTGTTCCTTTGACTGAAGAACGTAGTCCAAAACTTCCTTCCAATCAGTAGTGTTCAGATTTCAAAATTTGAAGTGCACAGCATTAACGTAAGTAATATGGTCCGAGTATGAATCAGGAAGAAGTAGATAAATTAAGGTAATTCCTCTGTTTTGCACCGCGCACGCCTACTGCGCATGGTTCAAAAAGCATAAATCGCGACTTTACGAGCATTTTCTTTCAAGGTATAATCAAAAAGGGTACAAAACTCGATTTTGGAAATTTTTCTAATCTTTGGTGCGATAAAAAAACAAGTTTTGCGAAACTCGCCCCATTCCCTTCTCGAAAAAGTGCCGTTTTTAGCTCTATTATGATGATGTTTTACAAAATATCTCGCAAACGAGCACCGTGACCCCCATTTCTTATTTCAAAACTTGCATTCACGCAATGATTTACGCAACATATTTGAAAATTAAGAAAATCTATCGATAGGAACATGGAAAATTTGACGCTTTTTTGTGTATATTTGAGCCCTAGAATGCCAAAAATCGAACATTTCGGGGGTATGTTGCTCTCTAAATGATGCAAAAAATGTTCCAATGAAATGCGTTATCGAAGTTAAAATAAGTTTTCTTGCTAGATATTTTACTATTTTACCTGTTTCTACTAAAATACTGCTAACTCTGAGTTTTGGAGTCTTTTTCTGAGACCAGATAGACATATCAACGAATTAGCTGGAAAACATCGAACGTTCGCGCGAAATCGCTAAAATACCCTTGTCTATCAAGCCAAATATTTCCTAAACAAGTACCGTGACCCCCTCTTTTTTTGTTAGTTACGAGATAAGTAACTCAAAACCTACAAAATATCAAATTTTAAGCGATTTCTATCGGTAGGATCTATTACAGAGGAATCACCTTAAGGCAAGCAAATGGCGAAGAATGCAGAAAGATGTTAATGGGGGTTCTGAAACACCAAAATCTGCCATAACTTCGAAAGTTAACGCTTTTTCTAATTTGTTTAATATCCGATTCCTTTTTCATGAGAGCTTTTGTGTGTTTGATATTTCTATTTGGAGAACTCCTCGTGGAAAATTGGAAGCGTCCATTGGCTACTATTTTGCGCGCTTGTGTTTAAGGTGATTCACGTTGTTTTGCAAAGTGAAAATGTTTCGAAAAACATAGAATTATAACTTTTATTTGTGAGCATTTTCATTCCAATTACGTGTAAAAACGCTATAAAACGCAATTCGGAACATTTTCTAAACTTTGGGGTGATAGATAGTAATATTTGCAAATCTCGCACCAGCCCTCTCTCGGAAAAGCGTTGTTTCATGGCCAGCTCGATTTAATTGAAGATGTTATATAAAACATCTTGCAAACAAGAATGGTGACCCCTAAGTTTTATTTCCCATATTGACTTAGAAGACTGTAGAGCATACACATACGAAATGTGAAAAATATGACATTTCTCAAACGCATATATTCATTGGTAAAAATAGCTAAAGGGTTTGATTTCAGGACGACTCTCAAGACCACACGTAGTTCCATATTTCATCAATAAGGTTACAGGCATTTGTACAATATTACTGATATTACTTGAACATGATCCATTGCTTAGCTTAGCTAGTGTAAAAACGATTACCTTTTGTAACTTGCTTTAATACTTTTCACAAGAAATATGTTTTTTTCATTTGATTTCCCGTTACAGGACCCCGGGGGTGGTGGGGGGGGGGGGGGGGGGGAGGGGTGGGACTCCAATCGTAAATGGACGGGGATGCTCGTCGTACCTTTTAGGGGTCAAAATCTGCAATCTGGTACCTTTTAGGGTGTCTCAGATATAAGTGGACTATCAGAGAAAGGTACTGTTTTGGTGTAAATAAACTATCTAAAATAAGCATGAAAGGGACGATTTCGATGATACGAATTGAATTGATCTTCAAAGCACATCGATAACAAATGCTTCATTACTTTAATTTTTTATTATTGTTTTTGAATTGGTACCTTTTAGGGGTAGAAATGAATTGTTGCCACTCCCACTCAGGTACCTTTTAGGGGTCATTTTCAAAATTTCCGACGAGCATCCCCGTCCTCTTATATATAGGGGTCCCCCCCCCCACCGGTACACGACCTTACAGCCATATTGCAGCCATCAGGGCCATAATTTGTCATATTTTAAGGTCATGTGGCACGAAATTAACCAGGATGGTGACCCCCTCATTTTATTGCATATATATAGTGTCCATGGTGCAATGAACGACTATAGTAAGTTAGGAAGAATTACATTTCTCTTTCTATTTCAAGGAGGGGGTCGTAAGGGGGTTATGGAAACCGCAAAACCGCAAACAAAATTAAGAAGAAAAAAACTCAAAAAAATCCTCAAAATCCTCAAAACGGCAAACCGTGTACAAAATCCGAAGTCAAAAACCGCAAAACCGCAGGTTAGGATAAAAAAAATAACCGCAAAACTGCATAAAAAATAACGCAGAACTGCATCACCGCACATATTAAAGAACACAAAGAATAGACCGCCTGTGGTGTGTATATTGAAATTGACCTACTCCCTGCTGAGTATGGCACGACAGTTTCGGTCGGCAGCCATGATCCCATGATACAAGTCGGGACGAGAATCTCAGATTATGTTTTCAAAGATCGATTGATTCATACTTTTAATAATGTCTATTTAAAGGATAATTAGATCCAACCTAGGTCCACCTCTCCACTCTTCTGCAGGGTCGCCATATGGTCCATTGATAATACAGCTAGTCAGACAGGATATAAGAGGTAATGCAATATGTTTATAATTCGATAGAAATTGTTTATCATGTAATGATTCTGATAAGTTATTCAACTTTCCTAATAGCACAGAACTTTTAAAATTCACTTGTTTTGCTATGTTAAAGGAGTCTTTAACGGAGATTTCCATGGCTCTGGCCATTTGAATCAGGGTTAGTAATTATTAAGTGATTTCAATGGTAATAGGGGATTTGAAGTGATGCTTAGAAAAAATAATTTCGACACGCTATTTGATCATGAACCTGCAGGGTTATCTATTAAGTGATCGATGGATGCTTGGAAAAAATTATTTCGATAGTTATTACTCCCTTGGTTCGTCCAAATGGAAGCTTTATCACAATAATAATAACTGTTTATTTAAGTGTCTATGTCTTCCAGCGCTTGCGCACTAAGTGGGGGACACTATACTCTCACACTCACTATCAGCTACTTTTCACAGCGCGCTGCACAATTCTGCTTTATCTAGCAACAGTGAAGGGGGCCGGAGAGGGGATAGAAATCACTACGCCGTGCCGTAACGTAAATCCTTACGGTAAATAATTTTCTTAATTTACATTAACTTTAACTGGGATTTTCTAAGCTAAAAATATCGGTCTCATCGATAAAAAGTGACTTTTCGTCTTCATCAGATATATTACTTAATAAATATGCTCAAGAGAATAGCAAGTTCTTTGAAATGAGATAAACATGACGCCAAAAGTATTAAGAGCTCTGTTATTGAGATCGCTTCCAAACCGATGTGTTGGTTTACTAATTAAATAAAAATAAGAGAGAAATTTAATTTTCAGGAAAAAAATTGAAAACAACCCAGTTAGCCCAATAAAGACTTGAATTTTATATTGGTTAGATACTCGTCTCTAGATTGGGCTCTTGGTTGAAAGAGCGTTTAATAACCAAGAATGAAGATATTAATAAAGATAATATAAGATTGAAAAACTGATATCCCATTCACTAAAACAAGATGAGAAAGGAACGAAGATATAGAGAGTTCATGAGAAGGGGAACGTAGGGCAAAGAAAGAAAGATACATACATACATACATATAGAGTAGACGGAAAGAAAGAAAGACAGAAAGAAAGAAAGAAAAAAAGAAAGAAAAAAGAAAGAAAGAAAGAAAGAAAGAAAGAAAGAGAGAGAGAGAGAAAGAAAGAAAGAAAGAGAGAGAGAGAGAAAGAAAGAAAGAAAGAGAGAGAGAGAGAAATGGAAGGAAGGAAGGAAGGAAGGAAGGAAGGAAGGAAGGAAGGAAGGAAGGAAGGAAGGAAGGAAGGAAGGAAGGAAGGAAGGAAGGAAAAGACATGGAAAGAATGAAGGAAAAGACATGGAAAGAATGAAGGAGGAAAAAAAGAAAATAACCAAAAAGAAAAAGGAAGATGCATAGAGGGAAATAGTGAAAAAGAAGAGCAAGGAAAGAAAAGAAAACAGAATTGAAATAGTAGATATTGTAATAATGTTACTGCTGTCCCTTTTATCTTTTTTAATTATTCCTGTGTCAATAATTAAAGAAAATATCTAGACAATTTAATCTTGTCTTTCATCTCCATACAACATCATATAAAAATACTGAATAAATTACATTCACTCAAAAACAAAATTAAAACTTGATAGCGTTTTAAGTTACTTTTTGACTTTAATTGCTAGAACTATTGGCAATACCTCCTGTTTTATCCGAATCATATTTATGTATTGTAGGAAGAACCTTTCAGTTCAATTATCCTTTGTTAGGCTAGTTCGATTGTTTGGGTCTATAATAATTGGCCTTGTGATTTATTTTCAAGTAAGCGTCTATACAAATATCTCTCACATAGAAGCCGCAACGTACTATGTTAATATTAGGCCTCATTAGACCTACAGCACGCGAGGAATTGAATCAGCTTTCTCGTGCACCGTGCCAGCATTTTACGAGCACTCTTAGAGAAGTTGACTTGGTTTTAGCTTTTTCAGCATTTTTGGTGGAAAATTGTTTAAGCGGTAAGTGAGAATTGTACCCTAGAATGCCGTGACTTTTCCTTTTGATCAGTTCTTAATTGTTACATCTATCCAAAACACTAGTCATAAAACAGACCAAAGAGTATTCGTTTCTAAAGGGAATACAAATAGTAATAACAAGTGCTGCAATTGGTGCTATACCAGTGCCATATACTTCAAGTTTTCTCCAAACCTCGTACAATTCGCGAACGAGGGTGATTGTGCAGAAGTTGTATAATATTCTTGAGTTTATATGCTAATTGGTGATCCAAAGCAGGATGCACAAACGCCACATTTGTCTTGCTGAGAACGTAAGAAATATTAACAGCTTTCAATCTGAGAAACAAATTTGAACGAAAGGACCGGAACTGAGAATACTCGCACAAGTGTTCTTGAGGAACTGCATTTTAACAATTTTTTGCTACATTTGGACCTCGATATTGTTTAATTGAATTGTCAAACAAAGTTGGTTCTTAAAGAAGCTCATTCTGGCATTTTTGCTAAATTTATCAAATAATTTATATCTCGAAGATCTTCGTTAGTTTGTCAACCAATTTAAGTCCAAAAAATTATATAGTTCCTTTATTTTTGACGTCCTATTTTTACCAACTCTCTAGCTACAGGATTTATTACCGAGATAGCACTGGCGGTTCGTTTTAATTTAACTCAATGCTTAGTTAGTTTGATTAGAAAATAGTAAAGGGTCAACAAATTACTTTCTATAGCCGGTCGGACTGTCAACTCTGTTAGACTATCAGACAAGGCTTGTTTTTATATATCGATAATAGTTGTCAGGTTTTAAATTATTTGCGCCATTTTGAATTTTCGCGCAAGTCCGCTGACCAAAAGTATCGCTTTTTACTCCAGTTTCGACAGATTTCAAAATGGTGAATTAGTGGTAAGCACACGAAATCAACAACGTTCCTAATATGAGATACGAAAGATATACCGGCCATTTCGTCTTCCATTATTCGCGATTCTATTGCTGTTCTTGCAGCTAATTTAATTTCCTCCTTTTTCCACTAAAAAATAATTGTCAATTTTCATGTACAAATTAAAAAGAATTGAGAAAATAGACATCATTTAGACATGACTTCTTTCGTACTCACAAGACACTCAGTCACGTGACTTTTTCTCTGAGTTTTTACTTCCCGTATCCAGATGATGGTCGGGTAATGAAAATGCCTACTGTGACGGAAAATAAAATGAAAGTTTAAGATAGAATTTTGAAAATTTTGTCATTTTGGACATTCTCGAATTATGTAATAAGTTTGTCATAACACAAATATCAAAATAGAATAATGGCACCGTGCATTCAGCAAAGACCTCGATCTGGTGGAAGGGAAATCGGACTTATCGTGATATCATTCCGGACGGATTATTGCCATGATTTTGGGATTACGTATCGTTACCTTTTGGCCTAGGATAATGATTTTGAGTCCTCATTTGAAGATAACCTCCAGGAACTACGATTGCTTAAATCATAAAATAATTGCATATTCCAATTTTCGTTTCTCGCATCTATCTTCCGTCCTTCTATATTTACACTATTATGTCAACGTACTTTCCTTGAATTCCATTTTCAAGGCCAAGAAAAGAATTTTTATTTTTACACCAATGCTTACAAAGCTGGGATTTTTATTTAGGGATTAATGTTGATGATGAAGCTTCAAAATCCGACATTATTGGCTTACATTTAGTTTCCTTTCATTCTCTTTTGCTCTTAGAGTTTTACACTTAAGTAAACAGCATAAGATGTTCTTGAATCCCTGTGTTTACTTATCAAAAAGGAAATTTTTTTGAATATAAAAATCAGTTTACACAGATGGAATTCATATTGTTTCTCACTAAAGCTGATACTTAAAGTTCAACTCCTTCACGCCTGAGATACTGTTTCAAAACTCTGGTGCGACACTTGACAACTACTTTCAAGCTGCCAAAAATAAGACTTATTTACTCTCTTACAATGGACAGTTTTGAGATATTTTGATTAAAGCGGCTGTGTAATTGAAGTTTTTAGATCACACGAGAGTTAATAGAGACTAGACAATTATATGGAAAAGTGATCGAGATCAACTGAGGGTAGAAAATAATAACACAATCGGTCAGGTAAGGTGAACATTTCATTAGCACCATTTAGTTGCTCTGCTGAGTTTTATTGCAATAACTCTGCAATTATACGTTTTAGGCGAGCTGCACAAAAGAGAAAAATTTCGAATTATTTTGGAAATAACGAGTAGTTTAGTTCAGTTAACGATTTCTTGTTATGTCAAGTCAAAAGAGAACAAAATCACAAATAAGTGGCATAAATGAGACAGAGGTTAGCGGACCAATAGAAATGAAAGTTTGTAGGGAGCATTAATGAAGCGTTTGAAAAATGTAGATTAACTATAATTTCTGTTTTTCAGATTTTTGAATAAAGCATCATCAGTTACCACTCGACAATTAACGTTTGATGTTCAAACGAAGTCAAACAAACAAGAGGCAGAATTGAGGACTTTTGAAAGCAGCTACATTTTGAAAGGTAAATTCGTACATTTGTAGAATGACTTATAATGAGTAACATTTCAACCCGGTTGTTTCAACGCGTTCAAATGGCAGCTGAATCAGTTGGCCGTTATAAAAGCAAATTCATCAAAAACGAGAAGGAAATTAAAAGAAAAACGAGGGGAAAAAACGAAAAGTTTTTAACAAACGAGAAGTTTTTAATGACGCGAATTTCGTTAAAAAATTCGATAATTTTGAATTTGAAGTACGCTTCAACTATTCATTGAGCGTTTGATTTCTACGCATGTCACTTTGTGCTTTGATTGTAAAACATTCGCAGAAAGCCGTAAAGGTAAAGCACTAATATTTAGCGTCGGTTGAGTTCCTTAAGCTAGAAACCGGTCTCCCGGCATCAAGCCGATGGTGCGTTTTTTTACCTTCTTCTTTCCAAAAGAATTGTGAATCTTAAACTGAAAATCTTCAATTTCAAGCTCCAAAGAAATTCCAAATTTATTATATATATTTATATCTTCCAAATTTCTTCTGGAACGTTTTGTCCCGTTTGTTGTTGTTGTTGTTGTTTTTGTTGATTGTTGTTGTTGTTGTTGTTGTTAATTGTTGTTGTTGTTGTTGCTGCTGCTGTTGTTGTTTTTGTTGTTAATTGTTGTTGTTGTTGTTGTTTTTCAACTTGTTAAAAATGGAAGTTTAGTTTCGTCCCTACAACAAATTCATCAAAAGTGTTTTTGTAGGAATAAGTTTTTTTTGGTATATAAATGATACGAATTTTGTATATGAAAAAAATTACTATAAATTCCATTTGATTTAAGTACTTCACCACTACTCACTTTTATTTTTGTTGGATTTATCTCATGCAGTTCTCTTTTTCGTAAGGGAATACTTACTAAATTTAGCGATCTCACTGGGGAAAATAGCTAGTTTAGCGATTATGGGGTCCAGAATATCACCAATTTTTGCGAGTACAAAATGTCGCTAAATTTCGCTAAATTATGTTGTCTCTGAGTATATTAACCTTCAGGTATTATTTGGAACCTTTTGCCTTATTTATCGAACCAGAATTAAATCTTGAACCAGAAAATCATTAAAAAAATCAAAACTAATCATTATAAATGCAATTAAAAAGGGAGGTTAAAAGAGTTATTTTTGCGTCAGACACACTTTTGAGATTCTCAGACACAGTTTTTAAGTATGAAGTTGGTTTTGAGTATTATCAGTCAAAGTACTTAAATTATTTACAATCCATCGACAAGGCTTACAAGATATAATCAACAACTATTTATCTTTTAAAGAGTCTTTCTGAGGGATTTCAACGAAAGTCATTAAGATGTTTCGTATCTGAAAATAATTAAGAATCACGGAATGATATAGACGACTTTCAAAAATGGCGGGCTCATTGTTCACGATAACGAGGCCAGAAAGACCTCCAAAATCAACATCGCATCAAATGATTTTAAATATATAAAAATTATCCTGTAAAATGCACATAAAATAGGTATTTTAAAAGGAAGAGGAATACATCGTCTTTGATAGCAATAGAAGTGTCGCCACGCTTATTTTCTGGTAACAAGGCCTTTGTGACCTCGTTTTCATGTACTAGGCCGCCATTTTTGAAAGTCGTCTATAGCTTTCAATAGAACTGAGTTGATGAAGGGTAGCCAACTGGCGGCAAACAAATAACTGGATTTTATTGAGTTTTATATTGTATAATTAAATGTTTACCGGCTCAAATCTGGCGATGAAGAGCTAGAATTGTGAGGATTAGTCCTTGCAAACTACCTGGCAACATCCAATCATTTTAGACGTCTTTGTCCTTCTTAGTATATTTTCTTCTCCTTTAATTCATTCATTCAATTGTTTTGTTTTTCTCTTTCTTTGAAAAGGTAACCTTTTTTCATCTCGTTTTCTTACATTCATTCATTCGTTCTTTCTTTCTTTCTTTCTTCCTCTCTTCCTTCCTTCCTTCCTTTCTTCCTTTCATACATACATGCATTCATTCATTCATTTTTCATGCATTTATTCATCTATTCTTTCGACCATTAATTCTCTCATTCTTTAAACATTCCTTTCTTCGTTTCTTTTTTCTCTCTTTGCCGGTCTGTTTATTTTTCTTTGTTTGTTGGTTTCTTTTTCACTTTTCTCGTTTGTTCAAGTCTCTTCTTTCATAACATCAACACCGCGTCCCTATTTGATTAACTTCGAGACTAATTAAAAACATAATTCTCTAATATTAACTGGACTCACAGGTACCTCTTTATGTCTGTCGGCATAAAAGTATAATGAAACCATTCTATACCCTATCAAAGACGTAGGACATTTAAATGAAACAATATTTATAGGAAACGCTTTCTCTTTACCGACGAGGTGTCGCTTTCTCTTTATCGACGAGTTACCGCTGTCGAGGTGTTCTAAAGACTCTAAAGCTAGGAAGTGCATGGAGAGGAAGGAGGAAGGATCGACTGCATATGAAGTTTTGGGAATCTTTTGGGGCGAATCTTTCTAAAGTCCATCGCATGCCGGCTTTATTTCGTAAGCTTTTACTGATCTTTAAACCATTTACTCCCTAATTCAAAAAGATCTTTAAAAGTTAGAGTGAATCCACGCCCACCTAGCAGTGGTGCAACCTGTTCATTTGGAAATCTACTCTTCGTCAAGCAATACCTTGGTATAGGTAATCATACAGTTTCGAGTTCAATTTGGAATTAATTCGCACGAGTGTGTTTTTCGAAGAGTATCAAAATTGAAAAACACACGAGTGCGAATAAATTCCAAATTGAACGAGAAAACGTACGTATGATTATACCATTTAATAATACATGATGAAAAATTCGAGAAAATAAAATGGTAACTTTTTTTAGACTACAACGATAAATAGATAGTTTTTCATTAATGAAATCTAGATCTTAGACAAACTAATGGAGTTAATTGGTCCAGGAAAACCGAATTCAAATATTGAATAAAATGGAGCTGCTTTAACCATTGCTCGCTGAAAGCACTCGCGCGCAGCAAGCTAGCGAGTACATTTTTACTGGCAACGAGTACTGTTGAGTACTAAACGGTCCAGCATTGCTATTCAACAAAATCGAACGAATGTTGAAATAAAACGGATGTTCTCTCGGAACTTCAGGTTTTAATACCGGAAATCCTATATTGTAATCCGAACACTAGACAAAACAACATCGTATGGCGACTTTTTTTGCCTAGTTTCATTTCTATGCTAGGTATCCGACTGATTGCATATTCAAGATCTTTGTTGATCAGTTCTGGAGAGGATGTTTTCCTTTACGATTTGATAGAATTATTGGTTTCCAAACAGCATGTGACACGATCTCACGCTTTAAAAACAAATGGTATCCCGCTTCTGACACCATTCAACTAGCTTGTAGGATTTATAGAGCACAACGTGAAAAGGTAAGAAGGTAAGAAATTACTGGAGAAAAGAATTACTAATCTCAGGTTTTAAAAACAAATGGTATCCCGCTTCTGACACCATTCACCTAGTTGGTAGGATTAGGGCACAACGTGAAAAGGTGAGAAGGTAAGAAATTACTGGAGAAAAGAATTACTGATCTCAGGTTTTAAAAACAATTGGTATCCCGCTTCTGACACCATTCAACTAGCTTGTAGGATTAGGGCACAACGTGAAAAGGTGAGGAAATAAGAAATTACTGGAGAAAAGAATTACTAATCTCAGGTTGTAAAAACAATTGGTATCCCGCTTCTGACACCATTCAACTAGCTTGTAGGATTAGGGCACAACGTGAAAAGGTGAGGAAATAAGAAATTACTGGAGAAAAGAATTACTAATCTCAGGTTGTAAAAACAATTGGTATCCCGCTTCTGACACCATTCAACTAGCTTGTAGGATTAGGGCACAACGTAAAAAGGTGCGGAGGAAAGAAATTACTGGAGAAACGAATTACTGATCTCAGGTTTTAAAAACAATTGGTATCCAGCTTCTGACACCATTCAGATAGTGCACAACGCGGAAAGGTGAGGAGGTAAGAAATTACTGGAGAAAAAGAAGGGAAATTAAGGTAAGAAGGATGGCGCAATTGAAGAAAAGAGAATGGACGATTGAATGAGTAAACGAATAAATGAATGAACAGTAGGAAGAACGAAAGTCGGAAGGAAGAAAAAAGAAAGGAAGCTAGGAGGGAAAGAGGAAGGAAGGAAGAAAACAAGGAACGAAAAAGCTAGGAATAAAGGAAGGAATAAAAGAAGGAAACAAGAAAGACAGGAAGAAAGGGAGGAGATTGAAAGAAAATTGTCCTATTGTTTCAAAAGGTGTCGATAATCAACCAAGTACGAATGCGTAGGACAAGAGAGCATTTTATTCTTGGTTTTGATAACGTGTTTTTTTTTATTTATTTATTTTATTTTATTTTATTTCACTTGTATTAATTTCCGATTGAAATCTCGATTCCAGCTAAACTCATTTGATGTGCACGATTCAGAAAGCTCGAAGAACTTAATCCAAAGAAAGAATACCGTGTGTAAAAATTAAAGAAAGGGAATACTTGGAACTGAATCAAAGAACTCGAAATCACATGAGCGCGATAGTGTCAGCTTCAATATTCATTCTGTAACAATGTGAAACAATAGAAAAGAAAGGGGACCAACACAGTGCTGCATAGACAACGTGATGGTATTAATTAAAAATATCTTGTACATTCTATCATGAATTTGAAAGGCCATGTAAATAGCTGAATGGAAAGACTGAAATTCTGATGTACATTAAGGTAAGCCCCAAATCATTGGTAAAATGGCCGGCGATTTAATCATGATTCTTTGGCTGACTAAGATATAAAATTTTGACAGATTTTCTTTGGAATTGCCAAGATAATCATCAGTGTAAAAATGAATATGACAAACTTACAATATAAACAAAAACCAGCGATGACATATTCACAATTTCAAAATAAATACATCAGTGGAAATAGCAGTAAAATGGTTTTCTAGTAGGACTATACTTGTAAATTAAAGATGTTTTTCAGTCTAAAACGTCTAAGATACAAAGACTTAAAATCTAATCCGAGCAAACCATACCAGGGAATGTGTATAAATGTACATTCCTCATGTACAATATAATTTCCTGAACACAAACATAAATGTCCTTACAAGTGTCATGAATAACATCTGACTAAGTTCAGCATAAAATGGTGGGATTGTGTTTTGGTTGTTTTAAATCCAAATTCATTTTATTATTGACGATGGAAGAAAGCAACCTTTTATTACTAGACTTATAACTGGTTTGTTTGTTTTTATTTTTATTTGTCTGTTTACTGTAAAACTTAAAACAAACAAACAACAACAACAACAACAACAACAACAAAAACAGAAAGGGTAAGGCTTTTCTGACAACCTGCCAGAATCATGCCTATAATTTCTCATGTTCACTTGACGTCTATATACATCGTCCGCGACTCATGTTTTGCTGTATTTTTCTTTTTTGGAAAAAAAAATCGTTATATATCCATAATAAGTGATTTATATGATAATGGTTTCGCCCAATGCTTATAAATCAGACAAATCTTTAAAAAGTGATTGAGTGCTTGACTCTGAGTTCTGAGACTCCTTGCTGTGCATTGATTGCCAGTCAAATGACAACTCACTGCACATTTCAATATCTCCCCATAAAGATATACATATATTCAACAAAATTGTAAAGCAAATGGCTAATGACAATAGATCGTTTTCTCAAGGTTGCGAGGCCAAGAAAAACTTTAAGTTTGTATTTTAAAAGTTTTTAATACACTAAAACAATTTGTATAGGAAATCGCACGATCTTGAGTACAATTCGGAATTAATAGGTACGAGTAATGTTTTGAAAGTTCTCAAAATAGGACGAGCCTTTAGGCGAGTCCTATTTGAGAGTTTTCAAAACATTACGAGTAACTATTAATTCTGAATTGTACGAGAAGATCATATCGTGCGATTTTTTATTTATAATACACTATACAAAATTTCAATTAACGATAGTCGTTGCCATAGCGACTTAATAGGTACTCTGCAGAGTACAATTAACGATTTAATTGTACTCCTCTCGTCCAATCAGAATCGAGTAATTTTGTATAGTGTATTATAAAGAGTATAAGACAGTGTGTAGTGGAAGTTTTAATTAACGTCTAGAAAAAACAAAATAAATTTATATAAGCCCTACTCATTAGGCAAGTTGGTAACATCAATTTGTGATATTTGCGGCCAAGTTTCAGTAACATGAAAGAAGTTCATTATTTGTAAGATAATATACAGAGCTACAGTATGTATGCCAGTATCCGACCAGTATCAGATCCGACCAAAAAATAGTTTTTGTGGTGTTTCGGCGGGAAAATTAATTAGAGCCAAATAAGTAATTTCCAAAGGAAGCTGAACACTCAAGCTATAGTTTGATGCTTCAAAAGAGTCTGAAATCAATTAGCTCATTGAATTACAGACTAAATATTTGAAGTGGGTGAGACGCCTGACGCTAAAATTTCGGCTTTTCACTGCGTAGAAAAACACCCGACCACTTATTAATGGGTCTTTCATCATGAAAGAAGGAAGAAACTCCAACCGGCATTTTTGGAGCAGAAATTACAGTCGAAGGGTAAAGGTTTTCATAAAATAAATCAGTGTTCGTGATAAGTCAACTTTTCTTGTTGGCAAACTGATTAGATAATCCGTGTTATTCCAATTTCAAGTTCCTTTTCTCTAACTACCAAAACAATGATTGCTTAATACATAGTTTCGGTAGAAATTTTTTTCACTATGAGCTCCGAAATATCTGTAATTAATGAGCGAGACTTCAAGACCTGATTAACTTGAAGCAGTTGCACTGATGTATTATATTTTGCCCAACTCCATAGGGTGCCCAAATATCATAAAACATGAAGAATAAATGTTGTCAGAAATTGATTTGGTGTCATAGAAAATTCAGACTTGATTGAAATCTCTCATGTTCCAAACCAAAAACATAAGTTATTTGCACTTCACGTTAATTTAATTAGCTGTCATAAGTATCAATGGTGGGATATGGGATCAGGTGTACGGACCGAGACTGGGCACTTTGCAAGCTTTAGAAAAACAGAAATAATTCTTAAATCATTTAAGGTATGACTGCCTTATTCTGTTATTATCATCAGCAATATTGATTGTATGTGTAGACTATGTTTAAGAATTGTACCGATTATGAAAGCAAAGATATGCATGGCGATTGTAGTGTTTACTGGTCGGGTACTGGGCAACATACTGTATAAATGTTCTCCCGAGTCATCTTGACAATGAATGCTTATTTTATTTATATGGATGTAATTGGCCTCACAAGCCCAGAGCATGCATTCCAATTTTGGGTAGGAACAAAGGGCTACGTTGTCCGTGTACCAGATACAGCTGACTCTTACAACATGAAGTTTGCGTGATAGTCGTGACTGTTAACTACCAGATACTTTACGAAATTTCTTTCTATTAAGAAGTTTTATCCCAGCTCTTGAGAATAGTAGAACAATTGCTTTACAAACGGAAAGTAATCAAAGAACACTGGTAGGTCTGGTAGCTGTAATCAACCGACGGCATCATCCAAATGTCCCTTCTAGTATACGGGGGGAAAACAGGAATGATTGCATAGTTAGGCGTGAGGAATATTTGTGAGCTTCAAACTCACAAAGAGAGTAGCTAGATCACTTTGAAGTCACCGGATCGTTAAGGACAGTTTGTTCAGGTGCATATCCTTAAAACCCTGCATACCCAGCTGCTCGGGATGATGGAAGGATGTTGCAGCATAAAGGATGTCGGAGAAAATACCTTATTTGATGCTGTAGCTCAAAGCGCCACCGTTAAGAATGCTTCGTTTTCATAGCTGTGTTTGTTGGCTGCGAATCTAGATTAAAGTCAAATTAGAAGCCTATTTTTGTCAATACAAAAAAAAGTAAAATTATGTTAACCGTTACAAATGAGACGACTTTGCCACGTAGAAGTTGGACATCTACTTTTGAAAAAATTAATAAATAGATACCTATTTACGGAGTTTGTGCAACAGAGTCTGTTTAATTTTTATCAGGAGTTCCTCGATGATCTATAATTATAATGGGACATGCTCGTTTTCAAGATAATCAGCGTTGAATGGATGCCTATTTACGAGATTTTGAGCCAAAAAAAAAAGCCACCGGAAGTAGTTAGAAAAATAATTACAATTCCCAAAATAATAACTCTACAAGGACTACCATCGCACAAAATTTAGCCAGTGGTATACTTCTACGTAGCAACATAAACACTTTTGATATAATGACTAAATTATACCTTCATTTCTCGACTTTTGTAGTGTGACTTCGTACAAAAGGTTCCCTCGAGTCGAACAAAATTTGTTAGAAAAATCCATTTTTTCATAGGTTTGAGTATTTAACTTTTTCTACAAATTTGTTTGAGATATTTAGTAGCTTTTTCAAATAACTGACAAAAAAGTATAGGGTCCCGTGCAAAAATGAAGGGTTTTATGTCGTTGAAGGTGTAAAAAATGCGAAAAAAGTGCCAACCGGAAGCAGCGCAATATTGGAAAATGACGACCGCGTGGCATTATGGTAGATCATAATGCCATGCGGTCGCATCATGATAGACCACAATGCCATGCGGTCATCATTATGGTAGACCACTAATTACTTCCGGTGGCTTGTTTTTTTGGCTCAATATCTCGTAAATAGGCATCCATTCAACGCTGATTGTCTTGAAAACGAGCACTGGACACCCATTTTGAATTCAGCATTAAATTTCACTCCTGAAAATTGTGGTTTGAACAAGTTCTCAACATTTTTCTCCAAAGTAGTCAGTCACCTTAACTTTTAAAAATTACTGACGCCACGCTTTATATCGATTTATAGACATTCTCAATAGCTTGGCAAATTCATATCAATTTGGCTCGTCAAACATGCCAAGAAAATGTCTTCAAATAATGGACAACGTTTCCGCCAAATCAAAAACCTGTGTAGATTTACTCCATCAGTTACTGCTATGTATATCCCGTCTGTCCTAAAACAACTTAAAAAACGCTAACGTTTTGATTAATCTCCTCCATCAAAGATGGAAGTTGTCGTTTGTTGATCATGTACTGGAGCTGATTTCGTATGAGTGTGAAACGAATAGCACCGTGTCGTGACCATGTCAGTGCCGTGTCGTATATAAAAACATTCGAAATTTCTGCTGTAACCGTGCCGTGCCTTTTTCACAGTCATACCAAATCTATTCTATTTCATAACATTTAATATTAATCATTCTTCACGACTATTTGATTGATGTCCTTCATCACGTCAACTTGTCACGCATGTCCAATAAAATGGTAGGCGCCATTTGTTAACAATTTTCTCATCCAACGATAGAAATCTTGGATTGAGGATTGTTCGTGTTGCAATTGTTAGTGGTATTTGCTATCGACTCAGGACTTGGTTTTACTGTTGATAATGCAAAGTGCAATACAAGGAAGGACTTGCAAATATCAATTGACATTAGCCGTTCGCCGTTTGTTCATGAAAGCGAGTTGTCCCTTGTAGCCAAATTACTCTTTTATTTCTATTTCCCCATGCAGGTAACAGAAAACAAAACAGTTATCTCTATATAACAAGGACACAATATTGATTTTGAATTATCTTCAGTATATTGTTGTTGTTTTTTTACTACAGGTATAAAAGGAAGCATCTGCCATGAACCAAACTTGGAACTCCAACGCAACTGGCAACAATACAGAAGGTGGTGGTACCAATGACTCTTTTTGTCCACCTCTCGCAATCGGCTCATCGACCGAACGATGGATAAAGACTACTGCTTGCATCATTGTCCTGATCGTTTCAGTTTTGGCCAACACTTTCATTATCGTCATTGTCAATAAGAAACAACGAATCAAGACTGTAACCAACTGTTTAGTAGCCAATATGGCCTGCTCAGACCTTCTCATTGGCTTGATCAATATGCCAAACATGATCAAAGAAGAAGTGACTAATTCAATGGCGATGCCTTTTGGAGGGGTTGCCGGAGATTTCATTTGTAAGATTTTGGTTATTAGCCAAGACGTATCTGCTTTTTGCTCCATTTTGTCTCTGATAGCCATTGCCTTTGAGAGGTTCTTTGCAATTTTTTTCCCATTTAAAAAGTATCTCACTTTGCAAAGTGTTAAATACGTGATTGCTGCTTGTTGGATCATGTCGCTGATTGTATCGTCTCCACTTCTGTACGCCAATAAAGTTCATCTAAACTTTGGGGACTACGAATGCTTGGAAGATTGGAGTCCACTTAATACTCGTACTGCATCGAAAACATATACTCTAATCACTTTTATTATCCTTTATGCAATTCCTTTGGTCACCATCTGCTCGCTCTATGTCGCCGTGGTGCACCGTCTATGGAACCAATCAATTCCCGGAGACCACCGAACACCACAAAGCCGCAAAAACCGATCCAAAGCCAAGAAACGAGTTTTAAAGATGTTGATCGCCATTGTTCTAGCGTTTGCGTCCTGCTGGCTTCCATATCATATGTACTATTTACTCGATGGTTTCTATCCCCCATATGACGGATGTGGAACACCTTTCAAGTTATACTTCGCATCTAAGTTTTTGGCATACGCCAACAGTGCTATCAGTCCGTGCATTTTCGTCTTTTTTGATAAGGGTGTCAGTAGATACATTTCCAACAAGATAAATCCTTGCTGTGAAGGCCTAACAAAAGCAAACGGTCAAATCATACACCAACAGAGATCTGCTCTCTACACGAGTAATTCAGAACCAGAACCGACCCAAAACAATGGAATGGTTAAACTTAGAGCGTATAAGATCTATAACGGTGAAACGACTTTGAATGGACAAGCAGTAAACGGAGAAGCTCGGCTTACAAGATATGAAACGCCTGATCTCATAACAGGGCATGACAATATAGCTTTTGGAAAAGACAGCCTAACTCTGGCAAAGAAAAAGGCTAGGTCAGTGTCATTTGCTCTTGTTTGATTTATAAAGAAAACGATAAAGACTCACTTCACAGACCCCTCTCCCCCAAATCATAACTACTCGAGGGTCTGTTCAGATGAAGGTGAAAACCATCACAATTAAACATACAGTCTGTGTTTTTGAAGTAAAGAGTTGGAGTGATTTTCAAACTTTGCCGGCGGAAAAGTCAAATAGTCTTAGCAGAAAAGTCAGTATAGAAATTTTGAAAGATACTGTCTAAGGTACGTATCCTCTGTAGTGGTGTCAACCGTACAGGGATCTCGGCTTTGATGAAGTATATTTGGAAGTGTACTTGGATGTAATGATATAAAAACGAACGTTCCAAAAAACCTCAATTTTTTCTCAAAGCACAGCTTGTAAACTGTACCTATCATAGCTAGAGACTCAAGATTGAACAAAACTTGAGGTAGCCATAATATTGGGTCCATTATACTCTCCCCAAAAATATATCGGGTTTCTAGTTAGAAAATAGCGACCTTACGAACTACCACGTGAATGAGGACGGCGACGCCAGACGATAACGCAAGCACGTTTTCAAACGGTTGTACATGCGCGCGCGGTCGTCCTTTGCCGTTGCCGTCCTCGCTAGAACGTGAGAATGCACCAACTGACGTTCTAGCGGGGACGGCGACGGCAAGGACGACGCGGCATGTAAAACCGTTTGAAAACGTGCTTGCGTCATAGTCCAGAGTCGACGCCGTTCTCGTTCCCGTCGTAGATCTCAAGGTCGCTAGTTACGCAAACGCGACGCAACACGAGGTACGTGACGAATATTCTAGCAACTTCGCGACGGCTCTTACATGACGTCTTCGTACGTGCTTAATGTCCTCTTCTTGACACGCAGGATATGGACTGCTATTATTTTCTTTTTCTTTTTTTTTTTTTTTTTTTTTCTTGTCGTCGTCGTCTGTGCCACGTGGTGTTTGCTAAAAATATATTTCTGAACGTTGAACGTTCAGGCACAATTGCCATTTTTTACGAAGACCTTGTTTATATCAAAACGAGTTATCCCTGTTAGCTGGGATGGCCCTTCCGTCTTTTTACACCCAAGAAAAAAAGGGAAAATTACTTGGGTGTTGACTAGGGTGTAAGGTCCCCAGTTTCCTAAACTGTACCGGAATCATTATGTAATAAAACATTCAATTGTGTTTCTAATTCGACAGTCAGGAGAGCATAACCAGTAAAATGAGACCCGCGCACGACCTTAATCAAAGTTTTCTACAGCTTAGATGGTGTAACGTGTTGCCCCAAATTTGCGCAAAAAAGTCTCGTCGACTATCAGTTCTAAAAATAGCATCAAAGTGAGACAACACGTCAGATCACGTGACCCGTTTCTCTCAGTCTATGGTTATGTTCTTCTGCAGCCAAAATAGAAATATAATTAGCGAGATTAATCGTTAAAATACATAGATTAGGATTAATGAAAATAATCTGTTTTAGAGAGACAAAGATATGTCATACTGTAACAATATACACTTTATAATATATTGACAAATTGCACAATAAAGGTAAAGCCTTCTTATTTTATGTCGCGGGTTTCTCGAAATAGTCTAGACTTGCCACAAGCAGCGTATAAGATCTTCTGTCCCAACCACCAAACCAATTTCATGTGAAACTTCATGTAGCTGGATAGAAAATCTTACGCCATACTAATTAGTACTAATTAGTCACGTAACGTTTTCGACGGATATTAATATTCTATGCACCGCTCTACAGCTGCAAAACTTTCAATTTCAGAATTTGGCAGTTGTAAGTTTAGACACCTACAATCACGGACAAAAAATCTTAAGACAGTTTTGAGATTCATAGATTTCAACAGTTACTTTATGAGGTAGCCATTGGCTGACATTTTGTCTATAGATTTTATTTATTAATTAATTTATTTATTTATACATTTTATTTTCAAATTTAGTTCTTGTTGGAGAGCATAGTGAAGATATCTTTTATCCTGTTTTTCCTACACCCATATTTTCTTAGATATGAAGGTATCAAATTTCAAAATGCAAATGTGATGAAGTAAAAAGAGTCAACACTGCCAACTTCTCATGGCTTTTACTAAAAGAGGTCTTCAGGTCTTTGATAGCTGGAGTTTTCACTAAACAACAGGTTTTACCAATGGAAATAATTTACAAATGGAAAAATTCAAGTATAATCTTAAATTATCTTGTTTTTGTACAATAAATGATGACTCCTTTTACGTCATCAAATTTGCATTTTAATATTTGAAACCCTTATATCTCAGAAAATATGGGTCTAGGAAAAACAGGATACAAACATCTTCACTATGCTTGCCAACAAGAACTGAGTTTGAACATAAAAAAATATGGTGATAGGCACTTTAAAATGCATGAAGGGCTGTGTATACAAAGGCAAGCTAGTTCTCCCTCGTAGCCGGAATATAACTCTTTTGTTGTAGTGTCCCTTCATACTATAGCTATTTGCACAAACATTGACCCTTTATAATGAGAAAATCACCTAGGAGCTGAGGACCGAAATGGCTCCTGGGTACACTAGTATGGATTTTCATGTGTTTTATCTATGACTTCGCCACATAATCGTATCCCTCATGAAAAACACTTAAGGGTGATGAGGTCTCCTCCTTAGCTTAAATAAAGTTTTCATTTCATTTCATTTGGAATACCATGCAAGATTTTGCCTCAGTCGCTATCGGAAATGTCCACGTGCATGCGCTTCGTTAAAATCATCTAAATCAACAAATTACCCAAAGTTCATTTCGGTCTCAGCCATTCTTTGTTTTGAAAGGTCAGTGTTTGTGCAAACGAGCCAGGTATAATAATCAGGGCCTTTAATAGAGCCCAGAGCATCTATCATTGTAAACATTGCTGAATCTCTCTTATAGTCATTATAAAGCAAGATAGCATTGATTCTATCTGGCCGTTTGTCCAAAAATCCTATACAATGTAGCTCAATCTCATTAAGTCAAAAACTAATTATATATTGCTGATGAATTGAAAGCTTTTCAGTACGCACCTGCAGCGGGTACCACAAAGATAATTTCATTAGCAGCTGAAAAAATAAATAACGAATTCGAAAAAGTGACAAAAGCCAGTTTCCAATTGTCACTATATCAACAACAATAAGAAGAATACCCAAACCTGTTTTTGGTGCAGTTGTTCAACTATTACCTGTGACTGATCAACTAGACCAAAGCCTCCACTCATCAGGTGCGTAATACTATGCATGTTTGGTGGAATATATATATTAGGTTTTTTAATTTGATTTGGAGGTACGGTATCATATGTAAAAGTAACATATAGATGAAATACAAACATAACGATTTAGAATTTCAAGATTTACACAAGAAAGAGGTGCATTTTCATAGTGGAGTTTTTTCCATCTACGTTGATAAAAAGAAAATAATTATGTTAATACTAAACAGAAGCTAAAGATAAGAAATTCATTTAGAAGATAGAGATGTTTTGTCCAACAAATTCGTAAACTTTACTACAGGTCCTTTCAAAGACCTTAAGAACTAATTCAGGGGCCCGTTTCTCAAAAGACCCGATAACTTTACGGACCCCTTAACGTATTCGATTTATTTAGGTTAACGGGTTCGTAAAGTTATCGGGTCTTTTTTTATATAAAGAAACGCCCAGCGTTTCTTAAATTAGCACTAAGTTAGCGCTGATTTTAATTAAGTAATTGCAATTGGTTATTCGTAATTCGATGTTATTTCTCTAATCAACACGTTGGTAAATCGGCTTATGAATGTCCGCTTTGAAAGTTAATTGAAAAAAAGGTGACAAATATATCGAGGATTATCATAAAGAAGTTTCGGGTGGTTCTAAGTGTGAGTTTAAGTACTTGTAATTTGTAAAATGGATTGTTGACAAAGAAATAATATGTAAATTGAAAGCCCAATTCATCGCCTCATTTACGTATATGATTCATCAACCAAAGACATCGCAGACAAGTTCTTACTGAGTTGAAACAGCGCACAACTAGCAACAAAGTTTCTCGTCTCTCAGGGCTCCAAGATTCCGCAACACAAGAATCTATACCAGCTCTACACAAGGTTTGGTTTAAAACATTATTTAAAGAATGTAACAAATGAGATGCAAACTATAACGGCGGGTACGACAAAACATGAAATGTCGAAATTCATTTAGTGTCTTTTAATTTTCTGAAAAGTTTCGACGAAATACTAAAATTAGTTGTCTTAAAAACAGACAAACAAAAATAACAAAAATTACCGGAATCATCAATTTTATAAGTATTTCCCGAGATTCCTCAGCTCCATATCGATGTAGAAAAATGCACAATAATGATTCGATATATAATTGCGGATAACTCGTGCGAATTTCATGCAAAGACTTTTGAATTTTTTTCAGATTCATAAATAGACGTTTCATCAAATTTGAGGACTATTCCAAATTTTCACCTTCGCAGCAAGATAAACAATAATAAAAAAATCCCTATCATTAAGAAATTACGACAGCTATAGGTTTTAAAAAGTTGGAAATATCTTTCTTTATGCTGATGCTTTAACTTTTAATGTCAAAATATGGCTGTTCAGCTTTAAGAGCTGTCAGATCGAAGATGGCATGCAATTTCAATCTTTGCAAATAATGATGAACTACAGTTTGCACACAAGAATTGTGTTGTTTGACATGATGAACAAGTTGCCAAACTCATTGATGCAACAAATTAAATGACCGATTTTATTGTATTGAAACGTTAAAAAGTTGACGCTGAGAACTATCATTTTGAATTTAACTAAAAACCCGAAGGACGCTTGCTTCTGAACTGTTCAGTTTTCACTGATAAATAGAAAAACAATGTTTACATTACTATTTTGTATGCACAGGCGAATCGGCACAGGCTGTTTTAAAAAAAGATTAAAATACCCGAATTAGATTCCTTTTTCATTATTTTATACTACAGAGCTTATTTCAGATACTAAGCCCAACAGAATTTGTTCATGTGTTTTTGTCCACCGAATCAATTTTATTTATGAATTTGGAAGTAAGACTGAAACATGTTATTGAACGAAAATAATTTTTGACCGTTCGAGGACTAAACAAAATAAAAAAGTAAAATGTTCTTGATAACATGAAATGACCTGTTTTAAAATAATACTGACTTAAAAATCAATTCAAAAAAGAAAGTAATCTATTGTTATCTTTATTGAGGGTAAATTGGATTCGGAAAGTGCTAATTGAAGTCACACTTTAAGAGAAAAAAGAAAATTAAAAAATGCAGATTACTAAGTGTAGGTATACCTTATCTAATGCTTGATTCTAGAACTGTGTTTGTTGCTATATATATTAAAGAACTATCGAAGCGGGCCCTTGTGTAAAGCTCCAGTTTTTGTCTTTGCACTCTGTTATGTTAGCACAGCTAGAAGACTTGAAACACAGATTTGTTGACATTGGTTAGCATATAATTAATTAACCCACCTGAGTGGGAATCGTTCAAGTGACAAACAGTTTCTAACTTCAGGTGAATTGCCCATTCGAGTCAACCGGTTGAAATAAGGATTTAACCTCCTTTATCATCAGGTATGCTTAAAAATGACAGGATATATATAATCTCTCATCAGTTATACATTGTATAACAGTTTAAACCGCCTTTCTTCTATGGCAAATGGAGTTTCAAATTAAAATCATCCTCGGAGACTTACAAACACAACCAGAGTCACACCAACCAAGAATTTTTACTAACTAGTTGATTAGAAAAATTCTGGGCTGATTTGACCCACCACTGCTCCAAATTAGGGCTGGTAGCTAAGTTGGTAGAGAACGTAGTCCGAAGGTCGCGGGCTCAAAGCCCGTTCCACCCAGAATTTTTCTCATCGACTGTAGTTCGTAAAAATTCTGGATTCAAGTGCCGGACGCTGGTTGGCAATACTTTTTACATACACCTATTTCAAAATAGGTTGTCGTACGAGAGGTCTCAAGCCTACGCGACTAGACCGAAAAGGACTATGGGTATTAGGTAAAAAATCACTCTCTTTTCAGGTTTGGTCTTGATTTTAGCATTAGCAAGTGAAGTTCTTTAGTATTTAAGGTCAAGGTAAGCTATTTTGAGTTGTCGAATGGCTGATTTATGTGGTTTTATAGCTTTAGTAATTTATACCCATACTCCCATTCGGGTGAGTCGCGTAAGCTTTTGCCGACAACATTAATTGAAATAGGTATATATTTTCCCCGTCTACAATAACAAATTTCAAATTTCATATGGTTTCATATGTGTGGTCTGACCTACTACACGACAGGCCCAACAGTAATTGACCAAAGCTGTTATGGTGTCCCTGCCTTCAATAGAACTTAGGGAAGCTTATAAACCAAACCAAATGAACTCATCAGTCACATTAAATTTGATCAAATTTTCTATCAACACGAGCAAAAGTTATTTGTCAAAGAAAATTTGCCATATTAACTATATTAAAAAATCCCTAGATATTGCAATTTCAATAAATGGTCAAAAATTTCCATCTATGAGAGATAAACATAATTTGCAGAGGTCGGGAGCTAAATTTAGCAAACGCAAAAGTTTGATATGACAAAGATAAGATCTCAACTTTGGCCAGTTAATGACCAAAACTAAATAATCCTTTACTAAGCCTTTTTCCATTGACATTACTCTGGTTTTGATGTTAACGTTTCGAATGATAAAAGTGCCGTAAATTTAACCTGAATAAAAGGATAAAACTAGTATGATTACAAAAATTAAACCAAGGCTGTCAGAAAATATTAAGAGAGCAGCGAATGAACTTTAATTCATGGTAATGTGGGCCAGTTTATGCTTCATGACAAAATATCTCATTTCGGTTTTTGTTTTCTAGTCAGCCGATTTTTTTTTTCGCTTTTCCCGGCGCCACTTTTCCCGGCGAAAACTTCAAAGTTGCCGGCTATATCGTCGGTCACGGGCGCTTTTTCACAACCCTGTTTTTTACACTATAGTGGCATATAAGCAGGTTTCCAATTTACAACAACCACCTCTACTACCACCACCACCAATTTTTAAAATTTGATCTGATGGGACATCAACCAAAAGCGTATGACAGTTTGTGCTAAATTTTGTTATATCTTTTGTGCCTTTCTTTTATATTGGATACTTTCTGAAGCGCCAAGAAAAGGTTCTGGAATCCATTTCAGAACGACCAGAGAAGCTTAATTACTCAAGAGATCAAACATTCAAACTTTGCCGCTGTTCGTGACTCTTTCGATGCAAATTCGCTTCCCACCTCTGAATTCCGCCTTACCAATCCGGCAATTACTTCGGAATCATGTAAGATTGAGAAACGATCGTCTCTACCGACTTTTCTTGCTTAATATCAATCCAAGCCAAGGGGCTGTTGTAATACGTAGAAAATTGCACGAAAAAAATATATATATACCAAAATGATCAGGATACGCTGTTCGCTCATGTCACTGGAAAAAGCCGGGTGTTTTGAAACAGCAACAGTTTCCCTGACAACGCCTGATTCAGGTCGAAATAATCTTTAGATCGTTTTCCTTTGAAAAATGGCCAAATAAACAAACAGACCTTGGTCCTTTTAGGGGTTAAGCTCTGATGTAAAGTATTTCTTGGAGAGGGAAGGTTGCATGCGCGTAGGCGGCGCTTGATCGAGTGAGGGTACTTTTAATCGATCGAATACTATGACTATATCTATGTTTTTTCTTACTTTAATACTCAATCTCTGTTAATTCCACACAGAAATTCCCAGCAGATCAGAGGCTTTACTTCATAGCATCCATCTTTCTAACGATGACATCCACGAACGACACCTCAGGTGAAACACCGTACAATTTTACTCCAGCAGAGATCTGGATTGCGTCAATTTTCTTTATCCTTCTCATCGTTGCATCAGTGATCGGCAACTTCTTGATAATGGGCGTAGTCTTCTTAAACAAGAGAATGAGGACCGTAACCCACTACTTCATCATCAACAACGCTGTTGCTGACCTACTTATAACCATAGTTGGAATGCCAATGGCCACTCGTGAACAAATCCTTGGAACAGATACCATTCCTTTTGGTGGCTTACCAGCACAAATATTTTGTAAGATCCTAGCCCTCTCGCAAGACATCTCGTGTTCTTCATCAATTTTCACGCTGGTGGCCATAGCTATAGATAGGTTCTGTGCCACATTTTTTCCTTTTAAAAAGTTGATAACTATTGGTCGTGCAAAGTGGATCATGTTAGCGATATGGTTATTGTCTGTAGTGCTGGTAATCCCACTTTACTTTGCTGTCAAGGTAGCAACCGAAAATGGTGAATACTACTGTAGGGAAGAATGGACTGTATTCAGCAGTTTGGGCAATGAGGCTCAATTGGAAATGGCCTACTCAATGTTTATGTTCGTCGCTTGGTATGCAGTACCACTTATTATAATGAGCATCTTATACGGTATTATGATCAAGAAAGTTTGGAAGAGGAAAATTCCTGGCCAGAAAACAGAGGCAGCTGTGGAACTCCAAAACAAAACCAAGAAGAATGTCTTGAAAATGTTGATAACTGTGGTCGTCTGTTTTGCAGCATGTTGGCTGCCTTATCACATGATGTTTCTCGCCTATACTGCAACCATCCGTCCACCTCTAAATCTCTGGTTATTTGGGAATTTCATGAGGTACGCCAACAGCAGTGTGACGCCATGGATCTATGTGATCTTCAGTACAGATTACCGTAATGGTGTGAAGGGCATTTTCATGAGGATGATCTGCAAGAAGCCACCTCATCAGTTTTCGATATCTTCAATGCATTCGGGAAAAGTATCAACGAGATCTCAAAACGACAGCAGTATAATAGCCCTAAAGGCTTACAATAATGAAATTGTGATGCAAGATGATTGGGCGAACAGAAAATAGATGGAGAATTTCAAACAATTCCAAGAAGTAACAAGATCAATTGTGTTTAATTTGTACTTAGGACACATTATCTTTATAAAACAAGTTCGACTACGTTTTCTTTTTAATTTTTGCCAAACTTTATCGTTGAAACTTCTTCAATTCCCAGAATTCCATCGCTGCCCTGAACTGGGTTCGACAAATTTGTCCGAAAGCGTCGCAAAAATTAAAAAGAAAACGTGGTTGAACTTGTTTTATCCGGATAATTCTAAGAACATTTATCAAACAAACAATGAGAATTGAAACAAGTGAAAAAGCGGGTGCATGAATTAGCATTTGATCGAGTACAACAAAAATGCTGCATGCGGAAATCAAGTGAAAACAAGATTCGCCTAATGCATATTTTAGGCTTACTTAGTGTAAAAAGTTTATGACACCCGCTTTATAATCTATAATTTAGAATTTCCTCAGTTCTTTCTGCTAATACATGACTTATTTTCAAGATTTGATTTGGTTTTAATGAAACCGTGAAGTAAAAACTAATAGTTAATATGTAATGTAAAAAAACAATGGAGTTAGTGTCTACTATATCCAGGGGACCAGAGGTTTTGACTCACACTCTCAGGGTTATATCTTGGCTTTTTTATTTGATATTTTGATTTTTTTAAGATTTCATGATGGCGAAAGAATAAGTTCTTACACCTATTACACTCCACTTGAAAAATTAAATCAAATTTGCGCATAAGAGGTCACGATATGATCATGAAGTCCAGATAAAGTTGAAGTTTCTTCTTACTAAGACTGTTGATTTATCTAGCCAATCGAATCACAGAATTTCTTGCTAACTATAACTGGCCAATCAGATGGAGGATACAAATGCTCAAATGCATGAAAGTGAGGCATCTATAGCGTGCCACCAGAGGCTTCGCGAACTCTTGGGCGCGCTTGAAAAAATAAGAGACAGACAAAAATGTATCAGAAAGAATCCCGAGTGAGTCAAAGCCCCTGTCCCATGCAAGGTCGACTACTGATGTGTAATAGTTTAATATCTATTTCATGAGTTTGTGAAAAACACTCTACTACGTCATTAAACGCCTGTGTGCATCGCAAAACTGGGTGGCATGGTTGGCCGAGTGGTGAGAGCACCGGCCTTTCACCGCTATGGTCCGGGTTCGAGTCTCGGCTCGGGCATCGGATTTTATGTGAATTGAGTTTGTTTGCTGTGTTGTTCTCTACCATGCCACGAGGGTTTTTCTCCGGGTTCTCCGGTTTTTCCTCCCTCAGCAAAAATCAACATGTGAGTTGAGTGATGTATGCAAAATATTTAATGTAGAGGTAGTGAGTGTGAGTGTGAGTGCCAGCAGAAGAATAGCCATTCTGTGGATCTGCTGTAGAAGATTATTTATTTATTTAAAACCTCGTATTTATGAAGACAAAAGACAAACATCTAAAGTGAAATCTGTAAATTAATAAGATTTGTTAACACATGAAATCAGACCCTTAGGTCGCGGGGAAAAACCAGTCCAGAGGAACTTCAGGCAGAGGTCAAAACAACGGTTCAAAGTAGGGACCCGATGTTTTAGATCTGGTGGTGGGTACCGGGACATACCCTTTCTCACATACTGGTGGGCACCTTTAAAATCTCGATACGTTGTTTAGCATATCTTTGAACACACAGTTCATTATATACGTACCGCAATTTAAAATTTACTTTTCGAGATATTTGATGAGAAAGTTCAGCATTTTACTCCTAAAGGTGGTGGGTGCCGGTTAATACCACCCCACCCGTCTAAAGTGGGTACCTTCAGATAACCAATGTTTTGACCGCATGCATGTTGGTCTCAGCGTCTTTGATTTGAAGGTATCAGTGGCGGATCCAGGGGGCTCGAATAGGTCCACGGAACCCCCACCCCTAAAGGTTTTAAGCCATTTTTGTCAAACATCGGCCAAAGAATAGAGTATTATACACAGCTGGATTTAAGAAGCGGAACCCCCCTTGGAAAAATCCTGCTGGATCCGCTACTGGGTATATAACGCATATGTAAATGTATATAAATAGTATTTTACCATTATCTTTTAGATCATCAAGTCAAGGTTGGCTGATTTCCTAGAAAATGAAAATCTATTTCTTAAGGGGTGTTTACATGGCACTAGGATCATCCTAGCCGCACTAGGATCATCCTAGCAGACGAATCATCCTACCTGCTATACATTTACTGCATTCTGTTTAGTAGAATGATCCTAGTACCCGAAGTGAAGACACAAATTTCCATGTAAATAGAATACAGTAAATGTATAACAGGTAGGATGATTCGCCTGCTAGGATGATCCTAGTGCCATGTAAACACCCCCTTAAGATATTCAATACAGAAATCAAGCTATCTTTGAAGAGGCCGCTTTTATCTGGTGATGGGTATTTTTAGCTATTCACTAATTTGCTTTATGATCATTAAAATATTGGAAGATTAGAGTAAGTAGCCCATGGTGCTGGAGGTCTGCAGTTGAGAGAGAAGAAGGAGAATAACTACCTCTGTTATACCATGCATCCACTATTACCCTTCTTCACAGTTGGAAATTAATTGAGGGGGTGTTTACATGGCACTAGGATCATCCTACCTGCTATACATTTATTGCATTCTGTTTACATGGAAATTGGTGTCTTCACTTCGGGTACTAGCTTGATCATCCTACTAATCAAAAATACAGTACAGCAGGTAGGATGACTCGCCTGCTAGGATGATCCTAGTGCTAGGATGATCCTATTGCCATGTAAACATCCCACAATAAGTAATGCTCCCAGTTAGAACTAAGCACGTGAACGGCCAAAAATGCAAAAAAGGTGCTAATTGTAATATTGTTCAAACTGTCCACCTCATTGGTTAAAACATGAAAATCTTACAGCATTTCTTGAGTTAGCACATTTTATTATTTCTATCATATATAAGATCTGATTTCCTTTTCACGAATTAAGCTTTACTGAGTTTTGATATATCAAAAATTGTATGAGGGAGACATGATAAATTGGAAAACTCTCCTGGCTATTGTTCTGAACGCTTGTGATCTTGTGATTGGAAGAGATCTTTTAATACAAAGGGATTGTTGTTTCACAACAAGCTTTTTGACCATTTTATTTGGAAAATGTGTTATCTATAGATGGATATATTTTCACTCTGGAAACCATGACATTTCAATGCAGGGAAAGTTATTTGCCCAGAACAATAGAGAATTGCTTAGTTGTTACATGCATTGTTAACAAAAGCTCCTATGACGCAATTAATTTATTTCAACAATCAATTCTTACTAGAGAGTATAGTAAAAATAATTTTATTTTTTCTGGTATTGACAATATTTAAAACTCAAAATGCAAATGAGATGACGTCAAAGAAGACATTTGGACTTACCTCATGTGGTATTTGCACATAAGATAACCCATATCAAACATGTTGTGTCGTTCGTGCGGGCTTCCTGTGTTTCTACAATTGGATTTCCGGTAAGTACTTCATGGCTGAATGCCATATAGTTTGAATGCCATATAGAATTCCTATAGTCATCATTCTAATATTTACCCAAACCTTACCCTAAGAGCGACTTTGTGGACTTTCAGCCATGAAGTTTAAACCGGATTTAGCTAGGTTTCTAAGCTAATTTCAAGATGGTGGACAATGTGTGTTTCTTCGCTTCCGACAGTATCTGCAATTTTTGATGAAATTTTGACAGTTTGAGGCTACAAATTGCAGGAAAATCAACAAAAACAAATCGACGTGAATTCCACTGAAATAAGATAATGCCTGCCCAAATATGGAATGGACTTCATTGCCTTGCGAACGACAAATTAATTTTTATAGAGATATGTTTGATATGCAACTTTTTGCTAAACTTCAGGTTTTATCTATAGAATTGATTTACAAATGAAAAAATTCTAGTATTTTGGATTGAGTCGTTTTTGTATAGTAATTGATGTCTCGGCTTTGACGTCATCAAATTAGCATAAGAACGTTTTATATGCTCATAACTCAGAAATATAAAGTCCGCAACTGATAAGACTACACTGTCATAGTTATGACTTGATAAATAAGTCATTTTTAGAACAAATTAATTTTGAAGCTTACGAATAAATCGCTCGACATGGCTAAGCAGGGCTGTACGCACCACTGGGATAGAGGGTGCAGTTGGTCCTCCTAACTAGCTAAGCAAACGGATACACTGACTGCTTTGTACTGCGTCTCGTGCTTCTCTTAACACTAGTTTCTCTCGTGTTCTTATCAATCCCTGCGTGCTTTCAATCTGCACACAGCACGTACGCGCGTTTTCTATTTCTTTTATATAATAACACCATGGTTTTCGAGCATATTCGGTATTCATTTACACGAACCAAAACTTGGAAAAGTCTAATTCGAAAAGCGCCTGCTGTTTCCATATTTAGAGATCGCAGTATGCGTATGTGTTGTTTGAACCGCATGGGATCACCTCAGGACGTGTCATTATATCATATTAATTATCAAAGAGACTTAGCACGATCGTCATGTTGGCATGAACAATAAAATCATTTGACATTACGAAGAATCGATATCTTAATGGAAAAGAGATTTTGTTGCTGACATCCAGCTTGCTTGGGAACATCTTCAAGGGGTGGAACGGGTGGAAGGTGTTCCCTCAACCCCGGCTCCCTCTATCAGCTACTCACTTCTACGAGTATCTTAAATCCTAATTCTGGGCACACGGAACCATTATTTTTTGGCACGCCATCCGAGAGTATCATTGTGTGAACAGAAAATTTGTTGGTCGATTTTGAATGAGCGAATAATGCAAAAGAATTTCCGTATTTCTTAATTTTATACCAATCCCATGTTTGGCTTTGAAGAAAAGGTTGTAAATGATATAAACATTGAAGAAACACTTCGTCTTGATGAAATCCGCCAAAGATTATAGCTTTTAAAAGAAACCGGGAGTAAAATGTCCCGCGCATGCGTCATGAAAGTCAAAAGTTTCCCTTCAAAAGCACGCGTGCGTGCGCCTATCGCAAAAGCAAGAACCTACTTTGCATAGCAACGTTATATGTCCGTACACCCTTATAATCCTAATATACTTTCTAATTTAACGTTTACGTTTGTAAATAGACTTTTGTTAATGATCAGTTCAGGGACCCAGTCGTCCGAAAGAGGATTGGCGCTAGCCTTGGGTGAAATTTAAAGAAAACCATTTGTCTTGTGAAGAAGGATTATTAATTTGGGTTTGAGCCGGTCCAATCCTTCTTCACAAGCTATAATTCTTGGGTACAAACCATTCTCTATAAAACCATTTATAATGCACTTTATACAGTAGCTATTTACAAGATAGGCGTGGTACAAGGCCAACCAGAAAGACTTCCCTTAGTCGGTGTGTTTGTCAGTAGGAGTTACTTACTCGACCTTTTTCCGTATTTACGTTTGTAGTTGTATCAATTGAACTTGAGTCGTACCCCAAACTTGCCTCACCAGTTTGAATAACGACTAGGAGAGTATGCAACAGTGGCAGATCGAGAAGCATAACATAACAACTAAACTAAATCTAATTTCCTGATTACATCACGTTTTGAGCCAAAGTGAAACCTTACGTTGGTCTTATATTTGGGTTCTAGTGAAAGAGAGTGTGTCACACACTGAGAAAACTACTTACAGATTCTATAATAAGAACAGTCAATGCTTCACTAGCAAAATAGTTCAAAAACACATTGAGGTTAATAAATGTACAATTACTGAGAAGCTGTAGTGTAACAAAAGGAATTGATTACGTCATATTTGCGCGGGCGGTGTGTTGTTCAGAGTTTTGATGTCTAATTGCATCGAATAAAATGTTAGTGCAATTGAATGATATAGATCTCTGAGAGCTTCGTTGCCCTTTGCTGGGCCCGTACAGATGAGTTCTTATACATACAGACTATATTACAATGGCTAACAGCGAACAAAACAACTTTGGTGCAATTCAAATAATTATAACTTGTCATAACTTTGAACGTTCATCGTTTGATATACAATGATTTCGTGACATTTTCCCATATCTAAAACTACGCAGAAGTTTCTTGTAATTCCATTGATTAAGCACAAAAGTCTCGTCCTTTGGGATGCCGATTAAATCCGGTTTGCGAGTCAAATTAAAACGAGATGTCGGAACCAATCCATAAGATCGATTAGAACAACCTAACAGTCGGCGGAATACACTAAAAAATGTTACACAAAACATACAGTTGGACTGGATTGGTGTTCTTCCGGTATGACGAATCTGCCACGTTTAATTTGAAAGAAGCCGATGAAATGATTTGAAAGGTTATCAAACAATGTATCGCTTTTAACTCAAGGGCGGTAAAGATGGTCTGCCAAGCTTTACCAAGTTAACAGTTTATTATTCTAACACGTTCAAGATATTTTGAAAGATTTTTTGTTAATTTTACATGATTTGCTTAGATACTTGATGTCCCGCTGGTTTTTTAAAAAAGAACAGAAAGAAAACTCATTCCCTTGCTGGGGTAATAAATTAAACTGCCAACGAAGAATCAATATAAAATTCAATCAGAACTTGCATTTGTTATTAGAACCAGGTCGATAAATTATAACCACAAATCGTGGAGTGCTTTATCGAGTGCCATCTGCGAATCCATTAATTAGGACGCTCGAAAAACCATCGGTGCCACAAAAGCTGGAAACAGATCATCATCTTGGCGGCAAATCGTTGTGTGCAAAGGTATAAATAGTATTATCTTCACAATTCTCACCATCCTATACTACTCGCTTGGCAAATAAATTTGGGAACTATCTAAAAGGACTCTGATATTGGAAATTATCTGGGCATCAGAGATCTACAGCAGAATGAATTCCAGTTTGGCAAACTTAACCCAAAGTCATTGCCCGGCTTACAAAGATTCTGAGTGGATCCGAGGTCTTAAAGGTACGACCAATATAATTATTTTGGTTCTATCGTTTCTTGGGAATACGCTTGTGATATTTGTAATTTCCAAAACCCCAACAATGAGAACAACTACGAACTACCTCATTGCCAACATGGCCCTTGCAGACCTCTTCATCACGGCAGTGAGCATGCCAATAGTTGCAATGGTAAACATCAATGGCTTTCAAGCTTTCAAATCCATGGCAGCAGCGGTAATAGTTTGCAAGTTTAACCCTATAGTACACGGGTCGTCGATGGAAAGTGCCATCTTCAGTCTAATGGCCATCTCTTTTGATCGTCTTTTTGCAATCGCTACCCCCTTCAAAAAAGTCATCACATTTTTTAGAGTTAAAGTTATCATCTGTGTAATCTGGTTGTTCTCGGTCTTGACTCTCTCACCCCTTCTTTACGTCATAAAAATTGAACAAGAAAAAGAACCACACTACAAATGTTACGAGAGATGGCCAAGTTCATTTGACCAAGACTTTGCGGCCAAATCCTATACTGTGATATTATTTTTATTCTTTTATGCCATCCCACTAAGTGTCATGGCAATAGTTTACCCTATTATCATCTGCAAGCTTTGGGGTCGTGGAAAAGATATAACAGAGCTCCTACCGACTTATGTTTACAGAAAGCGTGCCACCAACAAAAAGGTTCTAAAGATGTTAGTTACAGTAGTGATCACCTTTGCACTGTGTTGGCTTACATTCCACGTGAGAATGTTCTTGGGATTCTTTGGTGAGATTAACAGAATCCCTTGTGCGATCAAACCCCACCTTTATTTTATGGCTTTTGCCATTGCCCACTCGAACTCAGCTATCACTCCTTTTATTTACTACTTTTATAACGGATCATATAGAAAGGAATTCCGGAAGGTTTTCTTTAGAATTTGCCCAAAGATTCACGAGTGGTGTGGATTTGAAGTAGGTGGAGACAACGATGATACAAATACAACTCAGAATATGTCCCTGATGAAGTTAAGGACCGATTGTAAAGCTAGCAGAGAGGATGTTATTGGAAGAGCTAATATTAAAACCAAGCTAGGAGTTCATAGGCCAAGGAAAATGTAGAGTTTTTCCTCACCGTAGGAATTAAATTAATATTGACAGCCACTGCCACGACTTTTATTTCATTGTGGGGAGAACCCAACTGCGAATTGTTTCTTTGTCAAGCGGAACTCTTTGAGGACATCACGAGAACTTGAATGCAAATCTGTCGGCTCCAGAGAAGTCGGAGACAGGAGTCTCCTTATTTATACCGATAAAATATCGAATGAAAAAGCAATGCAAAAGTACCAAGTTAAATGATGTTGAGCAAGACAACAGGCGGACGATAATTTTTACAGGGAGAACTAGTTAAACAGGTATCATAACGCACAGAATCGCGAAGAAAAATTCGGAGGACACATTTTGTACCGAAGGAAAAAAAACGCAAAGACGTTTAATTTGCCTATAAGACAGTTAGGAATGCACTTGTTTAGTAAAGCAAACTTCAGCTGCCGTAACATCACACTTATTGAAAATTAATGACCCTTTGAGTTGCCACTGAAAGAGTCCTTATTTTTCGATAACAAATTAAAGGTTTTTAAGCTAGCAAAGCAACCGGCATTTCCCGCAAATCTAAATATCAAATTGTTTAAATTCACATAAAGGTCTTCATTGTTCTTAATCAAGGAACGAGTACGAGTTGTTTTTAAAAGCTTGCCTCTTCCGAAAATGACATATTAAATGGAATTCATATTCGGAAGTCCAACCACAGAGTAACTTTCAAAACAGAAATGAATTATTCAAGAAAACTATAATTGGCAGGGCTGGTTTGAACGATGGGTGGCGAAGAAAATAATCTTTTTTGGACAAACAATACAAAATTACAATTACATTCGACAAAGAACTGACGCCTTGTCTTCAATGAAATTGAAACAAGTACTCTAAGAGTTATTCTTTTTGTTATATAGTAATTTTTCTTGTTTTATACCAGACTGCTTTATATATGTTACATGTTGATATATCATAAGTGAGCTTATAGCGTTTATGACTATAAAGAAATTAAACTTCAAAATATAAATGACGTATTTCAATTGGCGGCCTTCAAGACGGTTCTTTTTGTTTATGAACTATTTTTCTTGTTTCCATAACAAACTGCTTTATTATATGTTTCATGTTATATATATACCGAAACTAAGTTATAGAGTTCGTAACTTTAAAAATACATATAAAATATATATGACTACATTATTCATTTTGTTATATATACCGCATTTTTGTTTACACACCAGACTGTTTTGTATTCCAAAAATGAGTGAAGTAGTAGTTGACAAATTCAAAAATATATACTTTAAAATAATGATAAATGATGTTCTCCCAGTCTTGATCACATTGAAATCAATTTGTTTCATCTATTTTATTTATTATTTTAGTTACAAACTGTCGAACTCTGTTTTTAAGATAAAAGACATCAAAACAAGGCTCGAATAAACATAAAAAATTTAACATATGAATTTGAATTTCAGTTGATTAGGCGTATGTGGGTTCATTTCTAGATTTCCATGCAAACCGTCGATTAAAAAGTAATTCTAGTTCTGTATCACTTAACTCGGCATGAAAGACAGGTGATTCATTTATGAGGTGAATCATTATCTGATAGGTAGCTTTAAAATGGCAAAAATGTTAGCCCGCTACAACGGCTTCAAAAAAAAACCGCTAGAACGCGGGTTGAGAAAAGTAAGCAAGCACAAGTAACTATTATACTTGTCGACGAACCGGTTACCAGTGGCTTTCGTAACCTGCTACAGCCAAACCCGCTCCGGCAAGTTGATTGTAAACCCGCGGGCTGGAGATCAACCGGTTCTAACGGGTTCGACTGTGTAGCGGGTTACCGATTCCGCTGTAGTCAGTTCGTCGACAAGTATAATACTATACTTGTAGATTTTTAAGGTTTTTAACCCTTTGTAGCGGGTTGGAGATCAACCGGGTCTAACGGGTTCGGCTGTACCGGGTTATACGAAACCCGCTGTAGTCAGTTCGTCGACAAGCATAATACTACTTGTAGAATTTTATTGTAAGTTTCTTTGGATGTGGGAAGGTTGTAGTTTTGTGAATGCAATTTTCCGATGACTGGCAGCCTCATAAAATATAGTTGTCACACCTTTGATTTGAACCTGTCTGTGATTCTTTTTTTTTTTTCTTTTTTTTCTTTTTTTTTTTTTTTTTTTTTTTCCAAAGTGCACGGACTTTGTTTTAGGTGATAGAACTGCTCAATCGCACGCACGGGGAAATCACCTCAATTACCTACAACGAAGGCAGATGGTAGAGCAGATTTCGTATGAATGTGAAACGGACCGCGTCGTGCCGTGTCCGTGTCAGTGCCGTGTTGTCTATAAAAACATTCGAAATTCCTGCCGTAACCGTGTCGTGACCGTGCGGTGCCGTTTTCACAGTCATACGAAATCTACTCTGTGCTCGCTATTGAGCTGAAACATATAGCCAAACTCAAGAACGTCAGCGCGGGTTTGGAAGTATGCATATAAATATAGACATAAAATACTACCTGGAAGTACAAAATTTATGTTTTTAGCCCATAACAAAATCACTCTAATCATATTGTTTTGAAAATATATTTTCTGTATACCTTGTACAATAAACCAAGTTCATTCTAGAAACCTGTTCCATTCACATTTACATTTGCATGGTTGGCCGAGCGTAAAAGCACTGGCCATTCACCGCTGCGGTCCGGGTTCGAGTTCCAGCTTGTTGGGCGCTAGCTATATGAACTGAGTTTGTTTGATTTCATTGTTGTTTTCTATCTTGCCAAGAGGGTTTTTATCCTGGTTCTCCGGTTTTTCGTCCCTCAGCACTGAAAATTCAACATGTGTATGTGAGTTAAGCGCTATAAAAGCGTTGAGCGATGTAAAGTAATTAGTGTAGAGATAGTGAGTGGATATGCTGCTGCGAAAAGATAATTTATTTATTTATTACATTTAAACTAAAAGAAATCTATTTTATGTTGGCCTAAAAAGTTGTCATCTCGTTAAAAAACACCAACCTTCTAAGAAAACGGTCATACTTACATAGTACTTCAGTATTAATAAAAGCCTTTAAAATAATTAAAAGATATATATATATTATCATTATCATTAATAATTAATTATAATAAAGCGCTTAAACCTGTTTGCTTGATGCTGCTCTGAAATTAAATGGGTTTTACTGAATCGAAACAAGGAATTAATTGCCCTTCTCCAACTTCGTTATATCTTCCAATAATAAGGAACAAGAATGGCACAGTTGGTTAGTGCGCGACCTTCGGTGCAAGAGGCTAGAGTTCGATTCCCTGATCTCACACCCTTGTTTCAACTTCTTTCCTTTCTGTGTAGCTTTAATTAGCTTTAAATACCCCTAAAACGGAGCACTAATGGAGAGGAGTAAAATGAGCGCACCGTCGACCTCAAGTTTATCAGTTACTCAAATTACTGTCAAGAGTTATCGACGTAAAATATGGTCGCTTAACTTTACTTTACTTTACAAGTAGAGAAAGAGAAAGAGAAAGAGAAAGAGAAAGAGAAAGAGAAAGAGAAAGAGAAAGAGAAAGAGAAAGAGAAAGAGAAAGAGAAAGAGAAAGAGAAAGAGAAAGAGAAAGAGAAAGAGAAAGAGAAAGAGAAAGAGAAAGAGAAAGAGAAAGAGAAAGAGAAAGAGAAAGAGAAAGAGAAAGAGAAAGAGAAAGAGAAAGAGAAAGAGAAAGAGAAAGAGAAAGAGATCATCTTTGTCAGTTTATGATGATGGTTTTACACAATTTTTATAGGGAATGTAAAATACCTCAAAACGTATCTAGCTAGGTGATATCTAGGTGCTATCATTTGAGATACAGTCATTCTCAACTAAAAAGGTTGTCCAGATGAAAAGACGTTTAGTCGTTAATAAACTCATTTGCATATATCTCATTTTCAATTGTTTTTTTTTTTGCAACTACATTCTTAGCGCTTGCTTAAGAGGGTGTTTTACATGGCACTAGGATCATCCTAGCAGGCGAATCATCCTACCTGCTATACATTTACTGCATTCTGTTTAGTAAGATGATCCAAGTACCCGAAGTGAAGACACAAATTTCCATGTAAACACTCCTTAAATGTATAGCAGGTAGGATGATTCGCCTGCTAGGATGATTCTAGTGCCATGTAAACAACCCCTAAATAGCGCGCGCGTGCAGTCTAAGTTTGTTTCCGTTACCATTAGTATGACGAGAACTTACCACTTTGTACACCCTGGTGATGGGCGCTTATGCCTGAAAGCTTGGTAAATTAAATTTTATTAGGATGAAGGAAAGTTGCATGCTTAAATCAAAAGCTAAGCTTTAAAATCCACCATGCAGGTTAAAGATTATTGAAAGAGTATATTACACTATAGCCTCCTTGGCAGACGTTTTATGAGTCGATTCGGCATCCTCCCCGGCCCATGGGACCGACACGAAAAACGTCCGCAAACGAGATTATTGGGAGTATAAAAAGGAATAAAAAGAAAGACGTTCGTCCTAAATAACATTTCATGGGCTTCCTGTGGTCAAGACTCGACATTTGACCGCATGCGCAGACGTTTGACCGCGGTGTTCCCACCCAAGGGCGTAGCCAGGAATCATACAAACCTCAAAGTCCCATTCCACAATACCCTCTGTTGTGTTTCTCTCCTACTCTGTTGTTTACCTCCCAACCAAGGCCTCGTACGTAAAGTAGGGAGACTAATCTAGGGACAGAGGTACGCACGTGTATAGGTGCGTAATGGTAGCGCAGATTTCGTATGAGTGTGAAACGGACCGCGCCGTGACGTGATCGTGTCAGTGCCGTTTTGTATATAAAACCATTCGAAATTCCTGCCGTAACCGTGCCGTGACCGTGTCGTTGCCGTTTTCACACTTATACCAAATCTACTCAAGCTACAGTATTGATATCAGAGATGCCTGCGGAGGGGCGGTTCATTTTATGACCGAGTATCTGTGAGCCTGGACGCTAGCAAATCGTGCGATTTGATTGGCGGTTAGATAGTTTATAAATTACAATCTAAAATAATCTATTCAAAGGCGTCCTGTCTTGGCAAGGTTTGTTTTATAATAACTAATTTTTGAAAAGAATTTGTTTTTTGTCCAACGTCGAAAAGTCGATGGTTGTAGTAAATCTTCCAAACAATACATACAAGTGGTTAAATTAATTTTCCTTCGTAAAACAATTTCATATATTTTTAACAATAACTCATAAAAAATGCAATGTTCTAATGTGACCGTATATAAATGACTTTGTAGGTAAAAGTAGCGGAAATACTCCCACGTGAATTTTTAATTGAAAAATTAATGAAATAGGTGCAAACGAGGAGTTTTGGGTACGTATGGAAGGAAATTGTTTCAGTAACGGAATTGCTCCTACGTGAATTTTCAATCGAAAAAAGGTGTGAAGGAGGAGTGTTGAATACGTATGTAAGGAAATTGTTTCAGTAACGGAAATGCTCCTACGTGAATTTTTAATCGAAAAAAGGCATAGGTGCAAACGAGGAGTGTTGGATACGTATGGAAGGAACCTGTTTAGTAACGGAAATATTCCTACGTGAATTTTCAATCGAAAAAAGGTGTGAAGAAGGAGTGTTGGATACGTATGTAAGGAAATTGTTTCAGTAACGGAAATACTCCTACGTGAATTTTTAATCGAAAAAAGGCATAGGTGCAAACGAGGAGTGTTGGATACGTATGGAAGGAAACTGTTCAGTAACGGAAATACTCCCACACGAATTTTCAATCGGAAAATGACATACGGGTGCGTTTTCTGAGAATTGATATCAAAAACGTTTTTCCCGGGGAATGTTGTTTGTTCACGTCAAAAGCCATTGCAAACTTACAGTTTCATTGATTCCATTCACCCGAGTCACCAACAGTTGAAGTCTGAACAGCTTTCTATTGTTCGATTTCAGAAGACAAACTGTTCAGCAAAAAACGGGCATTTTCTTTTCTGTGCTGCACACATGATGATGAAAGGTGCAATAATTTCCAGGTTTTCAAATGCCAGCTTGAGCTTTTCAGGAGAAAAACTGAAAGTGTTCATTTTATACTGTGAATTTTCGGCAAATCGACAGACCTCGAGTTCAGCGATGGCAAATCTGTACTAGTACTAAAAAACAGTGTTCGGCTCTTTTTTCTTGAAAACATTTAAGTCTAGGCTTCTTCACTTGCCCGACGTTAGAACCCTAGGCCCTAAGTACTGAAAAAAGGCGTTCTTGATCAGAGTCCATAGAGTTAATAAATACAGAAATATCCTACAGTTTGTCAAAATTCACTTGCAAAGTTCAATCGCCTGAATGAAAAGTTTGAGCGGGAAATCGGCGACGCGCGTGTGACGACGGTACAAAATCCCGCCAAAAACACCAGCCAAAACTAATAAAACATTTTTCTCAATTCAAAATAGCGACAACCTTGAAATTTATCCAACATTTTGGTTTTGTTTGTAATTTGGAGCGAGTGGAGTGCAAATCTTGAGATTTTTGAGGGCAAAACGTGAAATCTAATTTAATTGGCTAGTTACGTTGCAAAAATTAAATATATATTGGGGTGCTCTCAGCCAATCAGAATGCAGACATTTTTGTGTGTATATTATTAACGTTGCCTTTTTTTTATTATTGCGCCTTTTTCATGTTGTATGACATTTTTTTTAACTTCAGTTGGGACTTATTTAAGATCTGTTTTTCATAATTTCATAAAATAAAATAAAACTTTTATTTTCAAAATAATTACTTAGCTGTAACAGATCTCCCAGTTCCGCTCACAAGCGCCGCGCAAAACAAATTTTTTAAGCACTTTACTCCTTTTCATATAAGGTAAAAATTATCGCTAATTACATCAACTGAAAGGCCTATAAAGTTAAATGAGTTTGTAATCCTTGTTCTGTCACGAAGTTCATATAAAAACCGTCAGATGTCAAGACTCAAACATGAACTGATAAGCGATCGATTTATTTTTCACTTTACCACTCTCAATTTTTAACAATATTTTCAATTTACAATCTTAATTATAATTTACTTCAAATTCATAGTTATAAGATTTTCTTTTGTGAACGTTATATAATTTTCCTCTTGATTTTCAAGTGTTACACGATAATTCTAAGGATTTTGATATTATTAAATTTTGATACTTTGGTGAATGGAAATGCTTGGATGCACTAAAATTTGAGGATAAAAATATGAATTCTGATTCGGCATTATTTCGGGTAATTTATGTACATCAACCTTATATTTTCATTCAAATGCTTTGCCTATGGGGCTGTTTATAAGAAGGCGAGTTGTCCCTTGTAGCCAGGGCAGTATTGCCCTCTCGTAACCAGGGACAATTCGTCTTCATAAAACAGTCACTATGTCTATATTGCTAAACTAGCTGATCTTAATCAGAAATTTTGGACATTATTATTAATATTTTGGAAGACAAAGAATAATTTATGCTTTTCTAAGAATAATCATGCATTTCCTCAAATCACACAAAAAAGGGTTTCCCAAATTCTTACGCTGTATATAATTACATTTTCTTGCTTTATTCTTAGAAGAGAAGGATGGAAATTAAATGTAATTATAAATTGTACTGTCGGCAAGCAAAAAAATCGCGCAATATATTGATAGTTTAGCGTCAGCTTGCGAAATCTCACTCATCGTAAATTAACCAAAAATTGCCTTTGACATAAATACGATCACTGAATTCTTGCAAACTACTAAAATGTAATTGAGGTCCCCCAGGTACTGACTCAAGTCTGCATGTGGTTGGGAATAAAACAAACAGACACAAGAATGAAGTCAATTTGCAATCGGGTTGTACGTACAGTAGTAGATTATTGGAGTGATACAAAAGAATTTAACGACGCGGTGATCTATTTCAGTGATTGGAAAACGTTTAAAAGCTGCCGCGAAGAAATCAGCTTAAATGGCAATAAAGAGAGGATTTAGATCAATAAAAAGTGTTACGATACAAAGGTTGCAATGACAGGAGAAAAGAAAAGAAGAAAGAGAAGAAAATAAATAGGATGAAACACAAGAAGGCAAGAAAGAAAAGGGGAATAAACAGGAAAGGAAAAGAGCAAGAAGAGAAAAATATATCTGTGATCTGAAATAAAATAATCTGCGATCTGAAAGAAAGAAAGAAAGAAAGAAAGAAAGAAAGAAAGAAAGAAAGAAAGAAAGAAAGAAAGAAAGAAAGAAAGAAAGAAAGAAAGAAAGAAAGAAAGAAAGAAAGAAAGAAAGAAAGAAAGAAAGAAAGAAAGAAAGAAAGAAAGAAAGAAAAAACGCTCATCACTATCATCACCGACAATAGCAAAAGAGATAAAAATATTTTAAAAGTTTTAAAGAAAGGTTGACTGTTCATCTGTTGTCTTCCATGTTGGGCTTCTGGTTACTGATGCACCAGGTTTACACATCGACGTACAATGACTGCGTGCCCCTGTTGCTTGTCCCTGTATCGCTCCTTGTTTCAATAGCATTGATCTTTCTCGCAGGAACGATCCCACCCGAGACGAGCTAAATTGCTCCGATGGTCGCTGCTTTTGTACAACCGCTATGAAGCCTTTTCGAAAATTCTCATTAAAAATCACATAAATATAAGGATTAACTGAGCTGTTTGCATGGCCGAGGTACAAAGTAATAAAGTCGAGTTGGTACGGTAAACCGCAAAGATACTTCAATGGATTGGTAAACATCAAGAACATCCGAACGTACAAAGGAAGCCAGCAGACTGCAAACACTACCACCACGGTCATCAACATTTTTAAAACCTTTCTGTTGGTTTTCTCTCGATTTGTGCGATTTGTTATCGAATGTTGACCGGGTGTAGTGCGACGCCATAGTCTTACCACTACGATGGTATAGAGAACTCCAATGATTAGCAAGGGTAGGGCGTACAAGCAAACGAACAACGCTATGGTGTAAGTAAGTGGAGAACTCTCATCGTCAAAAATGGGAGACCACTTTTCTATGCAGTAAGCAACGCCGTCTATGTTTTCCAGCCGAAGTGTATAAAGATTTGGAGCTGCAATGATGCACGAGGTCACCCATATCCCAGCTATGATCCATTTGGCACGCTGGAACGTTATTATACGCTTAAGCGGACGATATATTGCGAAGACGCGATCAAAAGCAATCGCGGCCATACTAAACACTGAACAAGCGATGGACACAAGTTGGAAGAATTGTAGAAGTTTACACAAGGCTTCGCCGAGTTGTCCTCCCATAAACCAGACGTCGACATCTTCTATGACCCAGTAGAGAGTTGGAACCATATTGAATAATGTTGTCAAAAGATCAGCCAGAGAGACATTGACAATAAAATAGTTAGTGACAGTACGCATACGAGACGTTCTTGTTACCGCCAAGACAACTAATACATTACCAAGCAACGAAAGCGCAACGATGATAACGTAGCCCAAAATCTTAAATGCTCGGCTGGTAGCGCTTTCCGTCCCAAACGAACAACCAAATCCTGTATGGTTGCTGCCCAATTTCTCTGATGATCCATTCAAGGAATTCATGATCTTCTCTTGGCAGACGAACAGGTGGATTTTACTTGACTTTTTAAGAAAATCACCAAACTAATAGCAATGTTCAGACGCAATACTGTTTGTAAAATACTAAGGCGAGAAAGCTGTGGCACCCCAAAGACTAAACGGTATCTTTAACGAGTCTTTCGTGTTGAGATCTGAGCAGTATTTAAAGGCCACCAGCGATGAACACAGGTGATTTCATTCGACTTTTGAAGTAAACCAAACAAAAGAAACTAATAAAAACCAGACCGACTGATGTGAAAATCTTTTGAAAGGGGCTCAATACCGATCCTCGAGGAATCTCAATGGAGAAAGATTTCCGTGAAGTGACTTAAGTATCGTTTTTTTGTTTAACTGGGACAACCTCTTATATAGCGCAATCCATGTGTTATTATTATTCCATAGTTATCTAAGAAACTATCGACAAACGAGCCCAGGGCAATAGTTCCGATAATAGCCGACACCTTAGATCCCCAAAAGATATGAATAACCCATTACTTAGCATTAAAAGTGCCAGCCAAGTAATTTTCAATTCAAATAGGCCAACGAATTAGTTTTTCTTTGAGCCGGGTTGCCGACTTTTTGACAATAAGGAAGATTTATTGGGTATTCGTTTTTGTAGAATAATATTACTGTGAAAATAAAAGGCGTGTTTATTAGTTAAGGAACAAAAAATTCATTTAGAATATGAGCAGGTGAAAAAAAGTAATTTAAGAAAAGCAATATGGTTTGAAGACTGATTAAGAATATAACACTAAAAAAGAGTTCACAATTGTAAATTTCAGTCGTTGCTAAACTACGGATTTGGTTATAAAATTTAAGATTTCGAATTTTTTTCCCGTAATATCACGATCAATTTCGGGAAACGTAAAAAAAATAAAACATTCAATAGATATTTCCGACTGAAAGGAAATATATGGTATAATTACTTACAACAAATATGATACAAAAGGAATTGTACTTTAAAGGAAAATCTCGACAACAAAAGTTGTCACGGAGGAATTAATCATTTTTGCAGCTCAAATTAGTGATACGCAGAATTCAGTCAGATTCTAGAGGCAGATAAAGAACTGTCAGGAGAAATATGTTTTGGTACAGAAGATAGGAAGAGTAGAGATATAATAATACAAGAAAAAGAATACGAATTAATCAGCAGGACAGCTGAAGCCATACCATGCTTCCCTATTTACCCAGCCAAAAAAAATCCCACAAAATTAAAATGCACGAGTTAGAGCTAGGTAGGATCGAGAAAAAAGAAAACGAAAGAAAAACATATTAACTAATTTATCCCCACCAAAAAAATAAAAATAAATAAAGACTACCCTCCCTCAACAAAAAAAACAAAAACAAAACGGAATTCACGTATAACTATACTAAATAAATACACTTTCAAAAAAAAAAAGAAAAACATTGTAAAAAGATGTAACAAATTCATAACGACCTAAGAGGTAGGAAATTATCATGATAGGCGCAAAGAAAAAGGTTTTAGAAATTGTAAAAAAGGTTTAAAAGATCAGCAATGGCTATTATTACTGATCACATACGAATAACAAAGAAGACAATTAGTGCAAAACAGCGGCCTGATAAGAGGAAATTCAATTGACACGATTTCTCCATCCATTAAAGGAATTGTAATAGACAAACACAAAAAGGGGGAAATGAAACATATTAGATGTTTAAGTGAATCAATAACACACGCATAAATGGGCATGACGTCACGGCAGCCATCTTGGATCAACCGCTTCATCGTCGTACGGTTGCTCGTTTATCCAACGAGGCTGTCTATCTTTATCTGTTAATCAAGGAATTGAATGGAACCCGGCACAATAATATGCAACGATTCAAAGCAAGTAAGAAATTATACAAGTATTGAGTTTAAAACCGTTGCCAAAAAGGTGGAACAAAATCAGGAAAACAATCATATTGAAAAAAAAATTCTAAAATCGACAAAAACTTCTAAAGAATAGCCGACTTCTGAGATACACTTCACTTGCCACATACAAAAGTATCAAGACGAAGCTACGTGCATTCGTAACAAGACAAAAGTTTTAGCATGTAGCCTTATTCTAAATCCTTTGTATGTAGCAGGTGAAGCATATCTCGGAACTGGACCGTTTATGTCTTAAAAGGTCAATATTTGAACAGTTTTACAGATTATGTATCTAGTACTAGAATTGTACGACTGTCCACTACAATTAAGGAAGTGCAAGTACAAAAACAACCATTTTCGTGAATTATTTAGAATTTTCACTGGTTTACTATGTAACTGGTATTGTTCAACCACGATTATAAAACGCGTTATTACAACAACAACAACAACAACAACAACAACAACAACAAAACAATAAAAAATAAAAAAAACAATTATATCGATATTGTACGACGATCGCAAGAGATGGAAGGCCTTTGGACTTGACAGGCCTACTATGACCTAACCGGGAGTTGGTGAAAAGAAGAATTACATTAGCCACTTTCATACCGTGAAGACTGGGTACGAGTCCCTTAAATTTTGACGATGGTAACGCGAAACTTATGTAGTCAGAAAGAGCACATCGAGCTGTATATAATCCCGAGGTTTGATGTTAATTGAATATACATTGAAAGAGATACAGCAGTTCAAACATGCTAGATTTTACAAAGAAATATATGGTTGTAGGGACAAAATGCATTTCTTCGTAAATTCTAGCATTTTTGCACGGCTGTTAGTCATCCAACGTTTTAGGACTTTTTCCGAGTAGGGCCTGGTAATCGAGATGCGCTACGTATACCCGGTACGTTAATTGATGAATTTATTCTCAAAAGACCCACTAATAACTCTACGGACCCTGCAACTTGCCAATAACGTGCCTGTAAAACTATAGAAACTGAAAATAAGATGCTTTTCGACGAACACCCGTTAGCATGCATGAGGTCATTATATATTAACGGGTCCACTAGGTTCCCTTATTAGTTGAGATACCAAAGGCATGTCGACTGTATCAACGATGGTACCAAAGGTATCTCGACTTATTGTCTTTCTAGAGTTTTTCATTAACATGTTCATATTTTGTGCGTCACACAACAGGAAATATTCTCGTGTGCTCATGAGTTTTTATGTGCTTTGTCTTCATATTATGTCTCAGTGATTACTCTAATCGCATATGACAACCATCATTCTTCAGCAAGCTGCATGTTTCCCAAACTGTTTATGTTATATTTATTAGCCACTTTCATACCGTGAAGACTGGGTACGAGTCCCTTAAATTACCAGGCCCTACTCGGAAAAAGTCCTAAATTAAAAAGCTGGCGCACCTCTCGCGACGAAAGAGAAAGCAACAAAAGCATACCGAGAATATACACCTATTTCAAAAAGTGTTGTCAGGCAAATGGCCTCAAGTACACGTGACCGACCCGACAGGAAGTATGGGTAGGAATTATTAAAGCTATGCTGAAACCGCTTGTATATCAACATGAGCATTCACACTTTCGCCCTTATACAATAAAAAACTTCATTTCTTGATGCTACATTGTAAAAATCAAGACCAAAGCCTAAAAGCGAGCGAATTTAAGGAATTCCCCATAATCCTTTTCGGTCTTGCACGTAGGCTTAGGGCTTTTTTCCGGGTTACTACTTCATGTATGACCACATGAAATGATACTAGAGTTACACTATTGTAACTCAGTGGAAATTTAGTGCAACTTTAATAGTGCCATTTTGAAGTAGTAACCTTTTCGGACGGCCTTTTTGAAATAGGTGCATGTACATAGAACAATCCAGGAGCGGACTTAGGGGAGGGGTGCAGGGGGTGCGCTCCTCCTCCTCCTGAGAAGACTTTGAGTCCTTTTTTCAATATTTTCCCAAAATATTGTCTCGGCATTTTCCAATTTATATGACGGTGCACTCCCCTCATGAAGATAATCCTGGATTCCGCCCCTGCAATCCCATCGATATCGCTTGAATAAAACAAAATAAGGACTTTTCACAGTAAGATGAGACGTTTTCCAGATGTGGCTGCTGTCATTAGCTAGTAAAAGTAATTTATAGGACGTGGAAATGAAGAAACATATAAGCAAACTTTGATGACATAGTTGAGTCAATTACATTGACATTATATACTCCCCCGAAATATACCGACATCCGAATCTAATGGAAAACGTGTTCTGAGAGGAAATGAAGACTGGAGGGAAATGAAAACTGAATTATCTAATTCAAACGTTTGTAACCTTGTTTATTGATATATCATACAATAAAATATTAAGAAGAAAGAAACACAGAAATACAATTCAACTTTTATTACTTTGGGAGCCCTGTGTCGGCTTCCTAAGAGAAATGTGCACGCGAAGGCACCACAACTGAGTCAGCTAGGGTCAGACATGACCATTCATGGACTTTCATTGTCATTAAACTAGAAGGAGACTAACATCAACTAACGGTGTGTAAAAAAGTGCTGAAGGAACGACGCGTAGCGGAAAAATATATTTGTAAAATATTTAGAATTTTCTTATGAATTTTATTGACATTTCATCTATTTTTTATTTGTTTGTTTGTTTGCTTGCTTTGCTTTGTTTTCCTTTTTGTTGTTGTTTTGTTGCTGTTGTTGTTGTTGTTGTTGTTTTGACGTTTTAGTCCATAAATGATTTAGCAGGTTTTCCGATAAGAAACGTACCCCATAAGCCTTGTGGAAACGATGATCGAGTTCTGTGTTATTCTTCATGGTTTTGCTTCGTCTACGTTAATGTTCTCAATACATAATTTCCGAGTTTTCGGATCGATAGATCCATCTTCAGGGAATGACAAAACGATAGCAAACGACAACAAACAATTACAATTCCAGCGCGCGCGCACACGCACTTCAACTGCCATAACAAGTGTGCGCGCGCTGTATCACGCGCTGACATACAGTCCAATTACAATTAGTTCTTAAAGATTAATTAAGCAATATAAAACGCGCGCGCATGTCTCTGTACTGTGATATAAATACGATAAAAGATGTAGAGCAAGAGAAAAGCAAGTTATCTGTGTGTGGTCTGTCTCACTACATGCATTACAGGGCCCACGTAATTAGCGAAAGCTGTTGTCGTGACCTGCCTTCAATGGAAGGGAAAGCTCATAAACTAAATATCTTATCAGTCGCAATGTCAAAACTGTCAGTTTTTCATTGAAGGCCTGTACATTTTCGCCGAGGGAGCGTTGCGTGACATAACGGAAGCGGAGAGGAACAGGTATTTCAATATCCTTCCTCCTCATTTTAATGCCATTTTTCTCCCTCTTCCCTAATTTTTTCGGTCCATTTCTCCTTCACTACATCTCATAATTGTTTTCCTCCCTCCTCCCAAACCGATTTTTCTGCCTCTTTTCTCCTCCTCCCTACTTTTTGGGGCTATTTCTCCCTCCTCCCTAAACCGTTCCTCTCCGCTCATAACGTAACATCTAACATTAGAAAAAAAAATCTTTTAATATCTCTTTCTAGCGAGATTTTCTGAGCAGTTCTCAAGATAATCCTGATAATTCGAGGGGCTCTGCCTGAAATTTGTCCATACATACTAAAAAACTCCACGCTCCACGCCTGTTCGGGTGATAAAATTGTTTCAAAGCAATCATTATCCCCAGTCTCCCTCCATATCAAAACAAATTTATCCCCAGGGGGGTAGGGTTTAGAACTTTGCTTGATTTCCATAAATCATATTTTCCCACTCTTGGCAATGAGATTTTACACTTTGCACTTTTCATAAAGTGATTTAGGTTTTCATTAAGTTACATCCATCCAAATACAGTAATATAAAATTATTCTTTTGTATCATAACCATTATGCTTTTATTCTGTTGTATTTGTTGCTGTAACTGGGTCTAACTGCAGTTAAAAAAGTGTTCTTTTGTCTACGTCATTCAAAACGTCAGCGCTCTGTCCACGCGCCCTCACGGCTTACTTAAAAAGCATATTAATTAGTGCCAAAGGTAGACAAGCCGGGAGCCGATCATATATCTGTTGCAGTTCACTTTGTAAAAGGTGCTAAAAGTCGAAAAACGTTGGCAAAAGAAGGTCCTCCGGTTTATTCAACAGTAAACCATCGTGAGATCTCGGGTTATTCAGATTGTTATCTGCTCTTGAAAGGCATAATTCCGTCTTTGCATACTCAAATTTCCCCTCCTGGATGGTTTGTCTACATCTACCAAGCTGAGTGTAGCAAAGTCATGTTTACTCACACTTCCAGCTGTTCTTTATCATACAGATAAGGGCCTTATATCACTAGGTGTGGGAAACCCAATCAAGTGCCAGTTGCTTCGAACCGCTGAGACCTCAACAGCACTTTCTCTGACGCGTGTATACAGTCCTTGAGTTTTCAAGTTGAGCTTTCTGTTGGCAGCAGGTTATACGGTGTTTTATTGCCCAATTTGCATAAAACTATATTATTGAAGTGTTAATGTTTGGACTAGTGAAAGGAGATTAGCTTTTTTAATCAGCGCTTTGTGGAGTCCATCGAATTATTCAAGACCACTGGACGTGTTGCACAAAGCAAGCCTACGTTCCCAAAAGGACTGTGTAATATAAAAGAAGATTTTTTTAAAGAAATGCGTTACGATTTAAGGGAGTGTGTCAAAGAAGCATCAATTAGCCGAGGTGAGCGCTAACAACTGAACTGTATACTTACAATCTTGAGAGGAGATCTCTCTGGGCTTCAAAGATCTAGGAACCTGTGCAGGCTACATATTTCATGGTGAGGATTTCTGCAATTGCATAAGGTAAGCATTGAATATTTCCAAAGTATATAAAGAGAGAAAGCGAGGAACTCTTATATTGGCGAAAATGATTATATAGAGTGGGAGTCCTTATTAAGTGGAAATAAATAAATATATAAATAAAAAGGACATTTCGATATTATGAAGTTGTTTCAGCAGAGACGACCGACATTTTGAACATAACAAAACCCATAAAACACAATGTGATTTTCCCTGAACTATAAAGAGAAAAAGTAGCTTACAGACGCCAAAACAGCTAAATAACTACTATACTAGGCAACCAATTACTTTTTGCAAACAAGCTTGGCTAATATTATTGTAATAAGCTTCACTATCCGGCATAAAGACCCCATAAAGCTTATTATTGGTAACAGAAGATCACAAAACACAAATTTTCACTCCTGAAGCTATTGTTTAAATAGTTTTTAGACATATTATACATCTTTGGACGGAAAGGTCTCAAATATTTTGCTTTTAGGACTGACATATTTTGCTTATAGGGCCAACTGCGTTGACAAGATATTTCATTCATCAAATGTAAAATCTGAGATAATCGGTTACAGCGTCATGATTATGTTTCAGGGGCTCCAAATACGATAAATACGTTTTTAGTCGTTTTACTGAATATTCGACCTGCGTAAAGGCACCGTACAATTTGATGTTTTAGGAACTCGAAGGCTAACGAGGCAACGAGGTGGTTTTGTTAGTATTAAAGAGCATTATTTGATACGGTGAAATCTAAGGGGTTTATCTTTATTTGAAGCCGACTTTGAGGTGATTTCGCCTCTTGTCGGTTTCTCACTGATAAACTCTTATGGCAATGATAGACGCGTATTTTAATAAGAAGATGAAGAGTATTTTTATCGTAGTTCATCAAATGATCTTTTTTGAAAAGAAAATATTGTTTTTAATGTAGATTCATTTCAGCCTTTCCATATTTTTTTCCTCTTTTACTTTTAAATTTCGCCCTCCGGTTTTTTTTTTTTTTTTTTTTTTTTTTTTTTCTTTTTCTTCTTTTTTTCTTTTTTTTTTTCTTCAGCTTTTTACTGCCTCCTCGACTACATTTCCTTTTTTTGCATTTGTTTCCATTTTTTCCATTTATGCTTGGATGCATTGCACTTATTCGTCCATTACTTGCTCAATCATTAACTCGACCATTTTGCCATTTTATTCATTCATCTCTCTTACCATTCATTCGTTCGTTCATTCATTCGTTCATTCAATTGTTCGTTCCTTCATTTGTCAATATATTAATTATTCATTACTTAATAAATTTATTAATGTATATATCTATCCATCCATTCAGTCATTCTTTTTTTAGCCTTTTTTACTTTCTTTCTTTCCTTCCTTCCTTCCTCCTTTCTTTCTTTGTCTCTCTCGATTTGTAATTTCTTTATTTCTTTCTTCTCTCTCTCTCTCTCTCTCTCTCTCTCTCTCTCTCTCTCTCTCTCTCTCTCTCTCTCTCTCTCTCCCCCTTCCTTCCTTCTTCCTTTCAATCGTTCGATAGACGACTCACTTATTTCTGAAATTCACCTTCCTCTCTGGCGGCTTGGATCTCACAACCGGAAAAAACAAGTCGCACACATTCCCTATATGCCCTCCTTGTACATTACACTTGGCTACCAAATTGAACTATAATAGCAAATCCAGACAGATTTCCTGAAAGCAATTGTCATCGTCTGAACGAATTTGTAAGTGTTATAGGCTTAGTCAGTTGTTAGATGGACCCCCAGGACAAAATCTGCTATATCATAAAAGCCATCTAGGTAACTTGAAACGTCCTATATTAATGGTCATATATTCACGTATTTAGTGTGAAGATTTTATTGGATGTTAGATGCAAAGTTCCATTGTTCGTTAGTAGTGGCTGTTGCAAGTGTGAGCAAGCTCTTACATTTTATAAGACATCAGATTCGAACAAAGTGAGATTGTGGAATATTGTACCGAATAAAGGGTTTTCACAGCCAAATTCTAATCTATCATATTTTAAGAAAAATGATCAAAACTTGTCTGTTAAAAGGCATAATTAAAACAGGTTTGAAAATCTTGTCTAGTCATTCGTGGTATAAGATAAAGAGCTGTTTGTTCGCTTTTGTTGGATGAGAACTACAAATTCAAACAAACCAACCCACACACACACAGATAGGTAGACAGTCAGTTAGACGGACAGACAGACAGACAGACAGACAGACAAGCAGACAGACAGACAGACAGACAAATAAACAACTTAAAGCAAGCAAACAAACAACCAATACTGAGAAAAACAAGGAACAGAAAAGGAAAAAAGAACAGAAAAAAAAACAGACAAGAAAACAAATAAACAAACTACAAAAAGAAAGCATATAGACAAGCAAACGAAAAATTAACAGATGAGAAGGCAAAAACTCACCAAACAAACAAACAAACAAACAAAAACCGAACAAACAAACCAAGCAACAAAGTTACCCTACGAGCAACGCTGTCCAGCCCGTACATTAAATTTCCTGGCTGGCTACAGAAGTGCATTAATTAAAGTCTTTACAGAGGAAAGCATAATTATATCCTTGTCATAGCTGCTCATGATTTCGACCATATCAAGGCCTATCAGCCCGGGTCCTTAAGTCGCCGTTTTTACAGCAACTCAATACAATTTAAGGCGTTCTAAGGCGTTTTAAGAAAATGTGGAAAAATTTGTGGAATTTTTAAGGCGTTCTAAGGCGTTTTAAGGCAACTTATTGAAAGATTTGAATTAAATGAAATTAATCTAAGGCTACTTTAGGCTGCATTGAGTATTTTAAGGCATTTTAAGGCGTTTTAAGGCGTTTTAAGGCAACTTATGGTCCTGGAGTAGGCCTATATCCGTATTACAGAGGTGTTCGTATTATATAATAGAAGTGTTTGTATTATAGAGTTAATCGTATTATAGGTGCATTTTGTCCGCAATAGTTGTATATTATAGCCATATTCGTCTATTAGTGGTGTTCAAGAGAGATATAAAGATCTCCTTAATAGTGTTGGATTCTGCAAAGGCATTGCGACCCAAAGTTCAACTCTAAGCTCATTGCGGCTTTAGACTGTACCGCATTGATTGATTGTGCACTCAAAGACGCGACAGAGTAAGTCGTCGGTGTTTTTATACCTCACATCTTTAATTCGTCCTCAAGCCATTGACACATATCTTTAAAAGCGAATTCCATTAAATCTTAATGAATTTTGGCTCGGAGTTCGAGGTAAAGGTACTTCTTTTAATTTGCGATATAGAGAATATAATCTTACCGACTTAAAGAGGCTTCCTACAATTTCTCTAGTGAAAAACGCGTAAAATTGCTTGGGATCTAAAACGGCGACGTCATCATTTCGTCGCTATGGTAACTCCGATGTAAACAAAACACATATCATTAAAAATTTCAGTCTTTATGTAGTAAGTGGACGAAAGTTCATAACTGTGGGTGCTTTCATGTAAGAACTACAGCCGTTTCAAGTTGACCGGTCGAGCACTAGGGAAATTGTAGGGAGCCTCCTTAATACTAATTTCAACTGGACAGGAAAGTACCTCGTCCGCGCAAACAATTGTAACTTCCATTTTGTTTCGTTTCATTTCGTTTTGTTTTTAATTGTTCTGTTTTGTTGTGTATTTTTTCTTTGTTGTTTGTTTGCTTGCTTGCTTGTTTGTTTATTGGCTAGCTTGCTTGCTTGCTTGTTTGTTTGTTTGTTTGTTTGTTTGCTTGCTTGTTTGTTTGCTTGCTTGTTTGTTTGTTTGTTTGCTTGTTTGTTTGCTTATTTGTTTGTTTGTTTGTTTGTTTGTTTGTTTGTTTGTTTGATTGCTTGTTTGTTTGCTTGCTTGCTTGTTTGTTTGCATGCTTGTTTGCTTGCTTATTTGTTTGTTTGTTCTTTTTTGTGGTATTTGTAAAGGTAACAGCATGATTTATAGTAGTTTTAACTTTAATACCTTTTTGTTAAAGAGTCCGAGTGATAATTCACCTCGCAACTTCTAGAGCTCTTGAGCGAGAGAATATCCTTATTCCATTTCTTGGGGGGAGGGGAGGTCTTTTTGATTTACTCCTTAGAATATTTTAGACAAATAAGTCTTTTGCAAAATAAAGTTCGCCATTTTTTTTTTTTTTTTAGCTTAAAAGGTTTTTTTTTTTTGAAAACGAGTGGTTGCCATGGTGATTTTGAACTTTTTAAATACCACACGCACGGAATGCGTCGTGAATTGATCAAGGTTCACAAGGAACGGAAGCAACCAATAAGAAAGGAAGAGCGAACTAAGGCCCCATTTACACGGAAACGTTTTCGTTTTATATAAATGTAAACGACTAAAAAGTTCTTGGTCCACACAACCGTTTCACTCCGTTTTTGCTTGTCCATTCGAAAACGATGAAGACGCTGTGAAAACGGCCTCAAGGATCCTGGGTACTAATGAACATGCGCAGTGACTATATTGACGGCCATTTTTACCAAGCGTTTTCGAAAATAGCCGTTTACGACTGTCCACACGGAAGCGACAGATGAGCGTTTACGAAAATAGTCACTTTGAAGTGCGTGTTCAAAAATGAGCGTTTACAGTGGAAACGATGAGCGTTTTCGTGTGGGCGAAACATGTAAACGATCAAAAATTGAGCGTTTACACGTGAAAATGTTTCAGTGTAGATGGATTCTAAATCGTTGTATTGTAGAAGTTAATATTGGCTTATATCTAAATATAACGGCAATGAACGCAAATTGAAATATCTATTAAAAAAGATACTTAAAATCACTGTAACATTTTCCTTTGTGACGTAGCACGAGATAGAGGTCAACGTCAATTATGCTAAGTAAACTATATTTTTAATGGTCCTATATACTCCTATATACTCTACTAGTATTAGTCAATTCTATAAAAAGATTCATTTCTGTACATGCGAAGCCCAACCCGAAGGATCTCGCGGGAGCAAGGGACTGTTCGTGATTTGTTAAAACAGTGAATGTGAACATTATTAGTTAGGTAGGGGCTAACTACTTTTCTTATTACTAACAAACATTTTTTTTTAAAGTTTAATTTAGTGGAAGAATAAAATTCTCTCCAACAAAAAGTCGGAGAAGAATATATATATAAAAAATAAATCTTTAAAAATTTCCCCTTTTATTACATCTAAGCAAAACAATCAGCGATCACTTAGGAAGCTACAGTATTTTCACAAGGTGGTAGCGTTATAAATTGGCGAGTTAAATTTGCCTTTACAAAAATATACATATGTAAATGAGCAAAAGAAAATCAATCTAAATTGGTTGAACGCTGTATTCATAATTCAACAAAGGATTTCTAAAAGAGCCATTGAAAATGAGTTTCTCTGATATTAACCACTAAAATGTATACATTAAAAACTAGAATATCCTAGTACAGCCGTGTTATTGTTATTCCTCACACCTTTTGTCTACGAAAAAAAGAAAAAAGAAAAAAAAGAAAAAAACCGAGTTTACAACTTCATGAATGGTTTAGCGAAGATTTCTGTTCGGCTACAGTTCGTCAGTATATAACTTGTGTCGCCGACATCTGTCGTCTTTGCCACAATCGAAATTACAGCTATGAAGGTTTAGCGGGAGATTCTTTTCTGGACAATTAATAGCAAAAGGTGTCAATGTTTTTAATGCCTGTCGCTATGTGTATTTTGTCTACGAGGGTTTAGCACGTCCGTTTATCTACGCCTACACGATTTCTGATGAGTTCTGGTCTTAACGTACAATCTCAAGATCACATCTGTCCGAAAAAAAGACATCCACACAGAACCATATAGTTGAGTTGGTTGCTTTTGAAAGGAGTTTCTTCAGTGGTGAGTTCAAAATGATACACATTTAAAGTGTTTTTGTATTTGAGGTCGGGAGTTTGTTTTTTTCGACGAAATATTAGCTATTCTAACGCACCTACATTCACTATCCGGCAAGATTTTTTGGATATGCTAGATAAACTTCAAGCCTTTTCTAAAACAACAGTTTGACTAAAACAACACACCTTCGAAAAAGTACTACATTTGAATCAAATTGTTAACTTAATCGAGGGGAAAAGGGTCTAGATAGAGGATTATAAATCACAAGTTCACAAATCGTAAATCTGTTATTGCTTGAATTTTCAATCAAAAGCCGTTTCATAAACAAATGCAAAATATGTAAGACAAATGTACGGTTGGCAGCAATTTAAAGAAACCGAGAGAAAGGTAACGAATCTTAAATAAGACTTTCTAAGAACACTAACTATACAAAAACAAAATTCTACGTACAAGTTCTAGTGGATAAAGGGTCGGGCAGAGTTTTTTTCAATTTGTATTTGGTATATATCAGTAGATATCATGTGAAATTCTAAATGCATAACATAGAAAATTTGATATGGAATTGTAAAAGTTTTGTTCGCAAAAATCTCAAATTTTATTGTAAAATTAACAATTATATGCAAGTTACATTAATATTTCGTTGGATTCTTTATCTAATTTGAGGGCTTATTATCAAATTCTGACAACTTCTAGACTTGCCACAAATCAACCACTCTTATATCTATTTGTCTTTGTGGTTAAGATTTTTTCATTTCTTTTTTTTCTTTTTCTTTTCTTTCTTTTCTTTCCTTTTTTCTTTTCCTGGCGACGTTTTGAAAGTCTAGACAATTTCATGCGAACAAATTATTAGCAATTTGTCGTATGAATAGATAAACATTAAGCTTTGGTGAGAATTTGCTACAAGAGCATGAGTTATTGTGATAATAGAAATACTTTGATATGTCTGAAACACTGAATATACGAATGGACGTCTGATATAGAGAAAAAATAAATAAATTTAGAAATAAATAAGAAAAAATGAATATCCAGTAGAATTAGGAAGTATATATTGATGATTTGATTGAATAACAACTCTAAACATTAGTATTAAAAAGATGAAAACTGAAGACAAAAATGAATGATAAGATCAATGCTAAGATCAATGCTAAGATAATCTTGTTTTTGCAAAACGATGCCATTTAGTATAAACAGTTCAATAACGTGAGAAAATAACTTAATTACATTTTGATTTGTCTTTCCGTAAGAATAGTAGTTTGACTCACAAAATTATCAGTTTCTATGAATATTGCATTTATTTCAGATCGTTTTTGGTTTTTGTTTTTGTTGTTGTTGTTGTTTTTTTTTTTGCTTTGTGTGTTGAAATAAGGCAACTAATTATTCTTATTGTTGTATTCGTTCTCCTATTTTCAGGAAAGGCTTGTAATAAGTGTAATTCAACTAATCAGTCAGTCAGTCAGTCAGTCCGTCCGTCCGTCAGTCAGCCAATCAATTAATTAACCAATCAGTCACTCACTCACTCATTCAATCAATCAATTAATCAATCAATCAACGAACGAACGAACGAGTGAGCGAACAAATTTCATTACTTGACGTATTACATGAACTATTCAAATTCGATAATTTATTAACAAATTTAGCATAGGAAATTACACCGTTCGAGAAGAATTGATGAAAAATACCGCGCGTATTTGATGAAAGTGGTTTAATACTACGAGTGCGGTTTGGCCTTTTTACCTGAGTCACATAAAAAGGCCGAAACTTTCGGGATATGTGCAATTAATTAATTGTACGGCATTAGGAAAAAATTACTGTTCAACAGCCAATCAGAAACGAGTATTTTTTGTAGGTGTGTTATTAATGAACAAATTTAGCAACAATAAACAACAGCAAAATATAAAATGGACTTTCAGCGAAAATTTTTGTAACCTTGGTTTGATCTTTTTCTGATTCTCTGTTAATCATCCTTTGGGTAGTCTCGTCACGCAAGGGAGGGAGGGGGAACGTTGCGTGACGAGACGAAACACGGTTTCACTCGAATTGGCAGTAGGCTCCACCCTAGTGGATTAACAACGGATCAGAAAAGCAAAAATCTAGCCAAAGATGCAATAAATTTCGCTGTAATTACAAATTTCAAAACAAATTTTCCCCTCACTTATGTATTCAGTTCCTGCATAAAAAATACCAGTTATACAATGGTTTCGAGTGGTTCTCCGGTTTTTCTTCCCTTAGCAAAAATCAACATGTGAGTTGAGCGTTGTATATATGCAAAATATTTAATGTAGAGGTAGTGAGTGTGAGATTGAAGATGGCCCAATGAAAGATTAGCGAAAGCTAAATTGGCTTCCGTCTATAAATAAAGAGTTAATTTTATTTCTATTTTTAATGGCATACCGTGAAATATCCCACGAGTCACTTGTATTTTCTAGTATAAGACGACTTTCAAAGATGGCGGCCTAGTACATGAGAACGAGGCCACAAAGGCCTTGTTAGCAGAAAATAAGCGTGGCGACACTTCTATTGTTATCAAAGACGATGTGTTCCTCTCCCTTTTGAAATAACTATTTTCTGTGCATTTTACAGGATGTATTTAGACTCATTTGATGCCATGGTGATTTTCGAGGCCTTTCTGGCCTCGTTCTCGTGATCTAACAATGAGCCCGCCATTTTGAAGGAAAAAAACGTGACGAATGGGATATCCACGATATATCACGAGATACCATTGTATAACTATTTTATCCTACACCATAGAAAATACAACCAATTACTGTAATAGGGAACTTCAGATTTGACAACGAGTACGAGATTGAGTCCGAGTACGTGTTTTTAAATTGGTCTTGTGTGGGATGTTGATACCGAATCATAGCCAATTTTCCATTTCTTACAATTAATGTTTCAATCTATGTATAGGACTACGGTTCAGTATCAACAACTCACGCAACTCGTACTCGTACTCAATCTCGTACTCGTAGTCACATCTGAAGTTCGCTAATGTATCACGGGAAGAGACGGTTGAATACCACTGAATATACAACCGGCTTTCCTGCTCTCTGATTGGCTATATTTTCTATGATGTGGGATAAAAAGTTTTATCGTTCGATCAAGACTACCATTATTGCATCTGCACTTAAATGTTTATCTTTGTTATTTAACCATTAAGAGACAGCTATTTAAAGTATTGAAGGCGATTTAAAGGACTAAGAGATTAACTTGTTCCAATTGATAACAAAGGTTATCTTAGTAATGGGTTTAGTTTAGACTTTTACCAGACAGTGGTGTTTTTGTCATCTGTATTTGCATTTTGTTGCTTTGTCAGTTCTTTTTCGTGTGTCTGCCTGACCTTGTTTCAACCTTTCAGTAAATATTTTACCTTTAATCTTTCAATATTCGATCTCTTCATTTTGTTTTTGTTTTTTATATAATTTTTCTTTTATTCATTCATTCATTCTTTTATTCTTTCTTTCTTTCTTTCTTTCTTTCTTTCTTTCTTCTTTCTTTCTTTCTTTTTTTCTTTCTTTCCCGTTCTTATCAGGTTCTTTTTATCATCCTGATCTTTTTCTTTTCTATAATACTATGGCACAATGCCTTCCTTTGATCTTTCTTCGTCATCTATCCCCATTTTGCTTCCTTTTTTCCTACTCCTTTCACTTCATCTCATACATCCCGTCGTTTAACTTCCAATATCGAATATTATTTCTTGTTTTCGAGTACGCCAACGTTAAAGTTACTGTCAAGGTCATTGTCCTTCCTCTAGTATACTCGAAAACAAATGTTATCACTTCCTTAGCAAAAAAAAAGCCGTTAATTACCCATAATGGTTACATCTACACGCAAGGACAACTTAATAGACGAAAAACCTGTTAGTTTTATGGAGGATCTGGACAGAAACAGCAGAATTTGTATTACACGTTCGTTGTATTCCTTTTTGAGAAAAGGGCTATCAAACATGAAATTGTTCCACGTGATATTCGAGATTTTTTATATCGGACTGCTTCAGCTGAAGCCCCTGTAAAGAAGGCCAATAATGACAGCTATAAGCTGATGTGCAATTCATCAATGTTTTCATTCGTTTGTTTGTTCAGTATTTCGTTCGCTCATTTCACTCGTTTAATACTCATTTACGAGTTAATCTCACTAATTTTCTCATCCTTTTTCAACAAAGTTAGGGTTAGACAGCTGGAACCCTTATAAAGAAGGCCAATGATGGCAGCTATAAGCTGATTTGCAATTCATCAATGTTTGCATTCATTTGTTTGTTCAATATTTTGTTCGCTCACTTCACTCGTTTGTTACTCATTTACGAGTTCTTCTCACTAATTTTCTCATCCTTTTTCAACAAAGTTAGGGTTAGACAGCTGAAACCCAGTAAAGAAGATCAATAATGGCGGCTATAAGCTGATGTGCAATTGATTTGTTTCAGTCATTCATTTGTTAGTTCAGTATATCGTTCGCTCATTTCACTCGTTTGGTACTTAGTTACGAGTTAATTTTCTCACTAATTTTCTCATCCTTTTTCTACGAAGTTAGGGTTAGAAATTATATAGGCATATGTACACAGCTAAATATATAGTTACATCCTCTTAGAAAAATCTGGATATGATGCGAAAATATTTACCTTATCATAGTTATCCATTACACAAGATCCATTAATAAACTAATCAGACTGATAGATATTAGCAGTTCAAATATGTCATATCATCGTTTTGGTTCGTCTCGAATCTTCCGGTTGAGTAGACCAAATTACAACTTCTTGAATCGTTAAGATTTCTGTCTGGTGTTCAAGAGCTTAAAATCACGAAGAAAGAAGGAATTCTTATAAGATGCCGTCAAGTGTTCAGCTCGAAGAAAATAAGGTAAAGGAATTTTGAGATTTGACGAGAAAAAGAAAATCAAACACATCACATAACGCCATAGATTATTTGAAAAATAAGGAAAGAAAAGACTGATGAAGGAAATATATTATTAATTTGAAAATATTTCAAATATAGCGGGCAGGCTGATTGGCTAGATGCTGTGTTCATATTCGAGACATAAATCACACTAAAGCCGGTCGGAAAACATTTTGTAAAAGTAAATACAACGATTATGTATGTCTCTGTACTGTGATATAAACACTATGGAAGATGCAGAGCACTCGAAAAGCAAGAGAAACACTCGACTACGCCTCGTGTTCCTAAGCTTGCATTTCTTGTGCTCTACATCTCCGAGTGTATTTATATCACAGTACAGAGACATGCGCGCGCGTTTACAACAGAAGCAAAAATTTGATGGAAAAGAAAAGATCAGGACCGAGGGAATTTGAAAGAAATTGTAAAACTATCAAGGAAATCCGAGGTTAAACTCGAGAAAAAAATGTCTCTCAAATTATCAATCAATCAATCTGCCCAAAGACATTGCGAATCTTCCCAAAACAAATCAGGGACTTCAAGATATTGCGATTAAAATCCAGGGTTTTTGCTTTTATCCTTTTGATAAATGTGTACGCGATACAGATCTGCACGATTGCCCAACATTCCATTACAAAAACATGGCTTACATATTTATGATCGGATTGAATGTGAAAAGACGTCCAACGGGCTAGCAATTTAGAATATAAAAGAATATTGTATAAACACAATCATAAAAACTCGAAAGCTGGATTTTCAAAGGTAAATTACAAAATTGATGGAAATACTGCGGCTTCAAGATAACAGATAGTGATTCCTGGCTAATGTTGTCAGATAGTAAGTTCCTCTAGAATGCGAAACTGTTTGTTGTTGTTGTTGTTGTTTGTTTGTTTGTTTTTCATTCTTCTACTTTTCTTTCGTTCGTTCTTTCATTCCCACTTTCTTCTCCCTTTAGGCAATAATATATGCAAGTAACGAGGTGTCGAGGGAAATAGTTGTCTTTAGATATGTAATCTAGTAGTTCAACGAACTAGGGATCGTCGTATGATCAGTGCAGGTGCAAAACAAAATCGCTTTTCTCCCAAAACAAATGAAATATTTTATCAAATTATATTTCTTCTATGAACATAAAATCAAATGAAAGACAGTCTCACTGCTCCATACGTATCAAAATGGCGGCGTGAAGCCAACTATTTCAAGCGCTGTAAAGTTGCTAATTTATTTACTAAGCCTGGGTCTCTGTTACCCTAAACCAGATCCTCGTTTGTATAAAAACAAAGACTGCAAACAGACTTGTAACCTGCGTTGCTGACTGAACACAAACTGTGTATTTCGGTGATTTTTTTGGCGATTTTTTTCGTATTTCGCCCACGAACAATGGCTTCGTTACGTCACGCGTATACCCTTTTCTGGTGTAAAATTTATTTCTGCCGTGCCGTTCTAAGATGTAAATCCCTGATAATCAAAGCTCAGCTTAGCTTTATATGAGAGGTTGTCTTCGTACTTCATAAATAGCCAATTACACAAACATTAACCATTTCAAAACACTAGAAGCTGATACCGAAATGGACATTGAGAAATCTGTTCACCAGATGATTGTAAAGAAGCGCGTGGACGTGGGCGCTTCAAACAGCGACTGAGACAAATTCTTGGTAACTATATATTCCAGATGGGTTTATTCAGCACATTCATAGATAGAACATATGACGTTTATAGCGACTTTTTACTGGCAGACCGAGTGTTGTTGCGATACATGCCCTTTGCAAACAAGCTTTGTTTAATACTCGCGCCGGGTTTTCTCGTAGCCCGAGTAAACGCTATTATAGCGTTTTGGTTTGTTTGCTTTTTCTATTCCTTTCTTCGACTTTTTTCACAAAGTTCTGTTCTCTCGTTTCGTTTGTAAAAGTTAATCTAAACCTGTACGGGGGAGGCTTTAATTTCACGGTAGCGGCTGCTGGAGACACGATGCTGGTCGTGTCAAAAGATAAAAGGATAAGTTAAAAAAATGATTTTAGTTTAGAATTTGATGAGATCAATTCGAATCCGCCTTTGCATTTGTTGGCTTTGGTGTATTCAAACAGAAAGTTCTCAGACTTTTGTTGGAATTTGGAACTCGAATTTTATTTTGTTTTCTTGTGTGTTCGTTTTTTGTTGTTGTTGTTTTTTGTTTGTTTGTTTGTTTTTTGTTTTTGTTTTTGGTTGTTTTTTTTTTTCTTCTTCTTCTTCTTCTTCTGCCCCCGTTCGTCACTTCTGTTTTTTTTTGTGTGTGTGTGTGTTTGTTCGTTCGTTCGTTTATTTATTTATTTACTTTTATTTATTTGTTACGTTTAAGGGTATTTTAGTTTGTCTTCCCTTTTCCGGTTTTTCTCTCTCTTTTTTATAGATAGATAGATAGACACCTTTATTTTTCGGGGGCTCTGTCGTCTTGTACGAGATCTATTATTGTTTTACAATACAAAAACATAGTGTACAGTGCTGTGTGTTGAGCATTGTTGCATTGTGAGCGCCGTTCTTTGTTAACCGGTAACGACAAAACGACCTTTCTTTTGGAGATTCCTAACGAAAAGCACCGTCGGGTGATGAGGTTTCCTTTTTACGATAGTAGTTTGCGTTTGTTTGTTTGTTCATTTGTTTGTTTGTTTGATTACTTGTTTGTTTATTTGCTTGCTTGCCGGTTTGTTTGCGTGCTTCCTTGCTTGTTTCTTTGATTGCTTGCTTGTTTGTTTGTTTGTTTGTTTATTTGTTTGTTTGCTTGTTTGCTTGCTTACGTACTTGCTTGTTTGTTTGTCTTAACATATTTAATAAACAAGTTGTTTTGCTGAATTCTAAATTCAGACAGAAAGTAATCTGAAACTAGAATCTAAACTGAGAATATTACAAGTGCTGTAATCAACTTATACTCCAACATTTCCTAAGATTAAACCAGAATTTCCTGTTCAGAATGATTGATAGCTACCTGTAACTACATCTTCAAAAGAGTTACTACTCGAACTAGTTCAAAAATAATTGGATTATGGTTGAGTTGATAAATTAGAATATAAAGAACCTCTCAAAAGCTGTCTGAATTTCGAAAGAGATACTTGAAAAACAGGTGACTGACAAAGAAAAGCGAATTCATTATAATTTAAGTGTGAAAATAACAACGCACTTTTAGCGCCAAAAGTGGGCGCGCGTTTACAACTCATAAATCAAGATTAATTTGATTTGAGTCTTGGTGTCAATTTCGGTTAATTTTCTTCATAGGAAAAAAGGTACTTTTGAATTTTTTTCAGTCGTCATATTACGAAAGTTTATTGAAGAGTAATTGTCGCTCTTTTTCGATTTTTTGACGATTTTTAAAGTAATTGTAAAAGTAAATTTGGTGAAATCATTGGTGAAAAAGTTTTATTAGTGAAACTATTTAAGCGAAATTTGGTTTTCAATGTCCTTGAACATGTACTCATCGAAGCGATTGGCTGTTTTGGATTCAACGCATGTCGACTTGGCTTAACTTAAAGAAAAAGAAAAAGTCAGACAAACAGACAGACAGACGGACAGGCAGACAGACAGACAGGCGCTAGGCAAGCACACAGACAGACAGACAGACAGGCAGATAGACAAAGAACAGTTTTATCAAAAGTTACATGGCAAGAAAATTGAAAATTGAATCGCACACCAAAAATTACTGAAATTTCAAAGACAAATACTTCACATTGTTTCGTTCAAAAAGACAAAAACAGTTCAAAAAAGTTAATCATTCGAGCACTTTAGGATATCTATTATTAGATTCGTTGGTAGAGTTCTTTCAACAGTTTAAGACATTTTCAATTAAATTCATGAACAAGGCTCTCATAAAAAGTGACAGGTCAGCGAGTTGAAAGAAATTTTCTCAAAAAATCTATGATTAGATTTGAAATTTGGTAATCATTTATTTTAACACGTCGATAAGTACTTAACCTTTTCATGCTTGCAGGTATATAAGTCTTATAAGGCAATGTCTGGCGTGGAGCTCTCACCACTTGCTCAAAGATGAAAGTCTTCAATTTTCGTTGAGAAGAAGACAGACGTATTTCAATAAAGGTAAAGTTACTTAGCGGGTTAAGGGGCTGTTTATATGGAGGCGAGCCACCCCGGTAAGCGGGCTAACCCGCTTTGCCGAGATATCTCGGCTATTCCTACATTCTTTGTAAAAAGAACTAATTGTGTTTATATAGGGAAACAGGCGGGCCCGCTTGCCGAGATCTCGGTCGTTTTGCAAGGTGCCAAGATCTCGGCAAGCGGTCTGAAAAGAATCTCATACAAACAGAATAAACGAGCCAAGCCCTTAACCAGGGCTGGAAAGTTTTCTTCGAATTTTGTATGAAATAGTGATACTTTCGCAAAAATATAGCCAGAATGATAAGAAGAACATGATAAAGTTGAAAAAACAAGGAGCGACTGTTTAAAGCTGGAATGCAACGAATATCATCCAACAATCTGGCGCCATATTTTGACATTTTGAAAGAAAGAAAGAAAGAACGAAAGAAAGAAAGAACGAAAGAAAGAAAGAAAGAAAGAAAGAAAGAAAGAAAGAAAGAAAGAAAGAAAGAAAGAAAGAAAGAAAGAAAGAAAGAAAGAAAGAAAGAAAGAAAGAAAGACAGAAAGACAGAAAGACAGAAAGACAGAAAGACAGAAAGAAAGAAAGATAGAAAGAAAGAAAGAAAGAACGAACGAACGAACGAAAGAAAGAAAGAAAGAGGGAGGGAGGGAGAGAGGGAAGGAGGGAGGGAGGGAGGAAGGAAGGAAGGAAGGAAGGAAGGAAGGAAGGAAGGAAGAAAGAAAGAAGGAAGAGCGAGAGAGAAAGAAAGAAAGAAAGAGCGAGGGAGAGAGCTAGAGAATATTAATAGAGACCTTAAGATTGACGTTTACGGCAAACTGCTAACGACAAACGGCAAAAATTGACTTTGATTTTGATTTTATATTTTAATCTTATCCTTACATCAATCCAACAAGCAAATAAAGAACAAATCCCTTTATCAACGAAAACACAGATATATCTTCACTATACAGACTGCTGAGGATAGACACCCTAAAGTTTGCCGTTTGACGGTTACCGTTTGCTGTAAGCATCAATATTAATGTCTCTAATAATAATAATAATAATAATAATAAATAAATAAATAAATAACAAGATGATGATGATGATGATGACAATGATGAATACAAAAACGAACTTGGAAACAATACAAACAAATTCAATTATTTCCGTTACAAACAAGATCAAACGTCGAATCTAATCCTCTGTAATCCTACAAAATTACGATAAAATCAACATCAATACCGACGACCCTCTCAATGACGTCATACGACTTGTTCAGCCGACTGAGAAGTCAATGAATGCAGGCCATTCAACAATCTGTATTTATTCAAATCTACAACACATCGAACTCGAGTCCCGACGCACACCCTACAATGTCGAGTCAAAAGGTCGTAATGAGAACAAATTTGGGTACAACAACAAGGCTGTTGATATCGATTCTGTCGGACGGATCACACATTTACACAAAGGTATTCAATTCTACGGTCGATTAATACGATAGAAGAACAACTCTAGGTTAGAAATGTTAGAAAACTGCGAGTTTTAATCAATTTATTCGATATATCCACGAGTGAAGAGAACTTGTCCGAATTAGACTCTGTTTCAAATTATAAATTTTGTTTTTCAATGCAAAATGATAAGAGATAGAACATCTAATACGAAGGAAGCAGTCGTCCTGAACGTCATGTCAGCTAGGTTTCGCGCCCTGAATATTCACAGAGAGAACTGCAAATCGCACAAAATTAGGAGTGAGTTAATATGAAATGCAAAGTAATAGATATTCTTCGGACCAAAACAGTTGTATCGCTAGTTCAATTACGCTAGGCTGACAACACCAAAATAGCCTGAATCTGAGAACATATTCATCAACAAAACTTATACGAAATTAAAGCAATTTTCTCTTAACCATGGAACAAAGGTTTTCCTTTTAAGATCAATAAAGCCGTCTTGCAATTTGCTCATTCAACAGATGTTCACACAAAGTGCGCTAGTTGTGTTCTTACTCATGAGTTCGCAAACATATAGAAAATGCATGGCAAAAACGGCCAAAGTTCCTTTTTTCAAGTGCATTTATCGCTTGACGGATCAAAACTAATTAGTAATCAGTCGCAAGCATCAATTTGTCGAAAGTGCTGGATAACTGAGTTTAATCGGAAGCGTTTTTTGTGGTAAAACAGCCAACAGAATGATGAGAAAAATCAACCGACAAGGGTTTTACGAGGTTTCCAGGGGTGAAACATTTTCGACAAAAGAGGAACGGCTTCTCGTTGTTTTACTCCTGGTATCAAAAACGATATTCGAATTTCAAACGCGATCGATCGGTGGCTTGATAGATTGAATGATGAATTAATTGATTAACTGACTGACTGACTGACTGACTGACTGACTGACTGACTGACTGACTGACTGACTGACTGACTGACTGACTGACTGACTGACTGACTGACTGACTGACTGACTGACTGACTGACTGACTGACTGACTGACTGACTGACTGACTGACTGACTGACTGACTGACTGACTGACTGACTGACTGACTGACTGACTGACTGACTGACTGACTGACTGACTGACTGACTGACTGACTGACTGACTGACTGACTGACTGACTGACTGACTGACTGACTGACTGACTGACTGACTGACTGACTGACTGACTGACTGACTGACTGACTGACTGACTGACTGACTGACTGACTGACTGACTGACTGACTGACTGACTGACTGACTGACTGACTGACTGACTGACTGACTGACTGACTGACTGACTGACTGACTGACTGACTGACTGACTGACTGACTGACTGACTGACTGACTGACTGACTGACTGACTGACTGACTGACTGACTGACTGACTGACTGACTGACTGACTGACTGACTGACTGACTGACTGACTGACTGACTGACTGACTGACTGACTGACTGACTGACTGACTGACTGACTGACTGACTGACTGACTGACTGACTATCTAAAAACTGAACGATTCTTGCGGTATATACCCGGCTAAGGGTACCGACTCTGGCCTGTACAGTGCTAAAACTCTCAATATTCCTCTTCACATTTACAAAGTAACTTCTGTACTATAAACTGAATTATTTACATGAATAGCACGGGATTTTGCATAGAGTCAATAGTGTGTCTAGCATTTCAGATGCGAGATTTGCCGATTTTTTTTTTCAAATATCCTAAAAAAATGGTAAAAAAAGCAATTGTTTTTGAACAATAGTTCGAGTATGTTTTGATCGTACGCGTACATTATAGATTATCTTCAGATGCAAGGGATTGTAATATTTATAAAAGCAGCTGACAATTAAAACTAAATATACACCTGTTCCACAAAAGGTTGTCGGACGAGAGACCTAAAGAACACGCGACTAGACCGAAAGGGAGTATGGGTAGATGCAAAACGTAACTCACTTTCCGGCTTTGGTATTGATTATGACGTTCTGTGTTGTATAAGGGTATAGCAAGCCTGATGTGGATGTCGTCTTGATATTCGTGTAGTTTTATTGGTTATATAATTTCTTCACATACTCCCTTTCGGGTGAGTCGCGTATGCTTTGGGTCTTTGGTCAGACAACGTTTTTTGAAATAGGTGTATATAGGACAAAATGTTCCAATGTAAAGAATTACTAGGCAAAAACACTGCAAGGTACAATTTGAAGTAAACTAATGAAATGAATTTAACAAAAAGAACTAATCAAATGCTCTGTTGCTGGAATACAAGTACTAGAGTGGTTTCACTTAGAGTGATTTCAATAACCCTTGGCAATACTAATTAGCTGTTAGTGTTTACTAGATGCAAAGGAACAAAAGGAGACAAAACATTAAGCATCTTATAATTTTTATTTCCTTAATTAGAAGCACCCAGGTTTATTGTAATCACTCTAAGCCATGAAATGAATTTTAGGGCAATACACATTAGTAGATTGTAATTCTAGAGTGCTTTTCATTCGCCCATGAAAGAATAGGCTAACTACTGGTAGAGTGATTTTCATCGGACTGTGAAACAATTACTAATAGTCAGTGTTTAATAGTGTCTAATAGTTGTATTGCAACACAAGAAAACAATGGGTGCAGAGTCTATTAGTGTCTATTAGCTTAGTAACTATTTCACAGTCCGGTGAAAATCACTCTAATAGGTATGGACTCTAAACCCATCGTTTTCTTTTGTTCTTTAACAGATAACACAATCTAAATAGTCATTTGTCTTTCACGGGTGAAATCACTCGACTGTTTTCTTTTGTATCATTTCGACATTTCCACGTTAGCTATTAGAGTGGTTTTCATTAGAGTGATTTTCATCGAACTGTGAAATAAATACTAGCTGTTAGTGTGTAATAGTCAAATGAGAACAAACAAACAAAAAAAACAATGAAATTAGCGTTTACTAATGTATATTAGTTAAGTATCTGTTTCACAGTCCGATGAAAATCACTCTAAACCGTGAAACAAAGCGTATTAGTTAAAGTGTGATAGTCAAATAACAACAAAAGAACACAATGGAATTATTAGGGTGTATTAAAGAGGGATACACTAAAGTGTGTTTCACGATTTTATAAAAACCGCTCTAGTTTTTATCACTTAACCCGTGAAACACACTTTAGTGTTTTTGACCCAAATACACCCTAATTCCATTGTGTTCTTTTGTTATCACTCGACTATTACACTTTACTAATGCACTTTGTTTCACGGTTTAGAGTGATTTTCATCGGACTGTAAGGCCTAGTTCAAACGTCGCATCTCACATGTACCAAACTCAATGCAAATGAGATGTAAATGAATGGAAACAAAAGATTTGACTAATTTGCATTAAATTCGGCACATGTGAGATTCGACGTTTGAACTAGGCCTTAAATACTAACTAGCTATTAGTGTATAGCAGTCAAAATTCAACAAAAGGAAACAATGGAATTGGGATCTACTAGTGTGTATTAGCGTAGTAACTATTTCACAGTCCGATGAAAATCACTCTAATGAAAACCACTCTGTAAGCAAAAGAAAACGATAGAATTATAGCATAAAAATCTCACTATTTAGTATTATTTAAGTTGTAATAATAATAATAATAATAACTTATATAATAACTTAATTATACACAGAATTCAAAAAGTTGACACTTATTTCCATTGAATCTGTGTAGTACGCTTTTAGTGTTTGTATACTAAAGTGTAGTTCACTGGTTTAAAGTGATTTTCGTTTAGAAGTGAAAAAATTGGCAATCTAGTATTTAGTAGTAGACTCTAAACCCATTGTTTTCTTTTGTTCTTTAACTACTAGTACAAACTAAATAGTCATCTTTTCTTCACGGATAAAAATCACTCTATTAAAACCACTCTAGTAATTTATAAACATTTTTTCCCGCAGATTTAAGAAAAGAAACCAAGATGCATAACAGTTCAATGCCAGCCATCTTGTCTACCATGTCATCACTAGGAGCATTCACGACGACAGTTAATGCCACAATCGAGCCAAAAGAATGCCATATTCATAAAGACTCAAGATTTGAATATCTGTTAAAGATAATACTATACATTATAGCAATGGTAGTTTCATTGATCGGAAATACCTTACTAATATACAGCGTCAAGAAACGAAAGCGCATGCGTACAGTGACAAACTTACTTATAATCAACATGGCGGCCGCTGATCTATTTATCACAGTCTTCAACATGCCGACGTATCTGAAGATACTGATAACGCAAAAGAATGAATGGATGGGGGGACCCCTAGGGATGTTTTTGTGCAAGTTTATTCTGTTCATACAGGGCGTGTCTGTCACGTGCTCGGTGTTGACACTCACTGTTCTCAGTGTTCATCGTTTTGTTTCAGTTTTCTTCCCGTGGAAGAAGTTATTAAGTACTCGAAATATCAAATATGCAATTACAGGGATATGGATTTCATCACTTATCTTTATTTCGCCGCTTCTGTATGCATTAAACATTATTTCGTACGATGGAGTGCTTGTCTGCTGACGAGAGGTGGTCGCCTTTATTTGACGAGAAGGAAGCTCCCAAAGACTACACAATCATATTATTTGTACTTCTCTACATGGCTCCTCTCCTAATCATGGCAATTCTGTACTCCTGTCTTATCTACAAACTCTGGTTCCGATGTCCTTCCGAATTTACCGCGATGTGCCTACCGAAGGCAATCCGAAGAGACACTCGGCATAAGTCGAGCAACTGTCGACGAAAAAGGCAAACTTGCGAGGTCCAAGAAGATCGTTTTAAAAATGCTGGTTACAGTGGTGGTTGTGTTTGCACTTTGCTGGCTTCCGATGCACGTGAGAGTGTTTTTGTTCTTTTTCAAGGAGTTTCCGTGCGGACTTCCGCCATTCTTGGACTTCATTGGCTACTTTTTTGGTCACGTGAACAGTGCATTGAATCCATGTATCTATGTCAGCTTTAGCGAGAGCTACAGACAGACATTCAAGCACGTGCTCCTTAGAAGCTGCGGAGAAAAGAAGGTGACAACGCAATTAAACCATCGCTGTCGCAGAGACTGCTTAGTCGAGTTACAGAAGCGACATAAAGACAGATTTTAAATTATGGAACCTCGATATATCGACCAACATGGAATCTAGTGGTCGTTATAAGGGGATGGTCGTTTCAAAATATAATTTACGGTTATTGGATGAGAAGACTCGTCGATGTAGAAAAACGGCTAGCGAAGGGATGCATTGTGTTTTACTGAACAAAAAAGGAAACAAAATGACAAGTTTAAATCATACGACCAAAGAGTCGACAGACATAAAAAACCAGCAACAGAACAAAATAGGAAATAGTAAACTGAAACAATAAAATGACTTTAAAATAGATAAAATGCATGCGATTAGAAATTTGCATTTTATTGGAAATATTCCTCAGGACGACACAGAGAGCATTTTATAGGCTGCTAAAATTAGCGCAGTAAGTTTTTGATTATTTCTAAACTAGCGTAAAGATAAATCACCATCAAACAACAAAATGTCCCTAAAAGTGGAATGTTAGTGGAATTCGTATCAAAATAGCACTATTTGATCCTGTTTACACTAAATATCCATTGGCATACATAAAGATGTGTCATTAATTAGAGAGCCGGCGAAACAAGAATGTACGCCTCCGCCGGGGTTTTCAATAACAAGTTGAAAAACTTCCGTTTACTTCACTTTCAGTTAAGGGTTTTGTTTCGAGCTAGAGTATGAATTTCAGAATTTCCTCTAGGAGAGAAAGACCGGTGAGCAATTTAGAGTAAACAGCTGAAATGTAACTTCTCGATGCTTCCTACTAGAAGATGGTTTTTCTCTCAAAAATGAGATTTTGATTTTGAAACAACTTTGAAAGAAATTACCAGATTATTTCAAGATCCAAGTAAAAAATAGTTTACTGATTCACAAAACTCTCACTTCCTTCAGATCAACACGGAAGAGTTACACCTTTAGCAAAAGCTTGCTACAAGTTGAAACTGAAAACTTCCGTTGACCTCACTTTCGATTAAGGCTTTTGTTTCACGCTGGAGAATGAATTTCAAAATAGATTCCCATATATATATTCCCAGATCCAAGCAAAATTTTAAATATTGTTTTTTTCATAAACATTTACAAAGCTCTTACTTTCTACGAATCTACAGTACACAGAAGGCTTCAAAAGAAATCCTTTACAAAACAACAGAAGCTAGCCGTCTACATTCTACAGAGATTTTGAGACACTCCTAGATATTCCCACTTGCAAGCAAAATTTAGAATTTATGGACATTCAAAAACCTCTCACTAACCCACTCAAATTTTCACGGAAAATTCAAGAACTAGAAAACCTTAACAGAACAACCGAAGATTCCTACACTGATTATACAGAGATTTTGAGTCACACTTGGTTTCCGGCGGGATCCAAGTAAAATGTATATCTTGTTTTATTTATGGACATTCACAAACCTCTAACGTCCTTCATATCTGCGCTCAAGACTTCAAAAGAAATTCGTTACAAAAATAGTTTCTACAGAGATTTGGGAACACGCTTTCAATAGATTCCCAGATATTCCCAGATCCAAGTAAAATTTATATATTGCGTTTTTTCATGGACATTCACTTCCTTCAAATCAGTCTACGCACAAAGCTTCAAAGAAACCCTTTACAAAGCAAAGCAAAATTGAGAGAATTAATTATAATGCCCGATCAAAGTAAGCATCGTCTACAACTGGTAAAATAATATATTAATAAATAAATAAATAATCTTTTCGCAGCGGCATATCCACATAGTGGTTCTTCATCTGCTGACACTCACACTCACTACCTCAACATTCAATATTTTACATACAACGCTCAACTCACGTGATTTTTGCTGAGAGAGAGAGGAAAAAACTGGAGTACCCGGAAAAAAACCCTCATGGTAGAGAACAATACATCAAACAAACTCAATTCATATATGATCCAGCGCCCGACCTGGGACTCGAACCCGGACCACAATGGTGAATGGACAGTGCTCTCACCACTAGGCCAACCTTACACCAATTTCCATATATCTGTTCAGTGGTCACACACAAAGCATCCAAGCGAGGCTTCAGGGTACAAATTGGAATAATCCTTTGTGTGTATTATACCATGGAGCCTCGCTTGGATGCTTTGTGTGTGACAACTGAACCAATGTATGGAAAATAGTGAATAAACAATGTTGGGGCCCTTCACAAGATAAACTAGTATTTTATAAAGATAAACATACTCGTATTTGATTTGATAATAAACGAAACAAAGAAAAATCATAGTGTTTGTCTTGATTTGTAATGATGTTTTCTGCTCCCCTCAAAGAAAGTTGAAAAACCATCAGCACCAACCGTCTCGGCAGGAACAAAGCACTATTTTGAGATAACACTTAATTTAGAAAAGCTAATTTTGCAATTTTAGGAAGGGTATAATCAAATGGTAAACAAGTATGGCTCTGAGAAGCAAGCTATTACGTGGAAGTGCCTTCAGGTCAGTACATTATATCTAAAGCTTTTACTTGCTGTTTTACACACAGTATTTTGATACAACTGCGCGAATCGATCATAGGCATTCACTTGGGCTACCAATAGTTATTAAACCCTTTCTTTCCCATTGTGTAGATGAGTGTATCCCTATTCGTCAACAACACAGATAGATGGCAAGATTTAGGCTGTCAACTCATAGACATTACTAGGGCTACCTCGGTGAATGGCTACTAAACCCCTTTTTGCCAAGGAGACGGATGTACTTCTATTCGTACACAATACAGACAGATGACAAGAATTCTAAATTAAGGCTCAATTCATAGACATTTACTAGGGCTACCTCGGTGAATGGCTACTAAACCCCTTTTTTGCCAAGGAGACGGATGTACTTCTATTCGTACACAATACAGACAGATGACAAGAATTCTAAATTAAGGCTCAATTCATGGACATTTACTAGGGCTACCTCGGTGAATGGTTACTAAACCCCATTTTTCCCAAGGAGACGGATGTACTTCTATTCGTAGATAATATAGACAGATAACTGACAAGAATTCTAAATTTAGTCAAACTTTCTTTGACTTTATAATTAATATTTATCTTCAATTATCGCACAAATGCACGTGCTCTACTATATTTAAACTTTGAGAACTGTTATCACACTGATGATGGCGTAAATCACGCCGAAACATGTCTGGAAATAAATTTAAAAGTATCTACCATGTCGTTCTTTTACTAAAATTAAAGTTAGGCTCAATTCATAGACATTTACTAGGCTACCTCGGTGAATGGTTACTAAACCCCCTTTTTGTCAGGAAACGGATGTACTTCTATTCCTTGACCACACTGAATCCAAGATTTTGGCTCATCTCATACGCGTGTCAATAGCTACGTAAACGTAAGTGTTACTACGTTACAGTTGTTACTACACGTAAACGTAATTGTTACTAAAACGTGTTTTACAAGAAGTGGAAGATAATTCTACTCCTGAACACTGATGGATGAACAGAGTCCTAGATTAAGATTAAGGCTCAACTCATAGGCATTCACTCGGGATACGTGTGTCAATAGATATACGTAAACGTAAGTGTTACAACGTTACAGTTGTTACTACACGTAAACGTAATTGTTACTAAAACGTGTTTTACAAGAAGTGGAAGATAATTCTACTCCTGAACACTGATGGATGAACAGAGTCCTAGATTAAGATTAAGGCTCAACTCATAGGCATTCACTCGGGATACGTGTGTCAATAGATATACGTAAACGTAAGTGTTACAACGTTACAGTTGTTACTACACGTAAACGTAATTGTTACTAAAACGTGTTTTACAAGAAGTGGAAAATAATTCTACTCCTGAACACTGATGGATGAACAGAGTCCTAGATTAGGGCTCAACTCATAGGCATTCACTCGGGATACGTGCGTCAATAGATGCGTACATGTAAAACGTTTGCTAAAGCGAACTTTTTAAAAGGAGTGCGACATACTTCTGTTCCTCGAAAACACGGATAGATGTCAAGAATCTTAGATTCGGGCTCAACTAACAGGCATGCACTCAGGATACGCATGCCAATAGGTAGGTTTATTTAAAACGTGATAGACAACCCGAATTGTAGATTCAGAAATGACTGCATGTAACTACTTCCATCCCGAGTTATATCACAACTCTGTTACAAGTGTACGCGGGGTCGTTGAAACTTTACCCCGATCGCAACAACGAATCCTTGACGAGATGTTGCTTTTTCGAAAAATGATAACTAGTAGGATTTTCCCTTTTTCTCGGATATTTCAAAAAAGAAGAAATCCTGGTGATCATCCGCGACCAGAATGTGGGAACCCCCAGCCCCAGCGGGCGTAAAATGTGCAGGAATAAACGCTGGCAGCAACTGACTTGTAAATGTATGATCGTGTATGATGTACTGTATGATCGTCCAAATGCGCGAAAATTAATGTGAGATTAATGCGCGAAGATTAATGTATAGAGTACAAACACTAAAAGTGTGCAACATAATTAATACTAAATAGCGCTAAATTATGTTAATTCTATTGTTTTCTATTGTTTAATTAACACTATTTAGTACTAAATAGTGCAAAGTTTTGCACACTTTTAGTGTTTGTCTAAGGATAGAATTAGAGTGATTTTCATCGGACTGTGAAACAATTACTAATAGTCAGTGTTAAATAGTGTCTAATAGTTGTATTGCAACAAAAGAAAGCAATGGGTGCAGAGTCTATTAGTGTCTATTAGCTTAGTAACTATTTCACAGTCCGGTGAAAATCACTCTATCCTTGAAATATTTGTAATACTAAATTGTGTAATTTTATGCAAATTCTATAATTGTTTTCTATTGTTTAATTAGCACTATTATGTACTATTTAGTAATTTGTATTTCACGGATATATTGTTTGCACTCTACTCAGAATAGGCAATTGCATGATACTGTGCACATAAAAGAATTAGAAACTTAGTATGGACGTTTGCACAATTTTTGGTTGGCAAGGCATCAATGAAAAGCCTGTACATACCTTTACCTTGTTAGAGGTAGACAGAAATTATAAAATGAGCCATCCATGAATACATCTTGTACTTTCTTCCACTGCAGCCATCCCTCGCTCTTGAGGGTATCAACATCAGCATTGCCAACAAAGTGTGGGTCCTTTAGATAAAATGATATTTTAAGTTTTAGAACATGCCTAGTCTAAGCATTTTCCCTCAGTAGACCCATATCACGCTGAGATGACATTATAAAATATTCTATTTATCGAAAAAACGAATTCACTATCAAATTCATCACACCGATATTAGTAAAATTGCAGAGTGTCGTAAAGATTGCCCTTAAATGGATGAAGTTACGAATTTTTGAAGCTAGACATTCTTGTGGAATTTTTGTAAAGAAATCTAGGTGTTTAGCATGATAATGATGAGACTCGCCAGGCTTGTGATGCCCATCCACCATACATTTCTTTGTAAAAATGCTAAGTTTTAAAAATTCATATCCTTGTCAGTTTAAGAGCAATCTCCCCGAAACTTTGCAATTTTACCAATATCAATGTGACGAATATTTGATAGTGAATTCCTTTTTCCGATAAATCAAATAATTTATAAAGTCATGCTTGCGTGATATGGGTCTATTAGTTGATATCAAACTCACAGCAATCAAGAAATAGTAGTCTTCATCTTCTGTAATACAAACTCCAAGTAATGTTTTAGATGAGGCATCATTGTCACCACCTGCCACAGAAAGGCAGCACAAAATTAAATAATGGACAACAAAAAATGAACCACTTTCAAACAAAAATCAAAGTATTAATGAATGGATGAACTGGCTTACTGAATGGTTGACTAACTGATCGTACCAGGCAAGAAGAATGAAAGGAAGGGAGGAAAGGAAAATAGGATGAATGGAGAAGGAAGGAAGGAATTGTAAAGAAGGAATTGCAAAGGAATGAAGGAAGGAAGGGTGGATGGATGGATGGATGGAGGGGAAGGTAGAATGGGAGGGAAAATAGGAGAATAAGGAATGAAGGACTGATAGGATAGATGGAATGAAGTTACATGATGGATGAGGGATGGACAGGAAGGGAGAATGGGAGAAAAGATTAAGGAAGGAAGGGAAGAAAGAATGAGAGAAAGAAGAGATGAAAGGAAGGAAAGGTGGAAGAAAAGAAAGAAGAAGGGATGGATCAAGGAATAACTCTTTATTTTTCAAACTACAAATTAATGATATACCTATCATAACAGGAGATCCATATTTCACAAAATGATCCAAAATTTCTTGAGATTTGCTCTGCATTTCTGCACCAGAAGAAACATGAAATATCTTGCAACTTATCTGTTTTGAAATTAAAAATTAAATTGATACAATTAATTACCAAATCCATTACTACTAGATGTTAGCCTGTATGGCAAGTGTTTCTTTGAGGGACTGGGGGAAGGGTCTAGAATTGAGTTTAATTCCTGGATACGTACAACAGTCTGAGTAGTTTTTATATGACTGTGAAAACAGAACTGGACAGTCATAGCAAGGTTATAGCAGGAATTCCGAATGTAAATTTTTGTAGACATCACAGCAATGACATGGTCATGGTACAATGCAGTCCATTTTTACACTCATGAATACAGAATCTGTTCTAATGTTGTTTATGTATACATGTAGAGAAAATGATAGAAATTCATATTAAAAAATTACAAAAGAACAAAATAATGCAAATGCAACACCTAAGAAAGCAATGTACAATATTTTCATCCAAAAATATACTTATGCCACCACCCCTAATGTGGTCCCTCCCCCCTCCCCCAAAAAACATTCTCAGAAAAAAATTTAACTTCCCAAAAACATAATCCCTTAGGCTTATAAATATAAGCCCTCCTTAATAAAATAAGCCCACCAAAAAATATATTGAGCAAATTAATATGAAAAGAACATACATCATAGAGATGGTCAATCACCAAGAAAACTTCATAAGACCCAATCCATTCTTTAGAACCAACAAATGATGCAGGTTTATCATTTAATTTTACAAGGATTTCTTGTATCTCTATCAAGCTTGGTACTTTGTATGTTTTATTATCAATATGTTGCCTGTTTAACATATTGCAGGCCCATGAGCAGAGAGTTTGTAGACTACGATATCCACATCCCCAACCCTAAAGAAGAGATTTGAATAAATCATGATAGAATCAATTTGTTACTTGATTTGAGTCAAGGGTGCAGACACTGAGACTTGTAGTGATGCTGTTCAGGCAGCTAGTTCCCTGTACAGAATTTCAGCAGAACTTTTCAATTTATACTGGTAGCCTTTATACACACAAAAACACAAAAAAAATCACAACTTCCTTGCAATTGGGTGAGATGTCTACAGGGATATACACCTATTTCAAAAAAGGTTGTCACCGCTAAGAGCGATAGGCGATAGGTACTAGGTCATTCCAAGACCGCAAAGCACTATTGATTTCTAATTAATTTACATATGAATAGCCAAATATTTGATGGAAGGGTGTAAAGAAAGATTTAGGATGGCTTAATTAAGAAATCAATAGTGCTTTGCGGTCTTGGAATGACCTATTACCTATCGCCTATCGCTCTTAGCGGTGACAACCTTTTTTGAAATAGGTGTATACAAAATAACCCTTTTTCTGCCCTTTTTTCAAATAGAAACAGTGATTTTGATAGTGCTCTAAAGTCGATCAGAATCATGGTAAAATGTAGCACTGAGTGGCAAATACTGTGAACTCCCTCAATGCAGCCACCCCTGTAAAGCAGATGCCTCTCTAAGGTGGCAGCACCTTTGCCTGGTCCCAGCGTAATTTCATGCCTTATATTGTCTATAACAAAACTCTCTCCAAGGCAGACACCTCTCTTAGGCAGACACCTCTCTAAGGCAGACACCAAGAGCTCAGTCCCGAAAGTGTCCATCTTAGAGGGGGTTCATTGTACCCATATAGTCCATAAAAGGAAGGGCCCCCTTCCTAGTCTTTCATCTCAAACTTAACTCTCCACTTTGACTTCCTAGGAAATAAAAATGCCATGAGCATGAATGGATGAATAAATAAACTGAGGAATGAAATATAAGCTTATTTTACCTTGTCATTTACTCCATCAACCAGATAATGATAATACTCATAGTCTCCATTGACTAAGCCGCTCTTTTTACAACCAGAAGGCAGAGATACTGATTCTTGAATATTTTTTAAAAGATTAAGACTATTCATCGATATTTTTGGGTACAAATTTGAGAAAGAATTCTGCCTCAGAAAAAAAATATTTCAAAAATCGCTCCAGAAACTTACCTGAGCCCCTGATGATAATAGTCAGCGTACACAAGTCCTTTGGATAATGCCATGCGCGTAAATTTTAGAGGGGTAGGGTAGAATAGATTTTGTTGAAAAAAATTGTTACTCAAATAAAATGTCTATTCAATTATTGATCACCAAATTGTGCTTTAAAATTCCTTTATTTCCTTGTACTTAAGCGTTTTTAATCTCTTTTGGGTATATTACGTCTTTTTCATTTTTCAAAATGTGATGTGTTTTGTTAATTTGACCGTACACCTAGCCTCCCCTAGTTGGGAAACTGCGTGATCGAGAGTGAGTTTGTTCCGTTCTGTGTTCACCAATCGACATGACTAAGTGAAAAAATCCCCCAATTTGACTGCTAAAAAGACATAAATCTTGCCTCTCAAAGGGCTGTAATGGTCCATGATAACTCTACATCTCTTGTTCCAGTAAATGGCAGCAGTGTTGCTGAAGATCCAAAGGTTTTGTGCATCATCGAAGATGAGTTAGAGTGGGACTCTTCACGATTGAACGTCACTCTTTCTACCTCTTCAACGGTTCAAGAACTTATTTCTTATGTCTCAAAGGAGGCGAATTATGCCGAAGATACGTTTTTGTTGGTCTGGTGTAGCCCTAAAAAGGACAAAGATGGCAAAGACGTACCTTTGAACGGAAGTGCTAGTTCAACTTTGGCCGAACTTGGTCTGATCGTTGGGGGACGGAATCGATTCCAGATTAGAAGCAAGGATGGTGTTGAGCCTCGAAAACTGAAGGTACGTTACTGATTATCAATTTATAATAGGTTTTATTTTATAACAGACTGATTTAACGGGGAAATTATTTGTTAATACCAAGAACTGTGAATTAGTAAACTTTTACTTTCGTTTGTTGTGACCAAATGTCTTTGTCAATAGAGCACTCTGGCACTTCGAAGATTATGATTAATTGTTGACATTGCCTCACGATTTATTTGTTAAATGTGTGTGTAATCTAAACTTTATTTTTCTGTGTAATTATTATTGATACATGTATTTAAAAATAAACAAGCAAACAAACAAACACAAAAAAGTAAGAAAAACGAAAGGGGAAAATAGGCCATGGTATGGATCTGTATATGTATCAAACAAAGTAAGTTGGTATTTACATGAGACAGGGAGGAAGTCAGACCAGTCTGAGTTCATTCGGCTTCCATACATTTCTTTACTTGTGTTTACATGAGACCAGTGAGGTTATACCTCCAAGATATTGGTGTTTTTGAGTTCGTCCTGGTCTCATGTAAACTGCTGCAAAAATTATGTAATGGTACAAGCTTCGTCTCGGTCTCATGTGAATACCACCAAACTTGAGGTAGTGTTACACAAGATCATTGGCAACAACAACAATTTCCCATGCAACAATGTTGTGTGGAAAATTGTTCTCATGTTCCAAATCGTCTTGTGTGATTCCACCTTTATATGAGCAGTTTTATTTAACTGTGCCATTTCTCAGCATTTTGATTGGTCGATGTCGATATTGATGCTCATCCAATCAAAATGGAATGACCACTGGCATGGGCTACTACAGTACATATACAGATAAGTCAATACAACTCTCTTTTACTCTAACAAAGAACCAAGGCTTCAAACAACAGTAGTGTTGCTAATACTCTTTTTATATGACGTTATGCTATTCATTCATGTCATACTGACAGCAGATTATAATTGGGATAAAAGTTATAATTTCCATCCATCCATCCATCCATTCATTCATTCATTCATTCATTTATACAGCGCCTAGAACAGACCTGTATAAGCGCTATAGATATAAGAATATTATATTATTATTATTTATTATATTATTCATTCATTTTGTTTTAATTTTGTTTTCAACAGGAAGGACAAGAAAACTGTGATGTCACATTAGCTAGTGTTTTTCAAGAAAGCAATGCAGCCAGTGCAAGTTCATATTCTGGTTCATATTACTCAGGGGATTTTTCTTACTATGGGAAGTCTGACACAGGTAATGTACAGGTAGATTAAAGAAGTTTTGTTTGACTGTGAAATGGTCCATATTGTGTTATGCCAATTGTCATATCAGAAACTCATAAGGGGTTGAAACGTGTAACGGCAATACATTTCTTTGGTACCATGCTCTGGAATATTCAAATGAGCAAAACAAGCGTTTTATGGCCATATTTGGTAATGATATGTCATCCTTCAAAAATGGTGGAACAATTTCCCTATCTACATGTTGCTCGCTTTCCAGCTGCTTATAATGATCAAATTCCATTCCAAACAAAACAGAGTTTTAGTTCAAAGTAACTGACTAAATTGTGAAGACTCAGAGCCAATGCCAGGGCAGTTTTCTGGTAAGGAAACACTTGAATCGTAACCTCAAATGCAGTAATTTTACAGGGATGATATACTTGTAAACAGACAATCATTATTTTAAAAAAATCAAATAAATAGAAGCACTTAGGTAGAATACTAAATATGTTTATTTATTTGTTCTGAAGTGGTTTAAAGTAGCTGAAAGAGCGATAAAATGCTTTGTAAATCCACTTACTGTTTGGCTTGAGAACTCAACATTTGGAGCTGATCGTAAACTTTCTTTTCAGAGTACGAAGTTGCACTAGGATGTCCAAAGTCATAAAAAATTTAAAAATTTACTTTAATAATGACCAGAAAATTACAAATAAAAGCTACTGACAAAATATATTTTAGGCCAAGTTTTCATTTTCCAAATATGGTCAAAAAGCACCTTTGCCTCATTTGCATAATTTGAATATTCTGGAGCATGAGACCTGTGCTACACGTTTCAGTCTCCTTATGAATTTCTGATCACAGTTATCTATTGGACAAGAAATCAATATTGACCAATTGAAATGTTAACTAAAGACAGTCAGCACAGTGCAATAGAGGGTTTTCATGCAACCAGTTTATGGTCAAAATAATTATTAATAGTACTTTTCTCTCAAGGGAAATGAAATATTTTCTTACTCAAAATGGTTGCCATTAAACCCCTCTATACATCCAACATGGTACAGACTTATTCAGTGTATAATTATATAGTATATAATTTATACAAAATCCATTGCTTAGACTAAGGTAATGTATATGTACAGAAGGTCATTTTCAGCATAATGTTGACATTCAGTGAGCTCACTAAGAGCCTGAGGTACAGGGTAAACCTATGCTGTGAATATGATTTTGCTGGGTTTTACCCAAGTGTCTTGAGAAACTCAAACCAACTTTTGATTAAAAATATCTGAAGTCTTGCCAGGCTGTCACTGCAGCCAGAGGCCCTCCAGTTTAACATCTTAATGATCCCTACTAGGAAAATTTGGTTAATACACAATCCCACCTGCTTATTGATTTCACATCATTGAGAATTAAACAGCATGGCACATGTACAATTTTCTGTATATCTGCCTCACTGAATTATAATTGGCTCAAATGTTTTTCATGGGTTCCATGATTGGCTGATATAATAATAATGATAACATATACTTATATAGCGCATATACAATCCTGATCTATGCGCTTAAACTTTACATAATGTCAGTACTGTCAGTAATTGAATGTACATCCATTGAATTAAGTATACATTGAGCTGTGGCCAAATACCTTTATTGGTGATAGCCTATCCTCTTTTGATATCTTATAGTGTACTCCTATCAGGCTTTTGCATGCATTATCCATAGTTGTAGTCATTCTAATTGAATAAACATCTAATCTCACTCTAATTGAATTTAAACATAATAAATTCCTTTGTTCTCTCTGTGGCAAGTCAGCTATTGTACTTTGTACATTTTAACCTGCCTTATGGACACTCAGTAAATATGGACACCCAGTTAATACAGACACCCAGTTAATATGGACACCCAGTTAATACGAACACGCAATTCTGTCTCAGTGGAAAGAAATTGTCTATACACAGTTATGATCAACAGTAAACAGACACCCAGTTAATATGGACACTCAGTTAATATGGACACCCAGTTAATATGGACACCCAGTTAATACATACAGCCAGTTATTACAGACATGTAATTCTGTCTCAGTGGAAAGAATGTCTATACAGTAGAATTATCAATTTAATATGGACACCCAGTTATTATGGACACTCATTCTCACTCCCATGGTGCCTGTATTAACCAGGTGTCACTGTACTATAATCTTTTTCTTGATCACTGATTGTTATTAATTGTATTCTCAAGGTTTTGTTGGTTTGGTCAACCAAGCGATGACATGCTATCTAAACAGCTTATTACAAACACTGTACATGACTCCAGAATTCCGTAATGCCATTTACAAGTAAGTATTTAGGATATTTATCTCAATCATGCATGTATGAATGTTTGAATAAAAAACAGTCTGACTGTGGTACCCACAGGCAGTACTGTATGTGCCAGTTGCTGGCCAAAAAGGATACCGTCCTCTGTTAATTTGAGAGAGGGAGCAGATCTATACACTGTGCATTTTACAGTATTTGCCATTTTGTCAGACAAAATCTTGACTGGGAATTGGTCGATAGGCAACTGTAAAGCCAACAAAGTATTCAGACTTCAATGATAAAAACTCTCGTCTGGCTTTGTCTGAAAATTGAGTTGGATTTTTGGTCCTGAAGCCTATCAACTAATTCTTGTCCAGACTTTAGTCTGACAAAGCATGTAATTATGCTAATGGTAGTAAATTTTAATGCAAGTAAAAGGAGCATTTCTTATATCAACATGTGAATGCATTTAATATTATTTAATTAGGTGGGAAGCAACAGGTAGTGAGGAAAAAGATATCAAGTGTATTCCATCTCAGCTTCAAAAACTATTTCTGCTACTACAGGTAAAATACTCACTAAATTGGCCTTTATACAGTAAAAACCAGTACACAGAAAAGGTGTTGCTCCTAGACGTACACATGGTGTTGTTTGATATACCCCTGGATCAAGTTTCCAAATATTCAACCATTTTGAGATATCATGGAGCATTTTGCTGGATCAAAATTCTGCCCTCAAGGAAGGATTATATATTCAATTATAATATCTTTGGTACCCACAAAGGCCCAGGAGCATGCCCCAGCAGCAAAACCCTTAAGGCCTTGTTAGGCAAGGCAATCTTTCTTGCTCTTTGCAATACATCACCATTGCATTGCAAGTTCCACATTAAGAGATTGCACTTGTAAAACCCCCTCTCTGAAATTTGCAATGCAAGCCTTAAGCTTTAAATCTGTCGTGGTGTAATAAATTGTAAATTCAAATACATTGTTAGTAGTCACTTTCTTGAGCATGCATGCTGCAGACATTCAGGGTACTGTACATATACATTGTTGTAACATTAATCAACAAATTTCATGTACAAGTACATATATAGCAGCTATAATTAATGAATTGATATAATAATTGTCAATTGTAATCTCATGTCACTATCTAACCCAGACTAGTACAAAGAAAGCTGTAGAGACTACAGATTTAACCAAGAGTTTTGGATGGGACAGTAGTGAAGGTACAGCATTGAATTGCTAGCAGCTGGGAAAATGTTACAAAGCAACTCATTTATTCTACGCTGAAGGAAAAGTTATAATTTGTGATGATTTGTGATAATCATATTAATAGATTTTGTTGTCCTTGAGGTCCTTTTTGAAAATCATTTTATATGTAAAAGTTTCCTCAATAAAGATTATTATAATTATAATTATTATAATTGTAATTATTATCAACTCTATTTCCTCCCTTTTTTCAATTAATAACTTCTTTATTCTTTTTCTCTTTATTTATTTTTCTTTATTTATTTTTCCTCTTCTTTGTTTCTTTTATTGTCATTATTGTGTTGGAATTGGGTAGCCTGCTTGTTAGGGAAGGATTTCCTGTTCAGGTTTTCCCCTATAACTGTTGTAAGTAGGTTGTGAAAACTATTAATAAAAGTAAGTAAAGTAATGGAAATGCTTTTTTCATAGCATGGCACCAACATGATGTCCAAGAATTATGTCGAGTGATGTTTGATGCATTAGAGGACAAGTTCAAGAACACAGTGCAAGTATGGGCACCCAATGAACATTGTTTAAATTGAATATATTGTATAATCCTTATCTTTCCTGTATATTTCAGGGTAGTAACTGAGGTATATAGTTTTTGCAGTGATCCCGATCCTAGGGCTAAAAATCTGATCCTTGATCCCCAAAATAAGGACAATTTTGATCGCTGATCTCGTCTTAAAAAAGTGATTCCTGAAAAACGTTGGTGATCCCTATTCCAAAGACAGTGATCCCGATCCCAAGGCTAAAAATCTGATCCCTGAGCCCAGAAAATAACGCTGATGTGATCCCTGAGCCCAAAAATAATGCTGATCCCTGATCCCATATACCTCGTTACTACCCTGATATTTGACTATAGTTTTGGTGGTGGAGATAGAGTTATAATAGTGGTATTGACAAAGTGATTTTTTTAATTCTTATATTTCAGCCAAATATAATCAACAACCTCTACCAAGGCAGGCTGAAGGACTATGTAAAATGCCTTGAGGTACAGTATGCATGCCCTAATTCATATCAAAGGCAATTAAAGGGGTCAGGTCAAGAACAGTGAGTGATCAAAATCTGACTTTTCCTTTGGAAGTGAAAAAAAAATATTGGAGATGAACTATTATAATTTGATCATATATTGTTTTTGAATAAATACACTGATGTCAAAATATACCTGTCAGAATTACAGTGTTATCGCAATACATTCTACTTTATAGTGATGACCACATCTGTAGTGAATTTTATTCATTAGACAAGCAATGGTAATAGATTAAGTACTAGTTAGATGCGAATGCTTCTTTGAGTGTGGATTTTAGCTTGGAAAAATCTAAGCCCTCAGTGTGGTTTGAACCCACGACCTTCGGATTTCCAATCCAACACTCAACCAGCTAAGCTATTTGAAGACTCTAGTTGTGAGCAGGTCGAAGTTCCTTACATGTATTTATACTGAGCACGTGCAGGACAGACGTCTAACAACCTGAGCGGAAGGATTCGTACAGAAACTCTGCAGAACTACAACATGTAACGCACACTAGAGCCTTCAAATAGCTCAGAAATCCAAAGGTCATGATATGGGTTAAAACCACGCTGAGGGCTTGGATTTGTTCCAAGCTAAAATCCACATGAAGAAGAACTTAGTATTCACATGTAACTAACACACTTTTGAGTGACAATCCATTCATTAGATTAAGTACTGTTTTTCATTTTAGTGTGGTAATGAGAGTGCAAGAACAGATACCTATCTAGATATTCCTCTTGCTATCAGACCTTTTGGTGAGAATAAAGCATTTGGTAGTGTGGTAAGTATGCAAAATGTACAACTACAATGTACATGTATACTGACAGAATTAATACATGTAGTTATAATCACCATTTGAAGGCCATGACTTTCAAATGAATTTATATTATTTCATAGAATTTATTTAAGGCACACTTGGATGAAAATCAGTGAAAATTGGAAAACTGATTATTTCTATATGAAGATTAATATAACTAAATAACTAGCTAATCTCCAAAAAAATCTATATTAAGCTCATTATTACAGAGAAATTTTGGTTTGAAACCTGAAAGAACAATAGGGTTGAGTAACTGTCATAATGACATCATTATTACAATATTTAGATGCTAAAAGCTTTCGTTGACAATTTTATACGTCTCTTTTTGATGTGAAGAAAATTAATGTTGCTTCATGGTGATCATTGGTGCCACATACATATTAGGTTTCACTGAGTTTCAAGTCATTTTCAATCTTATTTTATTTGATTTTGATCCATGGAAGTGCTCCTTTAATTGTTTACTCTATTAATTGACAGGAAGAATCTCTTGAGGCATTCGTAACCCCTGAAATTTTAGAAGACACAAATCAGGTTAGTACATGTACATACATGTAATATTACGTCAGTAATTATAATTGTTTCTTTACATTATACAGACCTGTACAGTGTATTGATGTATGTATATACAGTAAGCCATTTAATTTGATGGTGTGATCTGAGTGAATCCAAATTAAAACTACCAATGCCATGTGCATATATGGTTAAAATGGCCGTAAATCATTTGTATGAAATCCTTCTTGTTTTGCAGTATTTTTGTGAGAAATGCAACAAAAAGTGTGATGCTCATAAGGTGAGTCTTGCATATTAAACAAATGTAAAATAATGCATCGCCAACTCTTGAATCATTGTATGCTAAAATTTAACAAACATTGCTATCTTTTATCAGAATGCAATAAATTCTTAGTTGTAATGCTTCAGAGAATCTCAATCCACTGTGGTTCCCTCAGTTATCTAGTTTTGAACCAAGTCTTTCCCAGCAAAACAAATCCAGGCATCTGGGACAGATTGGCCCAACACAGGGATCCCAGTCATCTGGGTATACAGCAATATAGGATGCCAACCCACAATAGTCTACAATAGTCCACAATTTTATATACACTGTAGATTTGTGTGTAATAAATTAATGAATTGATAATCTGAGTCTTTCCCACTATTTTTGGGTAATATATGTTTTTTTTTTTATTTCAGGGTCTCAAGTTTATTAGCTTCCCGTACTTACTGACTTTACAATTGAAAAGATTTGCATTTGACTATAACACATTGCATCGTATCAAGCTCAATGACAGGTACCTTGAACTTCAAAGATTACATTTGACTTGACCCTGCTCGTGGTTATCAAAGAATGCCAGTGACCAGCGATATTGCTGGCTCACTTTGAGGCTTTCACCAGTTGAACTTTTAGGACTTCGCCAGAAAAAGCAGTTAAAAAATGGAAACCAAAATAAAAGCTATAATTTGTCATGAAGCCCTGGCTCAGAGTACCACCTACTATAAAAGCTCATTTGCTACCTACTTAAAATCTGTCCAATAGCCAGCTGCTAATAAAATGGAAATTGCACTTCAAGTATTCTAAAATGTGCTTGCTTAATCCCTCTGATTAGCTACATAACTCCTTGTTCAAAAAAATTAACTATAATACTGATGACATGTACATGTACATTGTATAAACCTGCATGTTTAAGCCAGTGAAAGCTGTATAGTATAAAATATGCTGTTCATAGACTTGAAGTTCTCAAAATAATGGACATACTTGACATTCAACAGGATGACTTTCCCAATGTTTCTCAACCTCAACAATTTTGTTGATGAAGCAGAGGTATTTAATATTTAATTATAATTATTATAATATATTATATTTCATTATTATTAATAGTATATTATTATATTACTATTATTATATATTATTCACTATGACAATTACATGACTGAATTCCCATTCTAGAATTCAACTGATGATGAACAAAGCATCAAGGGGGATTCCCCAAGCAGTACAGAAACAGACAGTGGTGTCAGTGAAGGATATTCTGACAATGGCATCCTGACTGAAGATGAGGAGCCATCTGGTGCTACTGGCGAAGACAACAGAAGTGACGACCAGTCAGATGACCAGGATGAGATTGGTGCAATGCAACATCTACCACCACCACCAGAAATTGATGACCCAAAGGTACACTGTGCTATTTAGAGCACTTTTTTGAATGACTGTGAAAACAGCACAGAACAATAGACCAAATTAAATCAGCTAACTTGTTGCTATGTAAATTTCTACTCAATTAAAAACCTTGGAGTGAGATTATTTCTCTTTTGCATAATTTCAATATCATGTGAAAACATGCATGTTTAGCATGTTTTTTGGTATTCAAATTTCAAATTTAGTTGACAATACTAGGTTTAATTTTTTGCTTGTTTATAACAAACTCCTTAGAGGAAGTGTAATTAAGATATTGCCCTGGCACAAGTTAAATGTCATTTGAGTTATTAAGTTAGTTTATCTTTCTCCTAGGGTCCTTATGTCTATGAACTTTTCTCTATCATGATTCATTCTGGTAGTGCTAATGGTGGACATTACTATGCCTATATCAAGTAAGCGATCTGCATCTCTATATTCTGTAGTACATGTTGTTTGAATTTTTTTTTAATCTTTATTTAATGAGGGTATAAATATTATTACTGGTGACCCGGTAGTTTACATAATGGCCCTCAATTAAGAATCCCAACAGGCAAGGAGGCAAACCAGTTGGCTATTTACAAGCATGGTCAAGAAACTGAATTTGAACTAGGGGTTGCCTGGAACAAATTCAGCCTCAGCTAGTGGCCACCCAGAGCAGGGACTCAAACTCAGGACCACCAGATTGCAACACTGATACTCTGACCACTCAACCATGCATGCTACCCAGGACCACAGAGGGTAGAAACAAGAGGCCTAACTTCTCAGCCACCCTTGCTGCCCTTTTCTATTGGACATCCACAATCATGATAATGATTAATAATCACTGAGACAATGGAACATAAATATCAATGAAACTGGTTTAAAATTTTTCAAACCAAAAAATACTATCAAATTACAACCTACATAATATGTAGGTATATTATACAGTTCTGAGTATTAGTATTTTTAAAGTACGTGTATAAGATTCAATAAACATACAGATTGTAAAATTTCAAAGCTTAATCTAAATTTTGCAAGAGTGCTGATTTTTAAGAGCCATTTACACTGTAATGTACTATGAATCCCTAACTGTGTTTATCGTATGTGTACCATATGTACTGTATAAAATAAATAATAAATATTATTATAATTAACAGCTTTAATTTTTCGATACTATACCACCGTGTACATGTACTATTATAAATGGGAAAATGGCAACATGGCACAGAACTCTATGGTATTCTTATAGGCATTCCAGCACTTGCATGGTCACCCCACCATGCAGTTTATTTCTCACTCTATTGTAAGTGGAATGTTAAGATTGATCAAGAAAGTGTCATCTTGTGGAATTATTTATTAACTCAGATTTGATTTTGTAGGTCCCTAACAGATGGTAATTGGTATTGTTTCAATGATCAATCTGTAACAAGGGTAAGAAACATTTTCATCTACACCTGAGATTCCAGAAATAAAACCATTGTCAGTCGTTGTAATTGCAATAGCAATCATTGAAAGTTCTTTGTTTTCTAATAATCCATGACAATATTTTGACAATAATTCATTGATAGATTGGTGATGGAGAAATTGAAAGAAGTTTTGGAGGATCAGAATATCCTAGAGGTTACTACTCATCATTGTATTCAAGGTAAATTAGTTTATTTCATAAAAGTCTGTAAAGCAGGTTCTGCATGCATAGGTAGTTCATTTTAAGAAGGCTTCATTTTTAAATAGCCAACTTCTATCAATGGTATACTTGACGCTTGCCACATACAAAGGAGTCAGTCAAGGCTACATGCATATAGCTCAGTCATTCGTAACAAAACAATTTTTATGAGCTTCGTGCAAGAAGCCAAGCAATTCATTCAGGGAACTGTACAGTAATTCTGCCACAGGGTTCCCAGTCATCTGGGGGTGACAAATGGCTTCTTTGTATTCATGCTCAGAGGGGATGTACATTGTACTATTCATGTAATTCTGACTTAGAGCCCATTGCATATGACTGGGAAAACAGCACAGTCACATTATGGCAGGGCTGCAGCTCAGAAATAAATTGCAAATTTATGTTTTTTATAGACATTACAGCACTGACATGGTCACAGTGTGGTACAGTAGGTTTCCCACTAACACGAAAACCACTATGTAATACAATCACCCTCTTAAGCATGTGCACATTACTTATCTATGTAAGACAGTAAACTCAACACAGGTATCCCAGTCATCTGGGAAGGAGCATTCTACAGTGTACCTCTCAATGTCTAATTCAAATTAATTAAGAGAAGGTGGTGTATGGCCTGGGTATACTTGTAAGAGATACAATGTAAAGCTAGGGCTACACAGACAATTTTTTATCTGACTGTACAGGTGACATGATTTCTTGACATCACCAACGTTACAATTTTGTGCACCATATTTGTTTATGAAAACCAGCCCTTCGTGTCATGCCACCTTTATTGCCAGCATTTTCTGCCGGCATTTCTCACTTGTGTATCTACCACATCGGTGATTTCAAAAAATTGCATCACCTGTGCAAGCAAAAGGTCACTCATGTAGCCACAGCTTAAAGTGTATTGGAACTTAGCTTAACACAGGTAGCCCAGCCGTCTGGGGTGTATTTCATTAATTGTGTATTTTGTTGACTCTTGTTACAGCTCTACCAATGCATACATGTTGATGTATCGTCAAGTGGATTCACAAAAAAACTGTAAATTCTTGGCATTTCATGAGGTTCCACCACATATTGTAAGATTATCACAAAATCTGAAAGTCCAGGAAGAATTGGAAAGAAAACGAAAAGAAGATGAAAAGAACACATGCAAAGTAAGAATGTTGCTCAATTATGTACCATGCACTGTAGCATCTGCACCATGCACACAATGCATGCAGTTGAATTATTGTTGTTGTTGTTGTTAAATTACAGGATACAATGACAGCACACATAACTATACAACACTACAACATAGCACTCTGTCTATCCCCTCAGAAAGATCTCATTTGCCATGCTCATGATCTGACCATCCCCCTCTGAGGTTTCTTTCAACATACAGGTTTTGTGACTGAGCTCATGAGCTCATGACCATAACAGAGCTCCTGTGCACAGAAATTTAGTAATTTATATAAAGACTGTTTACCAACAACTGTAGTGACCCATATTAATCTGTATCCAGCAGTTAATTTCAAATATAGCTCAACCTTTCATCAGTTTTAAAGAGAGACAATGCCTTGAGTAACCTTGCCAGTAGTCATGAGAGTATGTGAGAATTACAGTGTAGACTTCATGTAGCTAATGTACAGTATTTTTGTCTTTATTTGTCAGATCAAAGTATTTTATGACCATCCCCTACTGAGAAAAATTTGCGAAAGAAAGCTTGAGATCCACAAAGACAAGACACTCAGTGATGCTGTAGAATTGGCTGCTAAAGTTAGTAAATCTTAAAAATCTTAGGGTGACGTACATTACTGGTAACCGAGTAGTTTATATTATGGCCCTCAATTCCAAATCCCAACTGGTTAGAGCAAACCAGTTGGCTATTTACAAGCATGGTCAAGAAGCTTCAGAATTTAAACTAGCGAGGGACTACCCGGAACAAATTCAACCTTAGCTAGTAGTCCAGCCCAGGTACTCAAACTCTTGGGACCTCCAGATTGCGAGACCAATGCCCTGACAACTCCACCATGCTGCTTCCTGAAGTTCCCTAGTTCTTGCCATCCTATGACATAGTTTCCCTTTACTTTGTATCATGACCATCATCATTAATATATAATTATTATAAGTATGCTTTTACTTAGCTATTTTTTTGTTATTTGTTATAAAATTGTCATCATCTTCAATTTTATACCTTGAATTTTGCAGCTATTTTCTGTGGATCTTAAATTTCCCAAAGAACAATGTCGACTTGTGAAGTATGATGAATATTATGAGACAATTGATAAGTCTTATGAAGGGGATGAGGTGAGGATTGAATAGTAATGTAGAATTATAATAAACATGACTGTATAAATCTGTCAGGTGTGTATGATCAATAATTGCATGCCTGATCATAAGTCACACCTATTTGATTGCCTCTTAGCTAGACATTATGTTCATGTATTTAACTCTCATTTACTCTGTCTTTGTTGTATTTATTAGGACACACCCATGGGGGTACTTTTGGGTGGAGTCAAGTCCTCATACACTTATGATCTCCTGTTGGAAACAAGAGAACCCCATGAAAAGTTCACAGTTTACAGGACAGGAGGTCAGTGAAAAACATCTCAGTGTTTTGTTGTACAGTTTACAAGTCAAGTGAAGAGTAGATCAAATCAAGCACAAGGCTGCAGCCACCATCTTATTGCTACACAATGCAATTTGTTGCACAAGTTGCAGAAGCAGAACTCGGTTCTGTTTCTGCAACTATTGCATGGAACAGTTGCAGGGGTGGACACATGGTGCACATGTGTTGCTGCAGAATGCAACATTGTAAGAAAAGTTGCATTCAGTCTCCTACAGCCTCATACACAGATGTCCTTAGTGCTAATCTCCACATGAAACATACATCTATGCGAGAAGACTAGTGTAACTGCATTACGACCCAAACAACAGTTGTATAAAACTAATATGTAATACATGCACTAGTCTAGTTCGTAATAGGCCTAAATGATCTCTGTATTGCAATGGAATTCCATTTTATATGTCCTTACAAGCTCTTGTCAGCCCTTGAATGTTTGCTACCCCAGTGTCTCTCTTGATCTCTCTGTAAAATGTTCTAATGGTCAACTTCTGGTGATCTTAGGTACAACTCTAAAAGTTCACAAAGTGAACCTTGAAAGTGAGGAAGTATTTCCCCCTGTTAATGTACGGGCATACTTGGAAAACACTGTGAAAGATCTCAAAGAGCATATTGCAGAGGTAGAAATCAATGCTGTCAGTGTCTGTTTTTATTTCCATGTGCTTGTCTTAGTACTTGTTGTTTCTGACCTTGGCTATCAATCATACTCCATAGTCCATGATATCTTGTACATGTACATATAATCTGTTTGGTCTTCATGTCATTTTTTGCATTGCTTGCTTTCTTGTTTGTTTAAATTGATTTTTGTGTTTTCCTCATTCCTTCACTCATTCCTCATTCATTTTCTTACTGATTGGACAAATTCAGTCTTTCCAAAATCCCGGCTCATTAGATTGTCAACCAGCTAAAAAGCGCTGCCACAGCATAATGTATCATTCTTTACCCATGCATCTTTATGATGCATCTGAAAGATGTAGCACTATGTAAAATACTATGCTACAGAGCAGATTTCACATGAGTGTGAAACAGACCATGTTATGCCATGACCGTGTCAGTGCTGTGCTGTCTATAAAACATTTGAAATTCCTGCCGTAACCATGCTGTGCTTTGACTGTGCCATTTTCAAAGTCATACGAAATCTCCTATATGCAGCACAGGGTCTTACTTAACCCCAAATTTCTTCAACGGACAGTTGCATTTCCTGGGAGATATTTTGATATATATATAACAGGGTTTTCATTTCCTTAGCTAGGTAGGGGCCCCTTTGCCCCTTTGCTGTGTACAGCCCTATATATGGCTCTACATGCACTATGTGCATTGCTATCACTTATTTTTCTCTTACTAAAATATTTATTGTTAAAATTTGTCAAAAGAAACTTGGCATGTCAGCAGAAAAGATGAAGATTGTAACTGAAGGCTCACAATATGATCTCAAAGTACTACAAAGCCCAAATAAGGAACTTAAAGACCTGGGCTTTGTTAAGTCAGCTAAAGTAAGTATTATTCCGTCTTTAGAGGGTCCACAGAGGGCTCTAAAACAGCCAGATCCCACATCCCGCCAAACCTATTGCAGTCCCTCTCTGTAGTATTTGATAAAGCCTATTTGAATTTATGAATAACCTAACTATCAAGTAGATATGTTCAGCTTTGCTAATTAAAAATAATCTTTCCTTGTTCATTTTTAGATGTTTGTTGAAAGTTCTGGTTCAGAAGATCATCTGCTGTTTTCAGACACCAAGTTATATCGCATTCTTGACTCTTTTCAACATACTATAAAACTACAATTATCACTGCCTGACCCTTCAACCAAACCAAATTGTAAGTACTATTAATATTTCTTCTTATAATCCTACCCACCCTTCAACCCCAAAATTAAAGTGCCTAGTTATTGAAAAGAGTGGGCTGGTCCTTCCTTCCTTCCTTCCTTCCTTCCTTCCTTCCTTCCTTCCTTCCTTCCTTCCTTCCTTCCTTCCTTCCTTCCTTCCTTCCTTCCTTCCTTCCTTCCTTCCTTCCTTCCTTCCTTCCTTCCTTCCTTCCTTCCTTCCTTCCTTCTTTGCATATTAGTTAGATGCATCATGCACATCACTTAGACTGCATGCAAGATATACCTGTTTCATCTTGTAGGTGATGAACTGTCTATGTATGTGTATGAAATTCCTAAAGAATCAAGTTCAACTGTACTAAACAAAGGTAAAATAATGAATATGTAGAGTGCAAGAAAAACAGGTTTAGCAACATGAGGTGTACCCAATTGTTTCTGCTTTTCAAGTGCTGTACATCTTCCAGAGTGATTAATACTGTACAGAGACGTGCGCGAGCGTTTTATAAAATTTCTTTTATATAAGAGAATGGACACCACATATTCGGAAATAAAACTTAATATGTATTGTCTTACTGCACAATTATGTACAAACTAGTTGATATCACTGATCAGCAGCAGAAGAGTGCAAATAACAAAAGCAACGTATCTAGTAGTTTTTGTCTTTCTTTGTGTAGTTTATGCCTGAGTGAATTCTTAGTTTTTGGATAACAAAATAGTTGATAACTAAATACTATTATGCGCTATTAGTTAGTAGTTGTTTCACGGATATATGGCGTGTACAAGTTCTTGAGTAAGCTATATCTGTTTTGTGTACCACTGCAATCAAAACTAACTATTGTGCTCCAATTGTACTGTAGAACTAAATGTGGACAAGAGAATTACTTTGGCTGAACTAAAAAACAAACTGGCTACATTGGTAGAGTGTACACCAGAATTCTTTAGAGTAAGTTGATGACTGCTGCAGTATAGCTATCACTTGCTATCATCATCATCATCATCACTATCATCACAACATCATCATCACTGCCACCAAAATCATGAGCCATATCATAGTTGAAATCATGAATATCACTATTATTATAATCAACATCAGTACTGCAACCACAACCATCACTGTGCTCGTGCTTCCACTTATGTTTTGAACATTATATGACATCAAGAGTGTGTCAATAAGAGGACAGACAACTGAATTCACTGTCTAGAGGATCCACAGGATATTTTGGAAAAGTCCTGTGAAGAAAAGGGCCCCAAGTCATCTCAGGAGGAGGGTGCAGACCTCCTTGCACCTTTCCCTATCCCTGCATCAGCATCATTTCCATCATTGCAATCAATATATTTGTCACAATAATGTTGCTAGAGTCATGTAATTGTTTTCAATTTAATAATAATTTTCTTATACACTGTATTTGTACTTGAAAATCTCTTTGATTTATTTATAACAGCTTTGCAAACATAAAAAGCAAAAAGGATATTGACGGGGGAACTCAATCCCATTATGAAATCAACCCCCTAAAATAACAAATAATGGTACTATAATATGTACTAAAAAAAGTAAAAGGTAATTTATTTTACTTCGAGTCCCGGGGAGTGGTTGCTCAGTCTCCCGAGCCAAAAGCTCATGTATCAAGCGTTCAAAGGTGCGCCCTCTACCCCCTCTATCCATCAGTGCTCCGTTTTAAGGGTATTTAAAGCTAATTAAAGCTACACGGAAAGGAAACTGGGGATCGAACTAAGGACCTCTCGAACCGAAGGCCGCGCATTAACCAACTGTGCCATCCTTGCTCCTAATAATATGTTACAGATAAGCATAACTAATATGCTAATGTAAGCTTTCAGAGCTACAGTTGAACCAACACTAAGCAACCATTTTAGTGTTTAAAAGGAAGTAGTCCATTAATGGAATCGTTGATAGTGTTTCTTACTATCTAAATTTACAGAGGTATAGATAACAAAGTTATCGTATACAGTCATTAATTTGAGTGTTGGTTTCCATTTGTAGGTATACAGAGTATACTCCAATAACCAAGAAATTGAATTAACTCGACTGCAAGATAAATTAGTCAATTTTATTGACGATACAAAGGTATACAAGGACCCTTTTGTTACACTAACTTTTTTACATTCTATTTCCGTAATGGTAGAGTAACCGAAGAACCTTGCAAAAAAGATTTCAAAACCTCAAATTCTTCTGGCTATAAAGTTGAAATGAATGGAAATCTGTAACACCATGTAAAAATAGTACCTACAATACTGATCTCTCTTTATATAAGGTGTTACAGAATTTGGCCATTCATTTCCTATTGTATCTTTATGGCCCAAACGAGTTCACTCCCAAGTTAACGTTTGCCATACACATAAAAATAACATACGACGTCAGAGGAAATCTCCACTGATGACAGAATAACGTACTATATTTGTTTCTTTGATATGAATATCAAGGACACTTTTAGAAGTTTGTTTGTTTGTTTCTCTAAGATAAATATCAAATATGGGCGTGCATTGAAAAAGGATGAATATCACATCAAGATATTCTTATTGAAACCCAATGACATTGAGGTAAGTAAATAATTTGTCTCCTATTAAACTGTAGAATTTCAGTCATTGCGTCCATAAGATTATATTGTACGTGTATAAGTTTTTGTAATGAAAAGACTCTTGTTCAAACATATAACTACAACGTCTAGCGATATCATGTTAAGTCGACAACTTTTCGACGTTGTTCAAATGTCTTTATCAAGTCAATTGTTCAACAAAGTGCCTTGAGTTTATATGTACAAAGTACAGCAAACAACGCCATTTCTTTACAAATTTTCTCTAGCGGTTGTTGTGTCATTATCTTGCCAGTTTTTGTTTGTTTGTTTGTTTTTTTGTTTGTTTGTTTTTGTTTGTAAATGTTGTATAATAACCCTACTGAGGTTTCTCTGTTACATAGGAACCATTTCGACATCTGTTTGACTGGGTCGTTCAAAAAGGAATGAGTATAGCGAAGTGTAAAGAGCTGCTGCTACCAGAATTACAGAAAAGATGTGACTTTAAATCACCTGTACAAAAGTAAGTAGCCTTCCTCCCTTCTTTCCTCCCTTCCTTCCATCCTTCCTCCTCCCTCCCTCACTCCCTTTTTAACTTATTTCCTTTTTTCTTCTTTCTTCCTTCCTTCCCTTTCGTTTCCTTTCATTCCATTTTCCTCCATTTTTGAATCTGTTGTTCTTTTGTAGTTTACGATTACGTAAAAAGACGTGGAAAAATCCAGCCACAGTTTACGTAGATAAGCAAAAATTTGAGGAAGATATTGCTGTATACGCTAACTTTGAAGTTTTTGTAGAAGAACTTGAAGGTAAAAGAAACGAAGAGAGAAAGAAATTGCATTTTCTTATCAGTCTGTCCTATTCTTTTTGCCTTTTCGTTGTTGCTTTTATTTCATGCCCTTTCTTATAGTCAAATTTATTTTTACAAAATTATATATACAGATGTACTTCTTTCATTGTCTTAGGCCCTGAACAAGTCACATCAACGCAATTAATATCACTGTATGTCAGTCAGTGGAAACCGTCGTGTCTAACCATTGGACCTTTACAAGAAATAATCCTAGTTGAATCTACGGTAGACGAATTACGGCAGGAGGTAAAGCACCATTAACAGCGGTACTCTCCATCTAAGCAATGTGGGGAATATAATGAGACCATCATATTATTCATTCGGACGGTGGATTTGTCGGCCGTTTGTTCGATCGATCATTCATTCATTATCCACAAATTTCCCATTTTGTATTCCAGATTTCAAAACTTAGCGGTATTCCATTGGAAAATGTCGATTTTGCAAAGGTAAGGAGTAAACTACATTCTGGCTTTCATCGAGTGTCAACCTGGGATTCAGATATGCCACAAGCGATTTTCCCATGAAAAACATACATGCATCTAAAGGCCGGCACACACTAGGCGTCAGGTCGCTGCGGCACGTCGCGGCGACAATTCCCCTCGTGTGTACTGTGGAATTTCTGTGAAAATCTTGTCGCTGCGACAGAATGTTTTCGCTGCAACACGTCGCACGAATTCAAACTGGGTGCGCACGATCGCAGCGACAAAATCAGTGAAAGCGGCTTCGTCGCAGCGCAGTGCACACGAAGCGACGTGTCGTCGCGTCGTGTCGCAGCGACCTGACGCCTAGTGTGTGCCGGCCTTAAAACAGAGAAAGTGGCTTTTGATCAAACTCTGGATTCTCCTTTGGAATTGAAGGATTTTTGAGATGAACTACTTGAAATTGATGTATTTACGCAAAGTCTGTGTGTGTGTTTTGTAGGGTCGAAACCCATTCCCTTGCATGTCATCTGTACTTGAAATCAATGATCTGTTAGACTGGAATCCAAATACAATTCATCTACGTACCAGCCCCCTTTATATTACCGATGATGGAGCGGTCGTGTTTTATAGGTAAGACCTGGGCTCAGTGTAATGCATAGTGGGTCATTGAGCCTTTATTCTGAGAACTGTCTTTAAAAAATGAACGTTGTAGATCGATGGCAATAGCAGAGAGAGGCGGTCATTGTACAGAGGTGGTCATTGTACAGAGGTGGTCATTGTACAGAAGTGGTCATTATAGAGATGTTGTCACTGTTCAGAGGTGGTCATTGTAGAGATGTGGTCATTGTACAGAGGTGGTCATTGTACAGAGGTGGTCATTGTACAGAGGTGGTCATTGTACAGAGGTGGTCATTGTACAGAGGTGGTCATTGTACAGAGGTGGTCATTGTAGAGAGGTGATTTATTCTATGTTTACATATCATAGGGACCGAACAGAAACTATGATGGAAATAACTGAGGAGAAAAAGCAGGAAATCCAAAAGAAAGAGAACACTAAGTAAGAAATCAATATTTACTTTGATATTGTGCGATTTTAAAAATGCTTTTTTTCATTTTCTTCTTTTTCCCTTTCCCTCTGACAGACCCAGTACGACAGCGTCCAAGCCTACAACATTTTCTTACAGAGAAAAGGCTCTTAAAATATATAAAGATGGCGAGAAACCAACCACGTGATACCTACAACCACTTCTTAATCCACCACGTGATAACCACGCCCAACTCTTAACACTCCGTAATAATTATAACCATTTCTTGACTTACCACGTGATAGCAACACCCAGCATCTAGATCTACCACGTGATAACACCAAACTCAATACACCACGTGATAGCCATACCCAACGCTAAACCAACCAATTATTTTCATTCACAATGAATCTAAGTGACTGTAAGTCTCAGTTAAAGTAAGTGATCTCTGATCAAAGTACAGCTCTCATTTGAAACTCAAAAGCTTCGGAGGAGAACTTAGAATTAGATCAAAAAGCACCTATTTTCATGTCGGATGGTTCAGATTTTCCCTTAGAAGATTGGGCTTTCTTAACTATTATTCTGCGATAACTTATCAGTCGTCACGTTATCTCGCTCTTGAAGACCACCTGGTACTCAAAGTAGTACAATGTGAGAATTCGTCAATAATTCACACGTGACACGCGCACAGCAAGTAATGTAAGCAAACGTAGTCCCTCGGGCCCGTGTTAAATTTCACTGTACCGAACAGTTAAATAATAATAATATGATGTGGTGGTAGTGGTGATGATGATGATGATGACAACGACGATAATGGTGGTGGTGGTGGTGGTCACGCACATGAAATTCGTCCTTTTGGACCAAGTCAACATAAGGATTCCGTTATTTTTGTACTTTGTATAGACCTTCAATCGATATGGGGTCCAGCATATATCGTAGAGAGGTTTTTCTTAGCCCATGAAACGCTAAAATTAAGCATGGTTTTAACTAGCGACACAGGCCTGAGCAACATGTTAGTCTTTTCACACATCTATGTGATAAATGCAACACTGATTTTGCTTGTGTTTATGTCATTAGTGAAAACCAGTATTTATTGCTTAAATACACAAACAATTGAAGTAAATGTTCTTAATCTTTACTAATCCATTGCTGGTATTCATCCATTCTTCAATAGGCATTGTGCGCAAGAGCTTGTCAAGCGCTCTGGGAGTTGGAGTCCCGCAAAAATCTAACAACGATTTCTAGCGACCTACAAGCATTTTGTAGCATTTTAATTTTCTCATCCTAAAATACTTGCATTTTCTGTAAAGAAATGACAAAGATAGATTTTTGTGCTTATTTCAGCGGGAATGAAAAAGTATACAAGGACTCAGTTTCCCATCATGCTTTGTTCTAGAAAATGGCGCTCATGCACATTGCCTATTGCAATCATTCCCAGGAGAGTGAACTGAACAAAAGACATGACAGCCATGTTGGTGGACTTGAAAAGAAAATCAAGATAAAAACCACCAACATGGCTGCTATGTCTTGTTCAATTCACTCTCCTAGGAATGATTGCAATCCAAGAATACCCTTTAGAGAAGCGGTAGCCATGTTGGATGAACAAGCAATAGATACTAATCTTTTGTTGAGTTCATCCAAGATGGCTGCCGTGACGTCACGTGCAACTATTTCACGCGCGTGAAGTAAAATCCTTTTAAACATTGTCAGTAAATATCCATATAGTACTGTAAAACCAAGCTGGCTTCAATATCTGTGTAATCAAGCTTTTTTTTTCCCGAAGGCCTGGTTACACTTCACGGTTACAGTTCTCAAAGCCTGGTTGCACTTCCGGACTGTGCTGACAGAACTTTTGTTAAGAACAATATAAATACCTAGTTTATAGATACAACTAGGACATACATTTTGCTGTTCATCATAATAAATTTGTTCATATTAGAAATTTAAGATTTTGTTTTGTTTTGCTTGTTTTTGGTTTGTTTGTTTTTGGTTCTTGTTTTTGTTCCTCTGTGTGTCTTCGTCTCCGCGGTTCAAAGCATGAACAAGTGCCAAATCAAGACCGAAATGAATGCTGTTTGGTGCTAGTCATGTATTGAATAGAATGGAGTGCAATATACGGGCTAAAATGCTTAATTCGCGCTGCAAGCATTTCTCGCTTTTTTTAAAATGTCAAATTAAATCAATTCAGAGCAATAATGGCGAAAAGCGCCAAAAACTAGATCTTCGTGCGAGATTTAATCCAAATTTTCGTTCTGAATTAACACGCATTAAGGTAGCTTCCCGAGGATGCCCTACACAATCAAACGTTGTACAGAACTGACTACATGTTACAGAAATCTTACCGACACAGTCAACGTATAGATATCGAATGAGAAAAAAATAAATGCGAATATTATGCTCAAACTAAGAAGTCTTGTCAAACACAATCCTTGCCAAAAATTTTTGGCATAATTACTTATTTCCAACCGTGCGTAATTAATTTTCTTGTATTTTTAGCTACTTCCCGCACCCCTCCATACTAATGTTACGTTTAAATCCATAGTTTGACGGCTCGTTTTTTCATCCAACACACACACACCCTGGCTTCCCTAGCAACCGTACCCCAGGAGGTGTGGGGCTTGCAAAAGACAACTGAATTACATGAATGTGAGATGCCACCAAAAACTCTGCCAAAATTTATCGCTCCAGCAGGGTTTGGCAATGATTGTAGTTTCCCGAGGATACCCTATCCTATGAAATGTTTTACAAGACTGACGCATCAAAGTCAACCGAATTGACACAGACTGTAAATACGATCGCGCATAAAGCATGCACTCGCTACAGCTGAGTATCCCCACTATCAAAGACCTGCAAATGACAACGGGTAAAGTTTCTTTAGGTTACTTAATAACCCCAAAATATAATCAATAGAATTTACTTGCTTGTCCGTCCTTTTTTGATACGTTATGAATAGAATGGTTTACACAGACAATATAAACAAACTGCTCCACAAAACCTGAGTAAAGATTACACGTTCATCTTGCCTGGTTATCAGGTCTTCCTTGTTATTTTGCTTTCCTTGTCCAGAGAGAAGGTGATATTGATTTGGGCTTTGTTCCTGAGAAATGGCGCTGAATATGCTCGTGGTGTTAGTAGCCGTTATTTGTGGGTATGCTGTGAATGGAGCCGATGAAGGTACAATATAAGAGTATGGTTACTAGGTAAAAATAGATACAGAGATCAATGTCCTACTTTCATCCTCAAATATCACCCTCAAAGATCTAGCTGGTAGCAAATCCTTAAAACGCGCAGAATTCCGAACTCCATGAAAGAATCCGTTTAGAGGGATTCCGTAATTCCCACAAAATAAACCCCTCCGTATAGATGGATCGCACTTTTCAACAAGAGATGTATTCCTTTTTTATCTGATAATTTGAATTATATCTCAGTTTATTTATGAAACATCGGACGTTGTGATATCATCCTGCATTTGTTATAGAAAATAATTTCAGATAATACATTAATCAAATTAATATTATAATAATATTAATTATATATTATTTTACTATTATCATTTATTTAACTAAAGAGTTTTTCAAACTAAATTGTCATTTTCCAGTTTTGACCCCCAAATTTACATCAGTTCTTAAGGCTAGAAGATGAGAAAATTTATATTAAATGTTTTTAATCACCCCATAGCATGATCGTTTGTCAGATTAACAATATTATTCCTCTCTGTATAAATAGGCGTTTTGAAGCCTTTCTGAGCATTGTTCGAAACTGGAAAAAGACATGTACAATTCAGTCCGGAACGTGTTCGAACTCTCATATTCGTGTCTTGGCCACACCTTTTAATGTTCATGAATTAAACAAGGGCCGCGTATCACATACCCAAATTCTTTGACGGCCAGTTAGGTATATTTCTTTTGTATAGTAAATATTTAGGTACAGATCTTCTCGCCCCCACCCCTACTTCTGTGATGTGTACGGCCTACAAAATATATTGAAAGTTTAACTGTCTCACTTATCGAGGTGCCCCTGGCTACGAGCTGTTTGAAGGTGATATGATGTTCACCAAAGTAGAAATTTTGGCCACCAAACTTGGTCTGGATCCAAGTCTTCCTGATGGTGCTCGTGGTCTCAAAAAGTACCGCCGCTGGCCAAATGCTGTGGTGCCATATGTATTGGATAAAAGTGTCAGTAAGTTGAAGATGAATTTCTGTAAATGATTAATTGCTATGGACTTATTTTTTCCTCCGTTCTAGAAAACGGCTATAAGTTAGCTAAGTTGGTTAGGGCGTGGCCTTCTAAGTAAGAGGTTCAGTATGCACATTTCGACTTCCAACATACTTGCAATTCTTACATCCTTGTTTCATCTTTCTCTCTAATCTGTGAAGCTTTAATTACACGTAGGACAGAGCACGGATGGAACAAGTTATATTGATATTTATGCAGTACGATTGATAGCCAAGGTCAGAAACAACAAGTTCTAATTAAGACATGAACATGAAGATAAAACAGATACTGACAGCATTGGTTTCCTACCTCTGCAATACGATCTTTGAGATCTTTCACAGTGTTTTCCAAGTATGCCCGTACATTAACAGGGGGAAATACTTCCTGACTTTCAAGGTCCAATTTGTGAACTTTTAGAGTTGTACCTAGAGTGGACTGTCTCACATCCTGTTTCAACTTCTTCCTCTAATCTGTGAAGCTCAGTTTAGTTTTTAATACCCGTAGGACAGAGTACTGATGAAGGGAGGGGGTATTTTGGAGGGAGGGGATAGAGGGCGTACCGTTGCAATCCCTGGAAAATCACTTCGAGGGAAGGGATACAAACGTTAAATAGCTTTTGCCTTTAAACAACTATAAACTTCAATTTTTTCCGTCTACTTTAGAAAATGCATTCCTCAACGCTCTAGGAATAAAAGGTCCAACAGAGAGAGCTATCTTCAGCGCTATGAAGGAATGGCAAGAAAAAACGTGCATAAGATTTGTACCACGAACCAATGAGAGAGACTATGTGGAGTTTGTTGCTAAATCAGGGTAAGCGGGTTAACCCATTACTGTTACCATGACCACGATGTTTACAATATTGTTACCATAGCGATGCTTATTGTGACCTTAGAAACTGTCTACAGTTTGACCAAACCATGCACTTACGTGGATGATTCGATATTGAATGTAGTATCCAAGGCAACAGTTACTATGACAACTATACTGACCGGTTAATTAAATTACTATCGCTTATTTTTGTAATAAGTTGCTTTTTAAATAGGTTGCTTTTTCTTAAAACAAATCTCTACTTATTATATCAAATATATACATTAAAATTTTTGTTTTATTTTTCCAGTTGTTGGTCTTACGTTGGGCGAACAAGTGGAAAACAACAAATTTCTCTTGGTTTTGGTTGCTTTACTCACGGCATTGCAGTACATGAGATTGGACACGCCCTTGGTACGGCTATAAACAAAATAAATCAAGGGACAATAATACTAAGAGAGCGAAACTGGTAATTGATGTCAATGCGATGTGATTGGCGCTTAAGGTTATATTTAGTAACACGAAGTTGTCGCCATATCGCGCGCGCAAGACGATTAAACAATAGAATTTGATTTTGTACGCGCGCGTGGATATATGAACCCTTTCTCTCCCGGTAATTAAAGTTGACTGTTTTCGTGCGCGATGGCGTAAACGTCCTGTTACTAAAAATAGCCTTAAGCGCGACAAGCACATCGCTCTCTTAGTATTATGGTCTCTTGAATAAATATATTGTCTGACCATGCACTTGACCATGCTGCCTCCATCAGAACGTTTTTCTTATTTACCTCAAAATACGCTATAGCTGGACTCTTAATTGGCTTCAGACGATATCTGTCTATTCTTACTGTTCAAATTGAATGGGTATGTTAATGCCGTATTAATAGCACTCCGAGGTTGCCAAGATGAACGCTTGAAAAGATGATGGACTAAATATAAGGCTGACTATTTTAGACATTTTCTCTTTTCTCAGGATTTTATCATGAACAAAGTCGACCAGATCGAGACAATTACGTGGAAATTATCTGGGACAACATAAAGGAAAGTAAGGGTGTATGACAATAGAGGCTTTACATGGTCACGTGACCATAGGTTGCACGGTCACGTGACGACAGCTATGTTGGATGGCAGGAAGAATAAAATCATTTTACATTAAAAAAGAATCCCAACCCTCAGAGGGAACAAATTCTTTTGTTCTGCCATCCGACATGGCTGCTGTCACGTGATCATATAGAGTCTCTATGTGCATCATAATGATAACAAAATTATAGAGGTGATTGCGACGTTTCGGTGCCGATCGGACACCATTCTCAAGCGATGTGTTCCAAAGTGCATCGATACTTTAATGAGTAAATGAATGGATGAATGATCGGATAGTAGGATAGGATATTGTAGGACCAGAGGGAAGGAGGGAGGCATGGATGAACGGATTAAAAAAAGCGATAAAAATAATAGATGAAAAAGATGGATCGACACGAGGATGGATGGAAGTGAAAGGGAGGTAGGGAGGGACGAACAAAAAAATGGTAGGAATGATAGGAAAATCGATCGCTTAGTGAATGAACAATGACAGTGAACTAGAATGAATATATAATTGCTCAGTTGGTTGAGCGTCGGACCGAAAATGCGAAGGTTCAAACCACGCTGAGGGCTTGGATTTTTCCGAGCAAAAATCTACACCCAAAGAAGCATACAAATCTAACTAACACGTTTCCGAGTGACAATCCATTCATAAATAGAGGTTCCCCTCTCCCCAGTCCCCCTCCCCTCTCCACAATCTCCTTAATTAAACCGCCAGCTACGCAGGCTAATACATAAATTAACTTCAATATATAATTCTTCATTTGATTATAGAGCAGAAGCACAATTTTAGGAAATACGGTCATGGATCAATCGATAGCCTTGGTGTACCATACGACTATGGCTCTATAATGCATTATGGTAAAAGAGACTTTGCTAACTGGCCTTGGCAAACAACTATCAGAGCCAAGAAACCTGGGGTTTCTATTGGTCAGCGGTCGCACCTCAGTGCTCTTGACGCCAAACAAATGAACTTGTATTACAACTGCAAATCCAGACAGTAAAGGTATAACAAAATTACTTATTTCATAAAAAAGATTCGATTTTCCGTGCTTCTTTACTTTAATATATGCACAGATGACGTCAAAATATGGCAAAAAGTAAACGAGCACTCCACAAGATAAAGTCGGGTGCTGTTGTTCTCAACGCATATATTTGTCTCTTTAACTTTTTATTATGATATGCATCAAAATGTTTCAACCAATTAGAGCGCGCGTTATATTTTGTGACGTCATCTGTGCGTCTGTATTCAATAACACACGGTTCTCGACCAATCAAAACACCCGTACTGATAGGCAAAGCACATTGTTTTAAAATATAATATTGTTCCATTGTATTGTAGTGAGCAACTCTAAAGTACAACAAGAATATCAAGATGGTACAAGATGCCTTCTACCCTCATATTTCATGCATCCGTCACAATATATTTTTCCCTCTTTCCACAAGTGAATAAAATCTGCTGTTTGTTATCAAATTTGTTTTGAGGCTGTTTTATTATTACCTGATGTTACCTACCTAAGCTATGTTCGCAAAATATTGTTCCCAGTGATCACAGCCGCGATCGTATGGAAACCACACCTGGAGGGTCTCAATGGGGTTAACCGTTAGCCGTAAAAGGGCCAAAAATTTACCCGTAAGCCGTAATAATAGGAAAAAACTAGCCGTTAGCCGTAATGAAAAGTTAGTTGTAATAGCTTTTACCAGCGTTCTCAACAATAAAAAATAATTTGTAACAATCAAGAACAATGGAAATTAGTTATTAACCCACTTTAACCGTAATCGTAAAAAAGCCAAATTATTAACCGTTAACCGTAATAGCCACCACCCCATTGAGACCCTCACACTAGTTAACAGCGTACCGATCGCAGCGATCGCGGTCACAAAGATGGATTTTATTCTATTTCAGCGATCGCAGCATATAGAATCTGAAACGCTTCCATCGCTACGATCGCTGAACACCGTTTTCTGCGATCGTAGCATTTACATGGAAACCAAACTTTACAATGCATTCTGTATGGCATATCATAATTAATTCACATAAATGCCACTGGAAGAACTGCATGTGTACAGTTAAAATTTTTCATTGTCATTTCCTAATGCGACGATGAATGAATTGAATGAATAGATCTGGATGAATAAGTGAACAAAAGAACGAATGGTTATGAAGGAATAAATAAATGACTTAATATTGTGAAACTACTTTTCTCTGACTATACAAGCTGCACACCTGAGTCAATGTTTAAACATTTTGTCAAGAGCGTCTTGAAAAGATACTGTTTCTTTTCAAATTGTAAAGAGAATTCAAATTGAACGAAATTCTGCTTTTCACGGCGGGCGCATAAGACCTCAAAAACGGAACGGTTAGCTTCCGAGTTATACTCTTATCTTCGTATCTTCAACAGCATTCAGTCATTTGCAATGAAACTTTCAGTGATGGCTTACTATAAGTGGCGATTTAGTTTGCCATGTTTGAAAGTTACCATTGACGTGATTTTGACGTCATTGCGAATTGTTACATTTTGCTAAAAAACTCAGATCACTTGTAGAGATTTTGAAAACTACATAGTTTGAAAGAGATTGTCATTCTCTAAAATTTGGTGCAATTTTTATCTCGATGCGATGTTTGGTTGTCGAGTTATAAGGGATTTTGGTTTTACCATGACGTCATAAAAATGACGTCACAAGTAACCATTAAGAGCCATTAGAAGCCATTGGAAACAGCCAGTGACGATGCAACGAACATGTATGGCTAATGTGACATGTTTCTACATAACTAAGTCAAAAGTTTTGGTCACCAAGCTATATTAGCGATATTTCAAATAATTGGTGACGTCATTATGACGTTTTAGGACTTAACTCCTTGGGATAACTTTTTTGTTTGAAGTTTGATTGTTCTTGTACTTTGCATAGTTAAAGAACTTTGATTTCCCCCAAATTTGTTGGTTTTAGATTTTTGAATTTTTGAAGATAAGTATTAGAAAAATTAATAAGAAAAAATAGCAAAATCATCAAACGTCATAATGACGTCACCGATCATTTGAAATATCGCTAATATAGCTTGGTGACCAAAACTTTTGACTTAGTTATGTAGAAACATGTCACATTAGCCATACATGTTCGTTGCATCGTCACTGGCTGTTTCCAATGGCTTCTAATGGCTCTTAATGGTTACTTGTGACGTCATTTTTATGACGTCATGGTAAAACCAAAATCCCTTATAACTCGACAACCAAACATCGCATCGAGATAAAAATTGCACCAAATTTTAGAGAATGACAATCTCTTTCAAACTATGTAGTTTTCAAAATCTCTACAAGTGATCTGAGTTTTTTAGCAAAATGTAACAATTCGCAATGACGTCAAAATCACGTCAATGGTAACTTTCAAACATGGCAAACTAAATCGCCACTTATAGTAAGCTATCACTGAAAGTTTCATTGCAAATGACTGAATGCTGTTGAAGATACGAAGATAAGAGTATAACTCGGAAGCTAACCGTTCCGTTTTTGAGGTCTTATGCGCCCGCCGTGTTTTTGGTTGCAGTTTTCTCCGTCTCGATTAACCATGCATAAAAACAATATAAATGTTATTCTTATCAAAAAAGAACAAGGAAAGAAGGAGGAAGGAAAGAAGGTTGGAAGGAAGGAAGGAAGGACAAGAGGGAGGGAGGGAGGGAGGGAGGAAGAGGGAGGACATGGAGGAGGGAGGGAGGGTGCCGGGGAACAAAAGGATATGAATAAATTCCGACGAAAAAAAATTTTTTGTTTATCCTCGGATTTCAGAATAGCAAATACTGCTAATATTTCCGAGACTCATTCACACTCGCTACCACTACATTCGATATACTCTACATACAACACTTCAATTCACATGATGATATGGATTTTTTGCTGAGGGAGGAAAAACAGGAGAAAAAACCCTCGTGACATGGGAGAAAACAACACATCAAACAAACTCAGCTCACATATGATCCAGCGCCCGAGCCGGGACTCCAACCCGGACCACCGCGATGGGAGGCCAGTGGCTTAAACCACTACGCTACCCATGACACCCAAAGTTGACGAAATTGATCATTAGTATTTGATAACGTCTACTGAGTTTGTTTGCGAAAAAAGAGTTGAGCACATGAGTAGGTGCTACTTTTGTGGATGCAATTGCACCCTACTAGTTTATTGTTGTTTGATTTTTTGCTCTTTTCGTATATTCAACTGACCATATGTTAGATTAAAGTTTGCTCATACTATACAAGCTGACCACCTGATTAAACCTTCAAAAATATTAATAAACACGATGGTTTAAAGGACACACCCATGTATTGAGTTCATCATCACATTTCTCTTTCTGCCTGTTGAGAGAAATAGAATAGCCAGCTGCTTTACCGTTAATTTTTGTTGGTCATTTAGAAATGGCTTTGAAATTGTTAATTTTGTTATCTGTTGCTATTTGTGTGGTTGTTGCTAATCATGAGAAACGAGGAGAAGATGGTAAGTCAGTTCAGAAATTTAATTATCTGCTATTTTGTTAACCCAAAATATACGCAAATTATGTCTTAGCCAAAGAAAATGGGCGACACCAGGAGTTTCTTGAGGTTCCGCCGATTTAGTGAATATAAGACGCCCATATATGATCGTCGATCGATCTGAAAAGTCCTTGAGGTGTATAGAAATTGTACCTTTTTTTCCTCGAAAGAGAAATAAAAAGAGCAAAAAGTCAACTTGGTAAATGAAAATATCACAAGGTATTACAAGCAGGTTGCCATAAAAATTCATCATCGAAATCAGATCTTTGATCACGCATCAACAAATTCATAAAAAAACTATGCATAAAGAAATAAATAGAATTTAATATTTGTATTTGAAATAGATGAAGGATTAAAAATCCTAAAGATAATAATAATAATAATAATAATATTTATAATAATTCATCAATTTATAGATTTATAAAGGGCAAATTCTCTATATATTCAAATGCGCCATAACACAATAATATTAATTTTAATAAAACAAAAAAATAACTTACAAAAAAATAAAACTTAAAATAAAATACGAAAAAATAGTCATCAGTAGTTAGACAAAAACCACAGATTGAGATTTTCAAAAAGAAAAAGAAAGAAAAAGAAAAAAAGACGAGAAAAAAGAATCCGACGCCTACACGGTTTGAACCAGTAACTCCCAAATATGCACCCCCCGGAAACAGCAAAAGAAAAATAGAAAATGAAATTTGGGACGATTCTCCCGAGACATTCAAAGAAGCTGAGACATCGAATCGACTTACGTTACGGATGAAGATTTCGGCCCCATCCACGCTATCCCGGCGCTACATATAACAGTTGACTTAGCCCGAAGGCCAGGGAGGGAGACGATATCCGGACCCTAATCCATACCTTTAGATATCACCTTAGACCGCTGCGCTACCTAGACACTTAATAAATATAATGTCTAATTGGGGTAGTCTATTCGGCGAAGTTTCATTATAATGCTAATGTATTGTCTCAAATCCTTAGGGACATATCGGAGCCAATCAAAATCTAATGATTGTAGATGATCAATAACTATTCGTGATTTTTAAAAACTCTTTTGTAAAGTTAAGTTGTATTGATTTTGAACTCGCTTTAGTGGTGATCATCTTTGAGCGTTTTCACGATCAATTGGATGCCACATTTCCTGTTTATGAAAGTCAAGAAATAACCAGACGAGAGCCGAATCCTTGAAATTAATATCAGCAAGTAAACTGCAAATTTGTGAGTTGAATATGTTTGGCTGCTAAACTTTATTTCTGTTTCTCAGTTGTATGTTTGAGTCGATTGGGAAAGGAGACTGAAATCTCGTCAGAAATTACTTACGCAGAGTCCACTGGCAAGAAATGTCGCAATAGAAATAAATTAAGCATGTATCCTTTACATTCATTGAGCTTTTGGTGCATATTTGGGTGATTATTCTTGTTCAAAATGGCATTAATTACGCGAAAATTATACATGCAGTGAAACGCAGACGAGAACTATTTGCTTAGAAATGTCTTGAATTAAAGTACAGTGTTATTCTACCACGTTGCATTTAACAGTATGAGGAATTGAAGGCAGCTTTAATTTCAGAAATGCCTGGTTACCAGTTATTTGAAGGAGATATGATGTTTACCAAAGAAGAAATCCAAGCAGCCATGAATGGACAGGACCCGAGTCAAGCTGGTCACGCGCGTGGTCTTATAAAGAAAGGCCGCTGGCCAAATGCAGTCGTACCATTTGTTTTGCACAAAAGCGTCAGTAAGTAAACACTATCTGTAAAGTGAGCCTTTATGTAATGTACTATACTAAGCAATATAAAACGTGTGCGCATGTACTGTGATATACACCTATTTCAAAAAAGGTTGTCACCGCTAAGAGCGATAGGCGATAGGTAATAGGTCATTCCAAGACCGCAAAGCACTATTGCCGATTTCTTAATTAAGCCATCCTAAATCCTAAATCTTGTACCCACCTCTTGGACAGTGCCTTTGTTTTGTTGATTTTTTTCTTCCTTTAATTTTTGTATTTTAGTTATGGTTTGTCCAATAAAGTTGTGAAAAAAAAAATATTTCTTTACACTCTTCCATCAAATATTTGCCTATTCATATGTAAATCAATTAGAAATCAATAGTGCTTTGCGGTCTTGGAATGACCTATTACCTATCGCCTATCGCTCTTAGCGGTGACAGCCTTTTTTGAAATAGGTGTAAACATCTTTGGGGGTATGTAGCTAATTCAATCAACGTTATCGCTGAAAAAAGCCTAAAGCTTTGAGAGCGGAATCATGAAAATTTTTTATCACCGTGATATCATTACAATAAGAAACTCACTGTATAATATTTGCAAATTCTACAACTTGGACACATATTCCTTAATTTCTTAGGATAGCCTACAGGAAAATGTGTTTGAGTAAACGAAAAGATAAGTTGAAAGGTTTTAGCCTTTAAGCTTTTTTCAGCGACAACGTTAATTTAAATAGCTATATATCGAGCACAAGAAGAGCAATTAAGCTTAACACGAGGCATAGCTGTGTTTATATCACAGTGCAGCATAAGCGATCGGTTTTTTTACGTTTCTGTGTGAGCCATGTATCTGTCGCGGTTTGATATAAACACGGCCTCTGATGCAAACACGTGCACGGTCGCCAGCCAATCAGCGCGCGCGCTATATCTCAAATAGTTTATAAACCTCAAATCTAAAATTCAATTATAAACAAAGCAGTAAATCAATAAAATCATAAAGTATTAAAACAAAATAAATTCAAAATAAAGCCAATCAGCGACGCGGTTTAAATCTCAAATATTTGATAAAACTGAACAATAAATTAAATACATCTTATCTATTTCTAAACAATTTTTGAAAGCAATGTGAAGCGATGTGAAATAATTATTATATTTGCAGTCTAACTAGTGTGTTGAATTGACGTCTGTCTTTGGGTTTCATACTAAGTCTTAGTCTGATTGTTTGTTTGTTGCCCTGCCCTCCTCTCGGTCCTTTTTCTCTTCTCCATCTAACCACAGGAAGCCCATAGAGTATCCTGTGAGGACAAGGTTACGGATGAGACTACCTGCTTTTCCCCCTAATTTGCATATAATAACAATTCCATATTTGGCAAAAGTTGTTGTTTACCTCTATGGTATTCATTTCTGATCCACAGAAAATCCAATACTAAATATCATTGGTCTAAAGGGGGCTACAGAAAAAGCTATATACAGTGCTATGAAAGAATGGTCACAGAAGACATGCATGCAATTTGTACCAAGAACCAACCAGAGGGACTATGTAGAATTCTTTAAAGGCAGCGGGTAAGAGAAAATGTTACAAAAAATGTTAGCCGTAATATCAGTAACTGTAGGGTAACTACCACCTTGGTTACTGAAACCATGGTAAACATCACCGTGGTTACTGTGACCATGGTAAACACCAACATGGTAACAGTAACCATGGTGATCATTGCCGTGGTTACTGTAACCATGGTAACCATGACTGGATGGTAACCGGTTGTGATAACCTTAACCTTCCATGGTTAATTAATAATAATTGTAACCATAGTAACGAAGTTGATTAATGAATATCATTAATCAATACTATACCACAGGTGCTTTTCAGCAATAGGTAGACGAGGCAACAAACAGCGTATTTCTATTGGTTCTGGATGTGGTAAACATGGATTCGTAGTACATGAGATTGGACACGCATTAGGTAAGCGCGTTAATACAAAACTGTACTAGCTACCCTACTTTCCACCATTAGCTCATTTGTACAAAAATTGAGTGAGACCTGAATGTGAGTCAAGTTATAGCAGATAACGATAGCGTATGATGGCTACAGGAGAATATGTGCAATAACTTCTTTTCTTTCTTTCTTTCTTTCTTTCTTTCTTTCTTTCTTTCTTTCTTTCTTTCTTTCTTTCTTTCTTTCTTTCTTTCTTTCTTCCTTTCTTCCTATAGGATTTTTTCACGAGCAAAGTCGTCCAGACCGCGATAACTATGTGGAAATACTTTGGAACAACATCAAAAAGGGTACGTAATTGCAAAACAAACTTGCATTCTACTTCAACATAAAACTGCAAGCGTCGGTAACTGTTCCCATTTAAAATTTCGACGTCTTAAAAATAGAGGAAAGAACAATGATATGTTTTGTATTTCAAGCCCTAAATACTCAAAATGATTTGCATGTGGTTCACGACTATGTCGAATAGCGAAATACAAGTTATTTTGTCTTAATCTGTTATTCATTTATTTTGTGTTTTCCCTTTTTTTCCAGACAAGAAATTCAATTTCAACAAATATGGACACGGAACCATCGACAGCCTTGGTGTCCCGTATGACTACGGTTCCATCATGCACTACGGCAAAAAAACCTTTGCAGCCTGGCCTTGGCTAGACACCATCAAGGTAAAGAAAGCAGGCGTTTCTATTGGTCAGCGGAAACACCTCAGTGCCCTTGACGTCAAACAAATGAACCTCTTTTACAGCTGTAGCTAAAGAAACATTGTTCAATAAAGCAAACTGACGTTTAGTAGTTTCTTTGACTTTACTGAAAATTGGGTCTCGTTTACATATAGAGGACAATGAAGTTTCCCTGCTAGCAGAGTCTCTCTCGTTACGGTCCTGCAATGAAAATTGAGAGACTCTCCCGATCTAAGCCGTTTTCTTTGTTGAGCATGCGCTCCGGTAATTTAGCAACGCACGTGAATATTTAGACTTTTGCATCAATCAACTCATTTCAGTTATTCCCAGAGCATTTATTTTTCAGCAGATATTCAATAAATCTAGGGAAAAACTATAAAAGGATGTCAAATGGCTGGCAAAATGTATGCCTTTAGTCGATTTCGTCCACAAATGTCGAAGTTTCAAGACGGTTGAACCTTGCGTGACAGCAAGACTTTTCTTACGAACATACATGCGACTTTACTGTCCAATCACAACAAAGCCTTTTCCTGTTAAAACTGGTTTCGAACCAGTTTGTTTCGTCCATGGTTGTGGATGGCGGCGTATCAAAGAAAACAGCTTAGATCGGCAGAGTCTCTCAATTTTCATTGCAGGACCGTAACGAGAGAGACTCTGCTAGCAGGGAACAATGAAGTAGCCCTAGGAAAACTATTCCCAAGAATAAAGAAGATAAAAGCTACGTTCACTATACATTAAGGGGAACAGTTCTTAGCTGAAGAGTTTAGGTTATGTTTCGAGGGCCTGTGTTTCACTTTTTTTCCATGCAGGCGCTCCACGTGTCGTCAAGTAAACAAATTTATCCTAAAGGATTCCGGCACATTCCGCGCTATCTAGTAGAAATTCACAAAAAACCTGTGAAATTGTTCTTGACATATCCTTCCTTCCTTCGTTCCTTCCTGTCTAGCTGCCTGCCTCTTTGTTTCGTTTCTTCGTTCATTTGTTCACTGATCTTCTCTAAAAGAAAGGAAAAAGGGGAAGATAATATTATCTAACCAAAAGTCACCGTGGCCATCCTGATATGTGTAGATATTGTATTTTATTACAAAAATTCGCCAATAATTCAATTTATACATCAAATTAGATAATCTACCAATTGATCTGTTAATAGAAGCGGCACAGGTGAAAAATGCATTGCGCACACTCGGAATTTTTAAATAAAACTATTGGGGGTTTAGTAAATCTTGAAAGTTAAGGCTGTCCGTGAAAAGTTAGTGCTTATCTTTTCTTAAAACATAGCTTTAGTTGTTTTCTTTCCCTGGTCAAATAATACCCGATACATTCGCATAATACCACGGCAGTTGAATCGACGGTACTTTTATTTGTAAACACGAACGACAGCACGAACGCGTCCACGAATTCTCACCGAATTTTCAATCATGCGCAGTGCGTTTTTCACCCGTGTCAATAGAAGCAGCAAAGCTGCTATTCCAAATGCTTTGTAAGTTGCGTCCTAACCGACAGCTATAGAGAACCTCAAATTAAGAAAACTATGCACTACGAATACCTAATACTAGTATAGGTTAACAAGGATATAATTCTGATAAGATTAATATTTGTTTTCTACATTATAATCAATTGACCACAGGACAACCGAAGCCCAGTATAAGTGGATTTTAAAGAATATATTAATCAAAATAATCACACACCTATAGACTCGAACATGCCCTGAATTTAAATACCTCTAAAATATTGTCACATGAATCTATGTTGATTACAATCCATTTAGCTTGGGCTACCTGTGGTGTAAACTTCTAAACAATTGTTTATTTTGTTTAATAAACAATCGTTGATTTCTCCAAGGTTGTTGCCATGGTATTAATGACGTCAACCGAAGAAGTGTAAAAAATCTCTGTTTTGGAATGTTGTCCGTCAACCCGCAATGTTCATTGCGAGTTGGAGCTTGGGTTCGAGTTGCACTCGCAATGCATCTATGGGAGTTTTGGAAGAAAAAATCTGGATGCGCCATATTTCAAAAAGCGTCCCAAATATTTATTTGAAATAACTGTTTTTTATTTCATTTCCAAATTATCTAGATTACGCGCTTACACGTATTTGTGGGGCTTGATATCTCCGCTACCAACAGTCCATACATGCTTTGCGAATACAACTGCTAACTGGGAGGAAGATTTGAGTCTGCGTCGACCATGTGGGAAAAGTCAAAATCATCCCCCATTTAGGTTCACTTTCACGCTAATTTTCCGTGACTATCTAGCGATTGATGAAGGTGGTCCATACAATATCCCTTGAAAGACATGTCTGTTCTTCAAACTGTATTTTCATGGCCTCGTTTTTTCAAGATTTGTTTAACACTCAATAAATGAAAGAAAAACTCCTTATGTTTAATTGGAAGCCATTGAGAGCTAGCTCTTTCCTACGTACTTGCAGGACTCGAAGAAGGGAGAATACGACCATATCTGAGCCAGACAGCCTCTTGGCTACTCTTCAGTTTTGATTAGCGTCTAGCGATGGACAAAATGGGACCGTAAAACTTTTTCAAAATAAACTTGAAGGTCTTACGGAATTCAGGAATTCGCACTCCGTAAACGACAGGGTTGATAGCCGAGTTGACATAATGGAGAAGCTTGAGGAATACCAGAGTTTCATTTAGTCCTTTAAAAAGGCAATCTTGCCCACAGAAGGTATAAACGGATTGCAATATGAAGAAAGGACTCCAGGTAATAAAGAAGAATCCGATAACAAAGGCAATAGTGCTGGCCGTACGGATTTCCCGCTTCAGAGATCTTTTTGTTGGATTGTTTCCCATTCGCGTTAGGGCGATTTTCCAGATTGCGGCGTAGCTAAGGACAATTACAACTAACGGAAACAAAAAGAAAACAACCACAAGTAGTAGAGTCAGATCTGTGTCCGGGAACGAAGGAGATATCAACGGAATGGAAGCTGCCAATGCAGAAAGCAGCCATACAACCGCCACTACAATGTAGTATATGTACTTGGGGGCGTTTCTATGCTTGATAGCCCAACCAACACAGAAATATCTTTCCATGCTGATTGCCATTAGATGTAGAATCGAGGCAATACCGCTAAACATGTCGAAAAACCTAAAAACGTATTGCACTTCCAATGATGTAGCTAAGGGATGCGCGACGTGCTTCATCCAGAGAGGAATTGAGGTCACACCCACCAGTATGTCAGCGGCAGCGAGCCCAACCACGAGGTAATTTGTAACAGTTCGAAGTTTATCGTTGATAAAGAACGAAATAACGACTAAGATATTCCCAAGGATGGCAAGAGCAGCCACAAAACCATAAAGAATACAGCTGAAAACTATCAATCCCTCGCTTATCCATTGAAATGGTCTTGGTGCAATTGGCGGGAATGTGGTAGTTGAATTTGTTGTTAGATTTGTCAGGGCTGTCGTAGCTAGATTCATGTTGCTTGTTGTAGATTCTAAAGAAGAAAGTGATTGATAATTAGGACAAAATATCAAAGGAAAAACTGTTTAGTAGGCCAGGCTGGGAACCAAAACCCGTCCCCGTAATTTTCAACGATTTTTATGGGGACCATATAGTCCCCTCAATTGCGACTCATTGACTCAAATAAGGTGATTCCTCTGTATAGATCCTACCTATAAAAATCGCTTAAAAATTGATATTTTGTAGGTTTTGAGTTACTTATCTCGTAACTAACAAAAAAAGAGGGAGTCACCGTGCTCGTTTCCGAGATATTTTGTAAAACATCGTCATTAAAGCTCGATCTAAAACCGGCATTTTTTCGAGAGGGGAATGGGGCGAGTTTTGGAAAAATTATTATTTAGAAAAATTAGATTTGAAAAATGTTCTAAAGTGAGTTTTGTAGCTTTGTTACCTTGAATAAAAATGCTCGTAAAGTCACGATTTTTTGCTTTTGAGCCATGCGCGGTGCAAAACAGAGGAATCGCCTTAATAAAACCTTGCTTAAACTCCATACTGAATAATGCAGCTTTAGAAAATTTTTAAAGCAAAATTCTCAGAATTAAGGGCGCGTTTACGCGTTGACATTGATGATTTCGTCCCGACCGTCCCGCGGGACAAGTCTGTCACGAAAATATTTTCACCTGATTTTCGAGTGAGACGTTTACATGGAGACCAAGACAAGAATTCATTTACGTTTACACACTTCTTTTCTACCCGGGACGACATGAAGGTCTGTTCGTCCCGCGGGCTGAGTTTCGGGTGAGACGTTTACATGGAAACTGGGACAAGAATTCATTTACGTTTACATGAGTCTTTTCTACCCGGTACGACATGAAGGACTTTTCGTCCCGCGGGCCGAGTTTCGGGTGAGACGTTTACATGGAGACCAGGACAAGAATTCATTTACATTTACACTGAGTCTTTTCTACCGGGGAGGGACACGGGTGAAAAACGCATTGCGCACACTCGGAAGTTTTGAATTAAACCATTGGAGGTTTAGTAAATCTTGAAAGTTAAGGCTGTTCGTGAAAAGTTAGTGCTAAATAATTTTTTCCTAAAACATCGCTTTAGCTGTTCTCTGTTTCTGATCATATCAAATGATATACGAGAAATTTGCATAATAATACACGGCAGCTGAATCGACGGTACTTATATTTGTAAACACAAACGCGTCCACAAATTCCCGCCGAATTTTCGAGCATGCGCAATGCGTTTTTCACCCGTGTCCCCTAGACGACATGAAAATCGATTCGTCTCGGCTGAAACTCATCCCTTGGGACGAAATTGCCCGTGTAAACGCATCTTACACCCATTCAGTTCTTTCACCGAAATTCGTTGCATCGCGACTATATTTTTCAAACTTCCTACAGAATTTTGTATTTTCTTATCCGTCAATCATCCTTGGGGGTGGAGCTTATTTCAAATCAACAAATGATGGAACGAATTCACAGAAGCTCCACCCTAAAGGTTGATTGACGGATCAGAAAAAACAAAGAAATCTAAAGGTACGGTAATACGAGCAACAAAATCGTGCAACTTGTCGCGCAACATTGTTGCTTTGCAAGTTACAGAGCAAATGTTGCTCGTATTACCACCCCGCGCGCAACAAATTTTCTTTGTTGCAAAAGTAGACAGTGCTTCTACTTCGTGCAACAATGAAAATTTGTTGCGCGCGGGATGGTAATACGAGCAACATTTGCTCTGCAACTTGCAACGCAACAATGTTGCGCGACCAGTTGCACGATTTTATTGCTCGTATTACCAGGGCCTTTAGTTGGAGATCTGTTTGCAGGTCTTCTGACTCCAGGATATTTTTCGGCTTCTTTCAAGCTTTTCCCAGCATTTCGTAAGCTATTCCTTACCGATTAATGTAAGCTAATGAATTATACCTGAAACCATTTTTTTTTTCGGATTATAGCTTAAACAATTTTTCAATTATTTTCACAATCCGGAAAAAAGTTCCCGCGATAATTTATCTCAAAAATTTGCCTCGCTAAAACTTTACTCCACTTTTTCAGTACAATTTACACTTTATTATCTGCTGTAAATGATGGAATTAGAAACAAAATACTGTGAAATATAATGATTAAATTTTAGTCGATAAAGTGTAAGTATTTAGCCACGATAAGGTACTCAGTTGGTAAGAGCGTCTGTAATTCCGTATTTCTTCCGTCCATTTTTGGTAAAATAGCTTGGCTATGATTCATAAAGTCCTTTAATTTGCTAACAACCCTAAAAATTAATTCCCATCAAGAATAACTTGGTTTTCTGTTTTCCTAATCGCGAAAATTAGTTTACGCCAGACGAAACAAATTTACAGAAACAGCTCGTATACTTAGCACATTGCCAATAGAAAAGCTATTTTCCGAAACATTTTCGTTTGTTCAAAGTGTCGTGAACGTATCTTTTAATTATTTGTACATATTGCATTCCTTTGTCCTTTTGGAAACAACCTGAACAAAAAGTTGATTAAGAAAGAAAAGCGTGAGAACAACAAATTTTGTACCCAAAACCTGAGTTGTAATTATTTTCCACACATTATTTATTAAAGTGCGGTTTAAATTGTGCTTTGAATAATGTAATTGCGAAATGTAAGAGCAGAGAGCTAGACATTTTAGTACATTCAAAAATTAAGCACGTTTGCAAATGTGGTCAAATGTTCAGCGGAAAGCAAAACTTTAAGATAAAATTTGAAGCATTATTCTACATTACAAAACAAATTCTGCATTCAACATGAAAATGCTGCATCAAATCAGTAGAATTAGTATTATGGTGGAGTTAGACTCGTTTCCTCGAATTCAATTTTTGCTCGTGTTTTGTAGATTCAATTCATTAATTTGTCAGTGTTCTATTGTAGTTTTTGACATTTTACTGGATTATAACTAAATTTATATCGTATGATAGGGACCTGTATTCTAGTTTGAGGAAAATTTGGAAAGCCATTCGAATGTCAGTGCAACAAGAAACTTGATACAGAATGAAACTGAGTGTCCTCGCTTTTGGTATGTAGACTGAATTTTAACGTAAATATCCACCAAAAATGTTTATTTAGCCAACTATAAACTCATATCTAAAAGGACATTAAGTGATTATTGCTGTCGACGAATTTATAAACGTGAATTTAAAAAAGAAGAAGATCAGACAAATATGAAAACTGCGTCAAAATGTTTGAAGAACATTGTTTTTTGATTCATCTAGCAGACAGTGTGATATTTGAGTTTAGAAGCAAGGTGTAAACTCGAGTTATGATACAAATTGCAGCCGACTTGATATCAGAATTCACTGCTTAGTATAGTATAAAGTTGGGGAATCTCTTTCTAATTATTAATCAGGTTTGTTTTTTAAAAGTACAATTCGTGAGAATGTACAACTTTTTTGGAAATAATGTTAAAATTTCAAACCTGAAGCAAAAGATATAGTAGTGAATTACAAAAGATGAACATACCTTAAAATGCAACACAAACGATGGAAATTGAAGTACAGATGTGCAAATCTATCTCTTTTGTTGAAAAAATGTCTTTTATACTAAAAAAACACTTTTCTCCATGTCTTCATGAATGCGTCAAAGTGCTTCAACTTGAGAACGATTGAATCGTCACTAACTAGTTCGTCAGTTAAAAGATCTTGAGGCTTACTCTAAGCGACGATCAACACCTATTAATCAGTTCAATTCAAAATTATATTTATTGCTTTTCGCGGTCCACAAATTAAAAAATCCCGCACCCCAGCGTTTCAGATGGAAATGACTTTCGGAATACAATAATTTTTTGTTGAAAAGATGATTAAAAACTCTGTAAACCATCGTGTGAGATTTTTATGTGGGAATTTTGACATGCGGAGATCACCATGTTGCCTGTTCTTATCCCTCAGGTACTTAAACGTCTTTGTAATAATAATAGTAAAGAAACAACTATTAAAATGCGATGAACGTATTCATAAATCATAACATATTTTAATGTGGCTATTATCAGTATACAAATGAGTTTGGACGTTTGTTTGTTTGTTTCGTACTTTCTCTATCTTATTCTTATCACCTTAATTGTATTTTAGTTTGAATTCGATTGCCTGTCAAAGTTATAATAAAGGTGAAAATAAATTCTCATTTCTTATCGTTAGCTTTACAATTAATTAAGCTGAAAAATAAACTAAGGACTAAAATCCAGAGTGCATTGAAATACAATACATTAATGATTTTTACCTTTCTGTCTCTTTCAGAAATTGTTCATCTCCCTTCTCTCCCTTTTTCTTTTTCCCTCTTTCTTCTTAAATTTCTTTCATTCTTTCATCCTTTTTGTCGATCTTTTTTCTTCTTTCTCGATTATTAGGGCAAACTTGAAAAATAGATATATATCTCGTTTTTAAGTTAAACTAGTTTCGACTAGAATTCCTAAAAAGTTACGACTTTGACCCAAGTTGTACCGCCCTTGAGAGAAAAATCCTCGTCGCAAATCGTCTTGAGTCCACTGGAACTTGAACAGAATACTTGATCTATTAATTATAAGTACGATTCCAATTTCGATTTTTCTGAAAATATGATTTAGCTTTAGGGCTAGTAGGTTACAGCTTTGATGAAAATTACTGTTTGTATTAAGGCTGTTAACGTTTAATTACAGATATTCAGGTCGGTTTTAAACTGTGATAATACTATCCAAGAAAGTATCAGGAAAGAGCGAAACTGACAGCTAGTGTTTCACATTTCATGATTTTCAAACACTGAGTATTCTACACTTTCTTGTGATTACCGCAAACAAGGTCAATATTAATTATTTGAATGACTTGAGTGTAAATCCACAACACATATTAACGATGTTTCCTTTGATTTGCTGTCAAATCGAAGTACACCATGAGTAGTCATTGACTGAAGTGTTGGTTTAGAATTAAATGCCAAAATGGCTTTTTAGAATGATCAGTTTAGTCCCCTAGAACGTTTCGAAGTTCGTGGAACAAACGAAATCATTGCATTGCGCTGCCTTTTCTTAGTATTTTAAAGAAAAAATAGACTTATTTTCAAAACGTTTTTCATACAAAATATTTGATAGCAGTTTCTAGCGCTCTTAACATCAAAGATGGATGGCGCCGGCGTTGATCGAATTCCTCTTTTCCAACATTTTTGACAATCTTCAAAGAAAAATTGGAACCGAATTAGCAAGAGAATGAACATCGAATTAATCAAGTGAAGTAATATTCTAAAATTTATATAAATGTGAATTTGCGGTAGTAAATAAAAATAATATTCGAATTAATTTTTGTATGATAAAAACCCATTTCAATGTTAGTAAGAATTGAACATTTTTATCGTCAAGCATCGACGCACCTTCAAAGTACCAAGGAAGTGCCAGCAAAAACTGTTGTTCACTTTGACAGCTAGTTCCTCTAATTACGTCCAGAAGCCTTTTTCCTCGAAGCTCTATGCTAATTCCACGTTGTTTTCTGTAGACAGAAGATTAGTTCGAAGAGTATATCAAAACTTTCTGGTAAAATATCGACCAAAAAATAAAAATGCAGATACAATTTGAAATACGATAATTCCTTGTTCTCCTAGTGTTGAGTACTGTTTATCCAAACTGACAATCTTTTAAAATATCTCTACTCGAAGGAAGCAATATTGAAAACTTTGTTGCAGCCAGTGATATTCCAGGATTTTCGCAGTATTTTATGTCAGAAGGCTAGTATGCACTCGATTAGCAATTAAATTAAGAATTTCCGGGTTTCCAAATGGGAATAACTTATTGATTATTCAAAGCCGACTTGAAATAATGAAAAACTCAACGATTTCCCTCATTGCTAATCAAGTTATTTCTTTGAGCCGGAATATAAATAATCTTCAATCCTATGAAATCAGTCTATTTTGCATCTCTGCGTTGAGTCCCGATAATTCTTTGTTTGCATAGGCCTCTTAGATTGATAGCGCGCAGAACTGTAAATATTACTTATTTTCTCGATAGTAATCTAATTCCAAATATTTTCAGACATATCAGCTATTATTTAAGCTTAATTCATATTTCGGTAAGCTTGGCTCTCTTAAACACTTCTCGAATTTTCCATGGGAGTTGCAAAAATGATAAAATCAGTGAAAATGTTTGCCGGAAAAAGATTGAATTTTTTTTAGGAAAAGGCCAGAGGTGGGCCAGATTTTTCCGGCGCCTTTTAAACATTACTCAATTAGGGCTCGAAGCCTTAGAAATAACACAGACATAGACTTTGTCTCCAGAATAACGAGAAAAGGGATGGACAGAAAAATTTAGTTAATCTATCACAAAACACCATTTCGTGGAAGAAACTACATTTCAAATGACTCCTGGCAAGTTGACAATTACACAATATATTGCATTTCCAAAAAATGTGTACTTAGGCAGATATCGCTTGTAAGGTCATTGTCTATTGAAAAAAAGCACTAATAATTTGGTAAGAGAATCACGAATAAGTAATCTTTAAAGCCATTTTGGAACTCCATACTTTAAAGTCATCGGCTAAGGAAGGATATAAAGAACTAAGACGTAGTTCAAGACTTGTCGGAGCACTGTATTGGAAATTGAGATTTATGGAGAATATATATACAGCTATTTCAAAAAGACTAAAAGCCCACATGACTAGACCGAAAAGGAGTATGGGTAGATGCATGCAAAACTTTATTGTTTTCGGCTTTAATCTTAGCTTGTCACCGTGTTGATATAGCTTAATTTAGTAATTTTTACTCAGACTCCCTTTTGGGTGAGTCCCGAAGGCTTGAAGGATTTTTCCCGACATGTATTTTTTAAAGGTGGCTCGAAATAGGTTTTGGGGGTCCATTGTCCTGGCATGTTCTTTATTGTTGTTAATAGTTATTGTTTTTTTCCAAAAACGTTTATTAAAGTACATGTTAAACCAGTAAAATATTTAACCTGCTTGCTATCTTAAGCTTTATATCATATGAATGATTTTTACTGCTCTCCGGAGTCTGCGGCTGGCTCACGAAAGGGCTTTGGATGGTTTGTGTTTACAAATCTCATAGCCTACCAGTACAATTACAAGTAAATTAAAAATAATTACAAACCCTTTGGAAGCATTCACATAACCTTTGGTCATGTCTAGTCATAAAAATTAGAAAACCATGATGGTCGTCTTTGGGGAGTATTCTAATTACGTTTAAGTATACTGAATCAGTCTACTGAATGAATTGTGCTCAAAGAATTATACTCTGACAATAGTGCTTGACGAAAATTCAGATGTACTTAGTGTAGAAGTCTGGGCTCTGTCGTCGCGTACCGGAATCTATTGTTTTTATGAGATTTTTTTTCAATGACGAGCAATAATGGCGAAAAGCGCCAAAAACTAGACCTTCGTGCGAGTTTTAATCCAAATTTTCGTTCGGGATTAACACTCAAATCCTTTTTCTGCTGGTTAAAATCTGATATACCAAGATAAAATACCTGTTTAAAACGGATTTTGAATTGTACAACTGAGACTTTTTCTTGAAGTTGTGTTGGGATTAAGCTTTTTCAAGCTGAATATAAAGAGAGTAAATAAATAAGCAAATGAAGTCCTAAACCCCATTTTCGATCCATGCCAAATAACACTTTGATTCAACTTTTATCGGCCAAAACTACTTACAAACAACTTAAACTTTCTGACAGAAATGATTATATATTTGTACAACAGCTATTCTTCAACTCAGGAGTTTTTGTCGCTCACTGCTCGAGCTTGAAAAAAAACCTCTTAATAATACAAGAACATACGTAGAGTGCTTTGTTTTTAGCACTGTGAGCGCCATTCTTTGTTAACCGGTACACGACGACAGAGCCGAAGTCTGAGACAGCCATTATGTATAGTGTTAAATTTATGTAGTGTAGTCAACTACTGATAAATATGTTAAACTGAGATATTGTGTTATTTGACGAAACACAAAATTAAAATTCAACGGGAAAAATGTATAATTTTGAGATGTTTTTGTTTGTTTGTTTTTGTTTTTTGTTTTGTTTTTGTTGCTGGTTTTTGTTGTTGTTGTTTTTGTTGTTTGTGTGTGTGTATGTGTGTGTTTTCTTTTTGCCAAACAAACATTTTGTTTTGGTTTTGGTTTTTGGTGACACAAAACATGAAGATTAAAAGTTGATCACCTGCCTGGTAAATGACTTTAAATTATTTTTACGGTATTTGCTCACAACTTTTATGTTCCTTGACTGATGGTCTCTTGAGCAAGACATGACCCAGTTGTGTGTCTGAAAAAACCTTCAAGAAAAACCTTCAAAACATGATCGTTTAGGATTTTACCTTTGCAATGGTTTTGCTCACATTCATTTCATGTTTCTCGAAGGATTACGACTTAAAACAATCTTAACAAGCCCAAGCAATACACATTTAATCTTGATCAGTTCTTAAGAAATATCTATCTCTGATCTGATTGGTCACATACCAATGACGTCATGACTAGTTCGTGCTGTAAGATAGACTTTAAATATATCACATCGGTTGTATTGCAAATTTTACTGTATACTATCTAGTAAGTAATCTAGGAAGTAATCTTTAAAGCCATTTTGGAACTTCATACTTTAAAGTCATCGGCTAAGGAAGGATAAGAACTAAGACGTAGTTTAGGAATTGTCGGAACACTGTATTGGAAATTTCTATTGAGATTTATGGAAATATACAGCTATTTAAAATAAGACTTAAAGCCCACATGACTAGACCGAAAAAGAGTATGGGTAGATGCATGAAAAACATTATTTTTCTCGGCTTAAATCTAAGCTTGATTTTTAGTTAAATTGGGTTAATGAAGCCCTTTGCATGGCGTTTTAAAAGAGCCATTTGTCACCGTGGTGATATTTATGCTCGTGTCGAGTGGCAGTGATGATGATGATGATGATGATGATAACTGAATGATGATGATATAGTTTTTAATACTTAGTACTCATATATACTCATACTCCAGTCCAGAGGGCTTGAAGGATTTTTCTCGACAAGTATATTTTTAAGGTGGCTCGAAATAGTTTTTTTATTGGACATGCTTCGATCGCTATTTTTATATTTTTATTTTTTTTGAGGAATTGAACAACTTATCCGATCGAAACGTTTTCCCACCAATTATTGGACTTGGATCTATGTCTATTCACTTGGATTTGTGATGCCATAGCAATAGTAACAAAGATATGATGGCTAAAATCAGACAAGTGACCTTTGACAGGTCCATTGTCCTGGCACAAACAAGACAAGTGCCCTTTTTTTGTTTTGTTCTTGTTTTTGTTTTTTGTTTTGCTTTTATTTATTTGCCACATTACATAGCTATGTATGTATATAGATAGATTGATTTGCAAACAAATAAATATACAAATTTTGCGAGGAGGCATGATTAGAAGCCAGAGGGCTTATAAGAAGCGTCAGATCGCCCCGTGTATTTCTTAATTATCAACTAGAGTTTTCAATGGAGGTTACAAGATGGAGAATTTTTTTACAATAATGTTTTTTACAGTGAACAGGTCCATTATCTTGGCACGATCTGAACTTGTGTTTCTCTATTGTTGTTAACAATAACGTATTAAAATATGTTATTGTTAAATCTAAAAGCATTTATTAAAGCGCTTGTCAGAACTGTAAAATATTTAACCTGCTCGCTGTCTTAAGTTTTAAATCATTTGAATGATTTTTTTTTTCTGCTCGCCGGAGTCTCCTACTCGCTCAGGAAAGGATTTGAATGATTTACCGTTTACAAATCTCATAGTCCACCAGTGCGACTAAAAATAATTACAAATCCTTTGGCAGCATTCACATAACCTTTGGTTAAGCCTAATTATAAAAATTAGAAAACCAAGATAATCTTTAGGGATTATTCCAATTATGTTTAAGGATACTGAATTCTACTGAATACTGAATAGCTCAAAGACTTATGCTCAATAATCTCTGATGAAAATTCAGATGTACTTAATGCAGAAGGCTGAGACTTCGACATTGCGTAGAGTGTTAAATTTGTGAAGTGTAGTCAACTAAACAAACAAACATGTTAAACTGAAATTGTGTTGTATGACGAAGCACAAAATTAAAATTCAACGGGAAAAACGTATAAATTTTTGAGGTGTCTTTGTTTGTTTGTTTTTGTTGTTGTTGTTGGTTCTTGTTGCAATTGATGTTTTTCTGTTTGTTTGTTTGTTGTTGTTGTTGTTGTTTTTAGACGCGTAACATGCAGATTTAAAATTGATCACCTGCCTAGTAAATGACTTTAGATTATTTTTATGGGGTATTTGCTCACAACGTTTATGTTACGTTCCTTGAAAATGGTCTCTTGAGACATGGCCTAGATTGTGTGCCTAGAAAAAACCCTTCAAAATATGATCGTTAAGGATATTACCTTTGCAATAGTTTTGCCCACATTCAGTTCATGTTCCTCGAAGGATTACGACTTAAAACAATCTTAACAAGCCCAAGCAATACACATTTAATCTTGATCAGTTCTTAAGAAATATATATCTCGCATCTGATTGGTCAAATATCAATGACGTCATGACTAGGTCGTGCTGTAAGACAGTCTTTAAATATATCACATCGGTTGTATTGCAAATTTTACTATATACCATTTAGTAAATTTATATATCATAAATCATTTTCCTCCTTATCATAATACCATCATGACGATTGATGATTTGATTACTGATTGAGTAATCAGTTAAGCCATTGGCGATTTTGAAATATACATTTATATAAATAATGAGTACAATCTGGAAGTACAAAATTGCTGTTTCTGTACAAGAAATCATATGGTTTCGAGTGCAATTTGGAATCAATTTGAACGAGTGAAATTTCAAAGGAATCCCCGTGCAATTTTGGGTTCGAAATCCCACGAGTTCAAATTTATTCCAAAATTGCATGAGAAAGCCATATGAATTCCTGCTAATGATATACATAAAAATCATAGAAACATGAGTTACATGAGTGCAAAAGAGCGAACAGTTTTGAATAAAAATTGAGCGGCACGCTCCGCCGGAAGAGGTGTGATAGCTCAGTGAAAATTTCAGCTACAAATTCATTCAAAAGCACAACAAAATCTTCAACTTTTCGCCTTTTTTCACATCAAAATCGTTCCTTTGTGACCATAATATCAATATTTTTGGTGCAAAAAAAATTATATACAGCAGAGA